>JAQFVV010006272.1:3456129-4056129 GCA_028023455.1 Epiperipatus broadwayi
CACCTTTTGTTTTGTTACTTTTACAATCTATTTAAAAGACAGACATTAGTTTAAATATATAAGATTTAAAATAATTTACAATTTCTACAAATTTAAAATATAGAATCGACCTTTTTATCGGTATTTTTTTATTTTTTATGAATTTAAGTACTACTTCTTAGGATAATTCTTATGATTTTTTTACTATATTAAATCTTACTTTAATTGATTGATAAAGAATTTTAGTTTATTGCACATTATTTATTAAGCCAAAGGTTTTTACGCGTTATATTTATAATGTTAAGTACCTTCTTTAGTTTGTCTTTTGAATTGAAACAAAAATAGCAACATTATCTGCATATTATAAAACTAGATTTTTAGAAGATGATTTTTTGTTTTCATTTTTAATCAATTTAAATGAAAAATTCCACTATCTTGATCGTTGATTCATTAAATGATCTACTAACAGTTCCAAAGACTACTTTCATAAAAATCAAAAACAATATTAGAGCAAATGTTCATCTTTGTATAACACCAGTTTCCATTTCAAATACTATAGAGTCAAATCAACCAAGAGAGTAATTTATATTTAATAATGATAATAAACATAAAAAATCACATTTAATTATATGTGAAGATATCAAAATTCATATATATATATATTGTAACTGATTATATATATACGTTACATTTAAATTTTAGTACTTAATTTTTTTTTTTATAAATATCTAATAATGAATTAAAAGCACAGACGTTCGAAATGCACAAATACTGAGTTATTAATTTATTAATAAGTTTAATTTAAATATTGAAATAAAATAAGCTTAAAAAAATTATAGAATCGAAGCAAAGATTCTAATCTTTAAATAAATATAATAAAAATCTTTTAATCTTAAAAATAAAGAAGATAGGTTTTAACAAAAATAAAATTACAAACAGATCTTTAGGGGGGAATGACCATTAAAAAGATTATTACAAAATAGATGAGTGGAGAAATAGAAACAAAAGGCTTGCTTTTCCCGCCCAAGATATATACACAGACCACAGAGGAAAATCTACTGAATATATTTGATGGATCCGCACATTCCTAGATAAGACGCTTCAGGACTATAAAAGGAAAAATTCAAAAGAAATAAGTAATTAGAAGATTAGAATTTTGAATTAGTTTGTCATTGCTGAAAAGTAAAAAAAAAAAATTTTTTTAAAGTTATTGTCGCCATTACCAAAAATGTAATCTGTTTTAATTGTGCTTCCCTTGGTTCGGCCGGCCTAAGGCAGCTTTCCTCTCCATGGATTCCATGATTGAACCACTGGTAACATCTTCAGAAATCATCGTAAAACCTCATAAACTATCATCATCTGCAAGAAATGGCCCTTGCATAAACTCAGATCTTTGTCACAAAGGAATGATCTCAGAGAAAGGAAAGTATAAATTATAAATGATAAAAAATGAAATATAACCTCTTTTTAATTTAAAATCTTCGAACTTTATTTTTCTTTAAATATGAACTATAGACTTTCTTTCCTGATTAAACCTGAACTTTATTTTTTATAAACTTTGCAATTTTAAAGTCTTATCTAAAATTTAAACTAATCTTTTTAAAATATATTATAACGATCGAAATGAAAGTGAAGATCGAATCTAACTGCAAACTACGATATCTGCTCTACAGGGCGCCATCTAGGCATTTAAACCTAGAAAAATTTATAGAGTAGGCAGATACATGCTGTTAAGATTCCACTTTATTTAAATATTCAGATCGTTAGCCCAAGTCACTAGCTCAGTGGAGACGCAGAGATAAAAATCTATATCTTAATTTATATCTTAAATATAAATAAATAAAAGCCACTGCCAGAAATTAACACATAAAAATATTTATTTACGCACATATAAAATAACATTTAAATTTTGAGGAATAAATTCAACATTTTAGATTTTTCTATTAATCTTTAGTTTTACATTTAAGTAAATTACAACCATGAGTTTAATATTTATTTAGTGAGTCGAGTATGAATAGACTACATAGATCTGCATTTGAAAAGAAAATATTCTTCCCTGATTTAACCTTAGGCAACAAATTTCGCAATCAAACCGGCGCCAATCCATCTGATACATTTATGTATTCAATGTAGCATGAAAATACGACAACACAAAATACTATACTGTCAGGAATGTACATCTGATCAGTAAGTAGAATTAGAGAAGACATTGTCTCTCCACCAACAGGAATGTTACATCTGTTGGCGAGTAGAACAATAAACATAAAACTCCATAGGAATGGACTGCGGTCCTTTGCCATCTTACAAACCCATCCATAGGCAAACAGAAGGTGTGTGGCGTATATATATAATCCTGCCCATAGCGGATCTCATACTACATCTACAATTACACAAATATATCCAATCCATTGAACCAATTCAACTACGAAATGAATAACCTAAGATTACCCTCCCTTAATATAACTTTACAAAACTATATAGCCATTCACGCCCGACTTAAATTTAACATTTAAATACGTTTGCACAGATTATTTTTATACAATTTGTTTTATAATGTCGAGTATAGATCGGCTGCACAGATTCCATGGTCAAAAACATTCCAAATTAAACACAACCGATCAAAATACAAAGTCAATCGATAACGTCAATTGCTGAGGGAATACAGGAGACCCTTTGGTGTTCATCATAAGACACCACAGTGACATTGTTGACTTATATGTTCTAATCGACTGTGAAAACCACAACATAATCAACCGCTAACGAATCTATGCAACATCTATACCCAACTTAAATGTAATGCATTTAATAATTTCTACAATAAATATTATTACAAATAAAAATAATAAAATGGAAATGATTTTAGCAAAACTTAACTATATAAATTTAAACAATCAATTATTAATTTGAAAATCAAATAAGAGTTCATTTTAAAATTTAAATTAGCTGAATCTTTAAAAAAAACAATGACGAAAGTTCTTAATTACTTTTTTTTGTTGTTGTTAATTTGTAAAGTTCATAGCTCATGGTAGAAGAGTCCAGGTTTCTGCTTTTAATTCCCGCGATGCCTCCATTGGAAGATAATGTTCTGGAGATGGCAATAGCTGGTTCAAGGTATCACAGTCTTTTCATTTTTTTTTTATAGAGAGTGTGGTATGTGCGTCCTACCACATCTCTCAAACACAAAACGCTGGAACTGTCAGAAAAAACTGTATTTCCCTTTTTATATTATCCACACGGATTCAATCAACAAAATGTCACTAATCCATCACTTTCGTTAGGGTCCAAGCCAAGGCTTAGTGCTTCCATTGGTCAAGCTAATTTCTTTTTATTTTCTTATCTATCTTTCATCAGATCATTTTAATTATACAAGAGCCCAAGGCTAGCTTGCTTTTCAAACAATTTATAAACAATCATTTCCATTTACCGATTACAAGAATTAATTAATACCTGTTTTTATTTTTAAATCTTGTACTTTTTTTTATAAAAAAGTACGTTCAAATACTTATTTATTTGTTGTTTTTTTTTTAAAAAATATTTTAAAGTTTGGCATCTGTGCTAATGTATATACGTTTAACAAACATTTTAATTTTAGCATTTAGTTTTTTACTTTTATTTGCGAACTTTTAAGTTTTTATTTTAAATTAATGTAATGACATATTTATATATCGTTACAATATATTATATATTTTTTATATTTACGCTTAGTATAAGGTCTGTTTGTAAAAGGGCAGAAGTTTGCGATTGCAAACAAATTTAAAGATAAAATCAAACATGTATCATTATTTGTGCATTATTCGATTTTTTTTTTTAAAAAAAGGTCAAATCTATTATTTTATCTAAAAATAAGTTGAATACAAAGTGTAATTTTAAAATAAGTTAAATACCCTAAACTAAATATATTTTTTAATAAAGTAAATTATCAAATTGACTTAAATTTAAGTTGAGTGTATATGGCTGTTTAGACTCATTTAAGTATATGCTAGTTTAAAGGGGTTTTGATTTTGGACTATTTGTTTCATAGTCATGTCAATGCTGGTGGAGGAATATATGGAGGTTTATATCAATGTAATGTGAAGTGTGCTAGCACACAGGGCAATATGCCCAACTGAATGCATGACCCCAAAGAGCTAGTCATGGCATTGAAATGGATGTGGAGTACTTCCCACAACATTGACCCCTTTCAGCTCTATGGATACTACTATAAGTCAGCAAGATAGACTGCTCTCCCATCCATATATAGCATTTTCTCTTTATTATTTTATATGCATGTTTCCTTCACCAGACAGACAGACATTTCTGTACTGGATGAAGGTCATGTTCTTCAAATAATATCACACTGTCAGATGCACATTCCTGTCAGCATGGTTCTATGCTAACATGTTCACATTGCATTGGTTGCTGATATATATCAGGAAGCGAGCATTGGTGTGGCTGTGGACTTTTATCCTGGAGTCAAATGCTTTGAAAATCTTTTAAGTGTATTGTCTAGGTGGACTATCTATGCTCAACAATCTAAGATTAAAAATTAAAGTTAAATAATAATAATAATAATGAAATATAAAGCATAATTTTTTTATAGTAATTATTTTTCAAGTTTGTGTGTTGTCACCTATATATATATATATATATATATATATATATATATGTGTGTGTGTGTGTGTGTGTGTGTGTGTGAATAAAATCTTTCATGTTATTAATACTGGCAGTGATCTAGTTTATTTTTTTTAATCTTTATTAAAAATATATCTTAATAAATATGCTTAAACCTCTGCTACTCCATGAGCTAGTGACTAGGGCTGATGGTAATAATAAGATATATATGTAAAGGTTGGATCTTTAACAGTGCATATCTGCCTTATATATAAATTTTCTAGGTTCCAATAGTCTGGTGGTGCCCTGTACGGCAGATACAGTAAGACTTACAATCCACCCTGACCATTATAATATACAATAATAATACATTTCCATTTCACATTGTATTTGTAAATTATAATAGATACTTGATTTATAAGCATTTTATGCTATGCTCAAAGCTTTGGAATATTATAATATGAATTTATAATATTACAAATTTTAAAGAATATTTATCAAACTGTAATAACAGTGATTACACAAAGCTATTCCATCTTTCTAAAGCTTCTTATCAGCAGTTTATAGAAGATATTCTGTGAATTAAAAGAGAACACAAAACAGTAGAAATAAATTGAAGTTATTTTAGGCATTTACACTATACTTCAGAGTTGTCTGAAATATTACAAGAGCTATTAAATGAAAGTAAGATAATAGAATTGAAGGAAAGTACTAAAAGAACACTAAAATAATATTGGGTAAAAATTTAATAATATGATAGAAAAAAACTAATAACTATAAACAGTTTATTAATATAGATGAAATCATAATGACTAAAATTAACTATAGAATTTAAACTCAGGTGAATATTTCTAATCAAAATAAAACATGTCTATTTATCCACCCCAATAATTACTTAGTAAATATATTTTATCAGTGTTTACTTGTGAATCTCAAATATATATACTTAGTAGAATAACAATCCATTGAAGGTGTAATATTCATTGTAACAATATACATTATTTTAATTATACACTATTAAAACAGGCAAAACTCTCTATACATATTGCCACTCAGTGCAAGCCAGAGTAATCAATGGATACCAAAAGGCTTGTGTATAGAATCCCCATTTAGTGCCTACTCATGCAATATCTCCAGACTAGCTTCTGGCTTGCCTTCATTAGTGAGGAGCCTTGGATCTGAGAGCACTGCACCTAGATCTTAGGATCACTGATGAAGACCACAATCCAGAAACTAGTCTGGGGATATTGGATGAGTAAGCACTAGATGGTGAATTTATGCACAAGCCTTCTGGCATCCATTGATTACTCTGGCTTGCACTGAGTGGCAATATGTATAAAGTTTTGCCTGTTTTAATAACAGTTAAGAGCAAGCATAAGAAATAGTGATCATGTGATGTAATTATACACTATCCAAAGAAAGTAAATAAAAACAATTACTTTGTCTAAATTTTTCAATCTTATAATTTAGACATATAAAATCTGTTCTATTAATCACATTTTTTTAATGTTATGTTAAAATCTTGTATATTATTTCTTCAATTTTTTATTCTTTCAGAAGCTGGATGTAATATAGTATTTCATATAATAAAATGTTTATTAAGTGTAAAGCTAGAAACCTTATAATATATGGGTTCCTGAAAAATTTTGTGTTGTAGTAAATCATGTTATATAAGATATAGATGAGTGCAAAAGGGGGGGGGTAGATTTCTAAAACAATCTTTTTTTTTTTAAATCTGTACAAGCAACTTCATTTTTATTAAAAATATTAACATATGTGTGTATAACATAAAATGAAAAGAAATACACTATTTTCATTTTAATAACTTTAATAATTTTCTTCTTCATAACTGCTTGGAACAAACAAAAAAAAATGTTTTTCACTTGAGAAATATCATCTTTGCTTATTGAATCCTTTTCATCATTTATGTCTTCTGCTCTCTTAAAAAATCTATAATTCTGGTTTGTTTGCTGGTCCTTGTAAGATCATTGTAGATTTTCTAGTATGGAGATAGGTCATTTGTAGTTCGCTTTTGAATTTTCAGCTTCCTTCAGCAGAGGGGTCTGCATTCAAGAAAAATGATTGTAGACTTTTAGCTAAGCTTTTAATGTTAATTTATTAACCTTTAGCTAAGCTTTTAATGTTAATTTATTAACTTCACAATCTTTATATCTATTGTTCTCAGAATTGACTTGATTTATGACTTCTGATGCTATTTGTAGCAAATCCACATTGCAAATTTTTTTTTCTATCAATATATCTTGAATTGCCTGAATAACCACATCATCAAAACTATCATCTTTGATTAATTTAACAAATTCTAATATGACACCAATTTTATTTTCTGATAATTCCAAGCCCAAATTCTATTTCAACTGATAATGGTCATATCTTTTTTCAAAAGCATTTAATGTTGATGTTTTTAGTTCTTTCAATGATAAGATATGATTTTGATGCAGTGCTTAATTGAAAATTGCCTCCATGCTTTCACTACACCAATTGATCATGATTCATTTAAGTCTAAAACCCATTGTAATGATCTTCTGATGGAGTAAGTTTCAAAGGTATAAATAATACTTTGATATTTTTTTGGCTGGAACTACAATGTAGTATTTGCTGATACTGCTTGGATGTTGGGATTATTTAAATCATATGGGTGACCTGGAGCATTATCGAATAGTAATAGCACTTTGAAGTTCAAATTCTACTTCTTTAAATAATTTTCAATCTCTGACACAAAATACTTTAAAAACCATTTCCTAAATAAATTTCCAGTTACCAGAGTTTTTAAATTTGCTTTCCATTATACCAGTAATGTGTTTTTATTTATACCTTTAAGTGCATAGAGATTTGATGAGCTATGAATGTAAGGACAAAGAAGGGTTTATCATAAAGTTTCATGATGCATCACTACACAAAAATAGTATTACACAATCTTTAGGTGCAGTTTTTTCTTTGTTAGGTATAAAGATTATATTAAGCATCTTTTTTTTGCATCAAAGCCTAGTTTCATTAGCATTAAAAACTCAATGTGGTGAGTACCCTTATATAATTTTTTGAATTTTTTTTTATATTTCCTGGCAGGTTCATGATCAGACAATGCAGATTTGCCTTGAATTTTTATACCATGATTTTTCAAATTGCTTTTTGAACTTTTCAAACCAATCTTTACTTCCACAAAAACTGGACTGACAGAATAATTTTTCGTTTTTTTTTAACGTCATGCATTTTAAGAGCTTTTTGTTTAATAATATTGCCATCCAATGGAACCCTTTTTTGGCAGTGATCATCAATACAAATACTGAGTGCTTTTCAATTTTCTCAATTGGTGCAAGGGGATGAGCTTCTAATTTTCAATTTTTTAGAATGGTTCAGACTGTTGCTTCATTTAAATTTTTGCTTTAAGTGATGCTTTTTCTCCTTTTATAAAATGATCAAAAATTTGTATTTTTACATCCAGAGAAATAAATTTTCTCTTAAGCATTATTTTTTTATTTTTATCAAACACGGCTTAGTGCTGAAATTTAATTTGCCAAAATGTCTTAAAAATAAAAAGATACTCTTTCACACAAACCCTAAAAAGCTTAAAATAAGTAACTGCAAGCACTAAAATTTCTTAAAATTATATTTTATGCGATCTGAACACTTAAAACACAAAATACATAATAATGTGCATTTAACTCAGAGAGAGAGAGAGATTTATAAAATAAAATTAAGATATTTTTCCAATTGTATATATTCAATGATTATCTTTGCATCTATGTATACATATGTTGTAATGGTCAGATTTGTACATTCACATAACAAAATCCAGAGTCCAGACAAAGTGCACCAAAGCCAACAGAAATGGGATGATGAGATCTCAGATCTGACCAAACTTCAAATCATTTGATAGTATTTTATGATTTAACACTGTATGAATGGCATTTCTGAGGTTATATATAGGTCTCAATTTTTTTTGCGAGCCAGCTCCAAACAGGGAGAAACATGAGACTCAAGGGAAATTAATAATCAACAATAACTTAAGGGTTAAACAGACTACTTAACACACTACTTAACTAAAACAATGCATATTCAACATATAAAATCATTAAGGAATTGGAATAAGATAATATGGATTGAATTGAAATAGGAATATGAGCAAGAAAGATATGGAATGAGTTTTACATTTTAAACAGGTTTATTAAAACCATAACAAAATCAAGTAAAAGAAAATGGCAATGATTATACAGTGTTAAGTATATGTGATCAAAACATGCAGGCATTGCATAGTAGATGAGACTATTTTTACTACAGCAGTCTCCTCTTAACACATTAAATACTAAGATGTATACTTATATTTAATTAATTGTGCCTAAAAATGGATCACTTCTATCTTCCAAACTAACACAACCCAGTTCTTAAACTAACATTATAATTATACTAACTAAAAGGGCTTAAATTTAATTATAACACAAGTTAAAACACTGTATTTGCATATATATAATTGTAATTAAGGAGGGAACATATATTTGATGAGCAATAATAAACATTAACAAATGTACTTACCATCTTTAGCTAGCACATTGCTTCTAACCAACAGATCTCAAAAAGTCATAATTTATAATAAGTGACTAAGCAAACCCTTATAATGCCATTATAACATAAATAAAATCATGATAATAACAAGTGTGTAGCAATCGGTTATTATCTATCAGTATAATATTTTGAAACAGCGATTCAATATGCAAAGTAGCATTCTTAAAATATTTAAAATGGAGATTTTAATTATCTCCATTGAAAGTTCCTTAACAATTAGTATCCACTGTTTCGAAAGATTGGCATATTATAACATATATAATAAATTTAGATAAATCAATAAATATAGGCATGACCACAGTTTTAAGAAATTTAAGACCTAACTGATTGCAGTTATTTATAGATTAAAGGAATAAATTATTTTGCTTTATAAAGATGAATTCGGGTGAGTTTTATATATTTTTACTTTATAAATGATTTAATTTAATAGAATTTTAAGAAACAAGATTGAACATTCATTATATTAAATAAGCTAGCCTCATATTAAAATTACAGATTTAAAGATTAATTTATAGAGTTCTGCAGTCTTTGAAAAGAATATTATTGATATTCTTGGTTGTAGCTTGTAATCCAAACACATCAGATGGTTGGCATAGTGACACTCTTTTCAGGATAGGTGGTTTGGATTAAGGTCTTCTTATGGTAGACTGCTGGCAGGTTCTCCATCTCTATGATGATAATCATGCCATCAGGCATGTAGGGGGGACCAAAGATTTCCATCTTCCTTTGGAGAAATGGCAAACCTGTATCCTCCTAACCAGACATGTCAGAGTGAAAACTGCCATGGATTCTGGTAAGCAATGCTTCTTAAAATTACAGAATAATCTCTACAGTAAGAAATATAGTTTATTTATATGATTCAAGGACTAGAACTCCTTGCTGTCAACAAGATTATTGGCTGTGCAAGAATCAATTAGCACCCCTATAAAATTTTATAACTTAGTTCATTTAAACCTCCCTGTTAATTTTTAACAGGATGTTTTTAACTAAACCTGATGGTTTTAAATTCCTAATAACTTTGCAAGGTTTCAGTTTAATAAATTTTGTTTACAAAAATTTTATACATTTTTGGAAAAATCTTATTACTTAGTGACGATGTAAATTACATCTACCTCAGCCAGCTGTGTTAAAACAGGTGGCTTTTATTTACATTTTTAAGGTTAAATTTAAGTCACTAGAACTTTTAAACAATATTGCTCTATATATATCACAATCATATGTAGACCATATATATATATATACGATTTGAAATGTAAAAATAATAAATTGACTCTTTTTAACACAATAAAATCTATAATACAAAATATAATATATATGGTATTTTGAGCTCAGACTTTCACATAATCCTCAACTCTCCACACTATCTCATACCACTGATACACTTGACCACATATAAGTCAAAAAGATAAATAATCACCAATATTCATATTACATGCTAAACCAGCACTTGTCAGTTGGTCCAGATTATCATCTCTACACATATATACAATAAGTGCTCAAATTTATATTAAGATAGCTAATCTTCATACATTAATGGACAGGCTTCAATCCACTCCACCATCCAACTCTTCAGCCATCCATTCTATTGAAAATTTGATGATGAAATGCTCAAATCTTACACTGATGCTGACATTCTCATCACACACAGGTTGAACATAAGTCACTCTGACCCCTCGTGTACAAGACATAATCCACTTAAGTATATATAAGAGAGCTGGGTAGACATTCAAGCTACTATTTAATGCAGGCTATATATATATATATACCTGTATATATATATATATATATATACCTGTACAAACAATGTAATATAGAGGGTAGTGTGGGCTTTGAGTATTTCATCATCAGCTTTTCAATAGAATAGATGTTTGAAGAGTTGGATAGTAGAGTAGATTGAAGCCTGTCCATTAAAGTGTGAAGATTGGTTATCTTAATATAAATCTGAATACTTATTGTATATATGTGTAGAGATGATAATCTGGACCAACTGATGAGTGCTGGTTTACATGAAATACCCATATTGGTGATTATTTATCTTTTAGACATGTATGTGGCCAAGTGCATCAGTGGTATGAGATAGTGTGGAGAGTTGATGGTCATGTGAAAGTTTGAGCTCAATATACCCTATATATTACATTATTTGTACAGGTATATATATATAGCCTGTATGATAGATATTAAATACAAAATATATAATTTTAAAATGCACGTGCTGTAATATATATATACATATACCGATGATATTACAGTCATTTGTTCGCATATCTGTGTGATGATATATAACCATATTGATGCTTATATACCAGTACTCAAAGAGGGTTTAAGTCCACCACAGATGGATCTGTGGAAAAAATTAGGTAAAACAGTTATGAGAGAAGGAATATACTGTTTCAATGTATTGTGTATCTATAGCGTACAATTTAATAGTGGGATTTGAGTTTAAACTAGTAATGTTATCTTTAAAAAAAAAAGGCAAATTCTTTAAAATCAATACAGGCCATTTTTATTCCAAGGATGATGCAATAAAGCTAATGATGTATATTATATTAGCATATATTAGTAGAAGTATATAATAAAATATGTAGGTAAATTTATTTATTAAAATTTTATTTCTTGCATAGTTTCAAAATAATCTTTAATCATCAAAAATAGGACATTAAATTATTATTAAGGTAAGTGTGCATGTTCATTTATATGGTGGTATGATTAAACAATATTAAGTTATACCATACAAAAGAAAACATTTTTAAAAAAATATTTAATTTATTTAAAACATGTATTCAAATATTGACTATTGCATGGAGAATCGATTAATAGGAAAGAGTGTCAACTTTAGTTAAATATAACTTGAATATATTTTGTATTCTAATTTGTAGATGTATGCTTTATTGTTTTAAAAGATATATGACAAAAAATTATAACAAATTGTAAAAGTCTTGTCAAGCATTGGTGGTCGAGAGGTCAACGACGGCTGCTTTACAAGCAGATATCCCGGGTTAGCGGGTTCGCATCCTGGCTGATGCTATGACACATGAGAAATAATAATAATAATAATAAAAAAGTCATAAACTTGTAAAATGACTATTAAGAATAATAAAAATATATTTACTAACTGGAAATTAAAAATGCAATTAGAAAATTACATTCTTCAAATTTTTATAGATGTAAAGCATACTATTTTAAATAATAATGTTTGTCAATTTAAATTTTTAAAGAAAGATATTAAAATTTCATTAAGATAAATAAATGGGAAGATTTCAAGTATTTTTTATAATTGCAGGACCAAATGGAATCGTTGTATGCCTCTTATATATAATAATGCACATTAAATAAATATTGGATCAAAAATACATATCTTAATTTTAATGATTAACAATTTTATACATATATAAGCTATAACTAGAAATAAGAGGATAATTTTATAAATCTAATGCCATTTAAATTTGGTAAAGAACAAAACATGTTGTTAAGTGTAAATGACTGTCGTTCATATCTATAATTGATAATGATATTAATAAGAAGATTATTACTGACATCGAATTAGCTAATGTTTCAGTAGACGATAAAAAGAAAATAAATTGCTTACTAAATAAACATTTGTATGAAAAGAAAATTATTGATAAAGGCTGTAAATATAGAAGTGAAGTCTTATTAACAACGTTAAGGATATCTGTGATATTGAAAAGATTACTATTTATAAGGAAGATAAAGGCAATATATTTGTTATTACATATTATAACGATTATATGGATAAAATAGGACTAGAAATAAATAAAGAAGAATAAAATAAATTATTAAAAGATTCTACTACTGGTATAAAAAAAAAACAAATATATTAAATTATTTAATAAAGTGAAAGATTATAAAATTATGAATATAAATTAGTATAAATTATTGTATCCTTTTTATGAAATACCATATCTTTTTACAAAAACTTAAAATTCATAAAAATAATAACCAGTTATGATTGTTATTCAGTTTTATTGATTTTATTTTACAGAAAATTTTGTAAATATTAAAATAAATGGATAGCAGATATTTTAGGATATGGAGAATTTTTTTAAAAAATGCATTTAGTATTATTAACAAATTAAATAATATAAAATTAACTAGAAATCAAAGTCTTTTTACAATGGTTATTCAAATAATGTATCAAAGTATTCCAAAACTTAAAATATATAAATATTAATAAAAAAAAATTAAATCAATATATAAATGATATAAACATAATATTATAGAATGTTTAATATTAATACATAACAACTTATATTTTAATATAATAATGAATTTTGGAATATACATAAAGAATGGGTTATGGGTTGTGCAATTAGTGGGTTAATGTTATCAACATTTATAAATGAATTAGAAATTAAATATAGTTAAAATAATAATAATTAGTCAAGAAATAATAAATTATTCTAGATGTCTTGGTGATATATTTTAATTATTGGTAATAAAAGTGCTATGAATAATAATTATAAAGATTTTAATAACAATATTTATATATATAATTAAATTTACATAAGTAGAATTGAAGATACAATTAAATATTTACATATAGATATTCACATAGATCAAGATAATAAAATTATATTAAAATATTTTATTTAAGAAGACAAATTAAGAAAAATTATTAATATAGATTCACAACAAGAATGGGCACAAATAATGGCAGTTATTAAAAATTTTATATATAGAAATGTTAAATGTAATACAGATAAAAATGTAGGTTATTTACAAAAGATTCAATTTATTAAATTATATAAATATTATGGATACAACCCTAAAACTATTAAAAATATACTTTTTAATTCTAAGAAATCTATTGTAAGTGATAATATCTCTATGCAAAATAATTATAATGATGATAGTAACAATAGTTCAAATAGGAAATGGATTAAACTTTCATATTATCCCAAAATTTATAATATATTAATAAAAAATGTTATATAGGTAAGCATATAAATATTGGATAGTCAAATAGTAAATGTTTGGACAAATTAATAAGTAATTTTAAATTCAGAGATGATATAAATACAAAAAAGGAATTATATATAAAATTAACTGTAACATTGTCATATGATTTACTATGGTCACAGGGAAACAGAAATAAGTGTCAAAAACATAACAATGCAATTAATAGGCAAGATGATAAATCTGATTTATACATTTATTAGTTAACATATGAACATAAAATAGATGCTACAAAAATATCAAACATTTAAATTACATTGAAGACCCAAAAACAGGACAAATAGATGAAGCATGTTACATTAAACTTAATTTACATAATTGTATGAATATTTATGAAACTTCAATAAATGTCTTTTAACAACTGGTCAATTGGAAATGAATCTCAAATTATAAAAGATATATATATATTGAAGCAGTCAATCTTAGTGTAAGATTGTGCTTCATGTTTCTACCTACTAACCTATATTTAAATCCTATATCTTATCCCACTCCTTTTGTCATATATATATATGTTATGTATATATTTGAAATGCACGCCTAAATTTATCAATTTCAACTTTCAATAACATTTTATTAATAATTTTATGATTATTAATTCTATTATTAATTATTAGTTTTTTTCATTAAAGCATTATAGATGCAATTCAAATATATATATAGGAGCAAAATACTAACAAAATATTGATTTTTTTGTAAATATTTTATTATACGTCATTTTTTAAACTTTTTTTTTAAGTACTTTTTCTATTATCCTTTGTGACAAAGCTTATGAGACCTTTTGTTGACAATTGACATCACTCTAATTCCATTATTTTTAATGCTAGGATAGTCGTATTATAATCAATATTTAGATTTTTAAAAGTTCTGTAAGATGCTGCCCTCTTTTGAATTATTTTACAAGTAAAAAAATCAATATAAATGCCCAAATATGTCAAAGAATAGCAAAGCTCTGCCTTCTCTTGAATCTTATTGGCTGTGTAAATTTTGACAACAAAGAGAATGGCTGCCAAAAAGTAAAGAGTTATGTTTGTATTTTGTTTTACTTTGAAAATGATAAATGAATGTTTTTTTGAGTATTTTTTGATGAATTATAAACAATTTTGATAAAACAGGCTAAAAATACAATTATTTCAGAAAAATATTTAAGATTTTAGTAAAAATATTTAAGATTTTAGCAAAAAAAAAATTTACTTTTCTGTAACGTAAAAGTGAAAAAAAAATTTACATCAGCAACTCTTTTTAATTGGATTACTATATTTCACTTTACATTTGCCACTACAAAATATTTCTACAATAAATAAATAGAAATTTATTTTTGAAAACACTTTCGTTCACTTTCATAACCTGACAAATTATTAATATACTTTTTACAAACTAAACTAAAGTAAATATATTAAAAGATAAATATATTTTAACAATTGACTGTCTTCAGTTTGTGATTTGGCCAATTAAAAGCTTTGATTTTTTACCTCAGACGACCAGTAATATAATTAGCAGTCAAAAGGTTAAAACTGTATATTTTTTATAAAATCCAATATGGAAGATGCTACAGTTGATTGTCTAAAAATAATTAAGGGTTGAAAACACTATTTTTTTAATCTGGGGGAGGTATTTTTTAATTAAGGTTTTACCTAAAATGGGATTAAGATTAGAGATACTTTTTGTTGAAAACATGTTGTCAAATCTATTTCTAATCTGGAAATAGATTTGAATTTATTTTTGGACGTTATCTTACTGTTGCATCTTCAAAAACAACTGATAAAGAAAAAGTATAAAATGGCTGAATTTTGAGAGACAGGATAGAAGAGCTACTATTGAGAGAACTGATTGTAAACATATGACACATCACTTGAAACTTAAATAATGTAGCAGTAAATCCATCGCTTCTTGGCCCAATTGGGTCATCATCTTATGCAGCCATACCTTCCTGCTGCCCAAGAGTGAAGTAAAAGCCTGACCTAAGAACTTTAGTGTGCTAATAGAAGCTTGCTGCCACAGGAGAACTTGCATTTCAATTGCTGTACATGTGCAATCTTTTAAATTGGACTCTTAAAATTGCCAGGTAACTTATCAAGCCATCACCTCAAACTAAATTTAGCCTAACTCATGAAGATTTTTTCTAATGTGTTATTTAACTTTACCTTTTTTTGATATTTAAATATGTAAATGTAATTTGCTTTTAAATGATTTTCATAAATTTAATCCTGTATCATATGCTCTAACTTTCTTTAATTTTGGTGCGGTCATTTATTTATTAATTGAATATATATGTCTATTTTAGTTATTAATTTGCCAATCTCAAACAATCTGATGAGTTGAATTCCTAAAATCTTTTCTTTCTTTTAAGTAAACCTTCATGCATCAAGGTTATTAATGTCCCCTTAATATATATATATATATATATATATATATATATTAATATATATATATATATATATATAATGCATTGTAAATTAATACGTTCGCCAGATTGTTTTATGAATCAACATTTTAGGTTCATTTTAATATAAAAATTGATTTGTTTAACTCTGGATTTTCTACCTGGGGAAAATCCAGAACTCAAGCTAATTAAGGCTCTGAAACATTTATTCTATAATTATTTATTAAATTCTGAAAGGGTGACTTATAATTTGTTTTCTATATAACTGCTAATCTTACTTCATTTTTCATACTCTTAAAATATCAAATACAGTATTTAAATATTCCCGTTATTATAAAATTAATGAAGGTGGGGTTGATTTCTTTTAAAATAGCAGAAAAGGGATGGGAATAAATCTTAATGTTTCTTTTACTAGGTAAAATCTTAACGTATTAGGGAAATTTTAATATTTTACTATTTTAGTTACTAAGTAAAATCTCTCTCTCTATATATATATATATAACTGCATAGCGTATTATTTGTCTAAATTATGGTATTCAAACAAGGGTCATTTATTTTTAAAGCAGTAAATTATATTTCATGTCATTAGGGACATTCAGTCATACTATTTTACTAACATTTAGCCTATCTTCGTATATATATATTACATGTTTCTAGTCTTCTAATCTGGGGGTTGCGACAAGTTCAAACCCATAGATTTCTTCTCATATCTCATTCCATAGATAGTTGAGCTATCCGGAACCACATTTATTCCATATAAAATGCCTCTGGTGGTGATCCCGTAAGTTTGGCCCACACTATGCATATCTACTTTCTTCATATAAAAAGGCCTCTGGTGGTGATCCCTAAGTCTGGCACACGTCATGCCCATCCACTTCATCTTTCATCCAGAAGCATGACTTTTCCTGTTATTTTTAGGCTATTATGTCAGCACCGCAAACTTCTTCATATTATTATTATTTCTTTTGCTTCATGACCCAGTTTTAATGCTCTAGTATTAAAAATGCGCTCTGCTCAAAATATATATCAATGCCAAATATTAATAGCTAGATTAATTACAAATGTTATTTCAATCTTATCATACAATTATCATAACTTATTTCTATATTTAAGAATATCTATATGCCTTTGGGAAAATAAAGCCTTCCTCTTACCAGCGCTAATTAAAAGAATGTTCATTAAGTATTTTATCGATAATCAAATATGTTTTCAAATGTATTTTATGTATTTTCGCAACCATAATGGTGTGAAAATGGTTTATATTATATCTGTAATGAATCTCAGAACACTTCCCAAAGTAATATGTTAGTCACCATGTTTCAGAACCATAAATCAAAGCATTAATGGCAGTATTGTGTAATTCTTTCTAATATTCAATTGGCATCTTAATATTGGGCCCACCAAAGATGTGTGTTTATTTGTAATATATTATTTAGCTAATAAAGAGCATATGAGAAATAATAGCGTGAATGACACTATGTAATTATCTACCGCTTGCTCATTCACACACATACTAATGTACTTAATTTATAAATGTATAATAATTTGTCAGTATATTAAAATATATTTTATTGTCTAACTTATTTGAGTAGTTCGAATTCCTTCTTTTCTCCACTTCCAAAAGTAAAGTCTGCTTATGTATATTTTAGTTTAGTCATAGTTAATAGATGTCTCATTGTTTTGCTCAGCTTTGCTAGTCGGCTGGATTTAAAATTAATTCTCTTGTGACATCACTACTATGTTATTCATTAGGTGTTAGATCTGGGGCTTAGAGAGTGGGTTCGAATCCATGCTGGTCCTTGACCTAAATCTCGGGCTTGACTGGGTTTGAAGTACATTTTGTGAGTTCCAGCTCATGTTAGATGGATAAACATGTTTTGACCAGTACAATATAAAGTTGTATAATGTATGCATTTTTAATTCTGTATATTGTTTTGCTACATAATTTATTCTTTGAAGTTCTATTGCATTTTTATATGAAGGTTTTATTTTGTTTTACTGTTGTTTTATTTTATTATTTTACTTCCATTATGAAACCCTAGATGGTATTCTATCTGAAATAATTGGTTAATGTTAAACTAGGTGATTAATATTTGAAAAGGGCACAAAACTATGCCAAAAAAGGCTTTTTTATGTATAATTATTATTACTATATATATTTATATAGCTGTTGTATATGATTTTTATTATTTGTTATAATTTAGAACAGCATAATATATTTCATTTATTTCCATTTTTAATGACATACAAAAAATATATTTTATAGACTTGTAAAAAGCATTTAAATAGCATGGAATGTCAGTTTATTAAAAAAGAACTTTCATAAAGTGAAAAAATGAATTGATTTGACTCTGAACAAAAAATTACTATGAAAATGAATATAATTAAAAAAATAGAGAATAAAATGTCATAGAAATACTATCCAAAAAATGATGTATTAAGTATTCTTTAAAACATTGATTTATTTGCCCTTACAGATATATAAAGTTTTCCAGTAAAGTACAGTGTTATATGAGGCTTTTCACAAATTTCTGATCATGTTAGAGTGAAACATGATGTGAATGACATGTTATAACAGGTGCCACAATTTATCTTGTCATGTTGAAGCTAAACTAGATTGTAGGATACCATGCTGTAGGAAGGTTAGTTGTACTTTCCTTAAGCAGTAAAATGAAAGTGGCTTTTTGAATAGTTGGTGCAGTAATGACAGGAATAGAACCTGAAAGCATATCGGCGCAGTGACGACAGGAATAGAATCTGAAAGCAATTGGCACAGTCGGCACAGGAATCGAATCAAAGAAAGTGGCAGTTAATACAGGAACGGAACTGCATTAAAAATTGGCTCGGTCATCATAGGATAAAATCTGCAAATAATTGCCTAAACAGCAAGCTGAGACAAAGCGTAAGTGGATTCGAATCAACAGAAAAATGGCGAGCATATCACAAGTTTCTATTTGCGAATTTAATGTAAAAGATCTGAGTGATTGGCCACTGTATGTTCAGAGGATAAAAAACTACTTTATACTAAATAGTATTATGAAGAATACTGTAAAAGTAGCCTCATTACTTTGCTTTGCAGGCGAGAGAGTAATCAAAATAGTTAACAAACTATGTGGAAATTCGCCAGAGACACAAAAATATGATGAGCTCATAACACAGCTAAATGAATATTTTAATCCCCAGCCATCCAAGTTTATTGCTCGATTGCACTTTAGAAGCAGAAGGCAAAGAATGAATGAGAAAATAAAAGAATATGACATTGGTTTAAGAGAGATGGCAAGGCCATGCCTTTATGGTAAATATTTAGAAGAAGCCCTTCTAGAACAACTATTATATGAAATAATTGATGACTGGTTTAGACAGATCTTACTGGCAATAAAAGATGTAACCTACGAAGTAGCTATCAGATGTGCAGCAGCTTATGAATTGCAGCTTGACCAAGTGAGAGAGTTCAGAAGCTTCACAAGAACAGAACCAATTCAAACCACAATATTTAAAACATTTGGAGTTAAACCCAAAATCGATAAACAAATTAAATGTTTTCGATGTAGAAAAATCGATCACAAAGCCCGTGATTGCAGTTTACCAGAAACTGAAAGTTATCGGAAAATAACCGAGTATCCCAAAAGATGGCACACCATACAAAGCCGAACAGAGAATTTATGTGCAAAGCAATGGAAAGTAGCTACCTAAAAAGGGCTACTATAGACAAATCTGATCGAAAAATAACTGAGTATCCTGAAAGATGGCACCACCATACAAATCCGAACAGAGAATTTACGTGAGAAGTGATGGAAAATAGCTACATAAAAAGTGCTACTATAGATGAATCTGATCAAATTATGATAAAAATAAAAAAAATCGACATAGAATCGCAAGTCAAAAATAATTATCTCAGCTTGTTCAAAAAAGAACCAGGAAAACAAAAAACCTTGCCTGTAGAAATAGAGTTAAGAGACAGAGGAAAACCTTTTGTAACAAAACCTCGGAAAGTACCTATAGCACAGCAAAAATTGGCAGATCGAAACCACCATCAACAAACTGTAAATTGGCGAAGCACAACAAAGACCGCCAGCAAACGGCAAGAACTAGAAACCCCTCGTCTCATCTCAAATACTATGTTAGATGAAAAACCATACTTCTGGAGTGGGGGAGGAGTGCAGTATTCAAGGTCAAGGTATAAACATATATAATGTATAATGAATATGTAAATAATAATAATTTTATAAATTTAACAAATATGTAAAAGTAATAATAATTGTATAAATGTAGAATAAAAGTAATAACTGTAATGTATAATAAATATGTAAAATAACTGTATAGTAGTTAAGAATAACGATTGTGTAAAATTACAATGTTATTAAATCATAGAAAGTTGTATAATAATAGAAAGCCCAGCTGACCTTATAGGGTCAGAAAACTATGTAAAATACCATATATGGCGAGAAACGTAAAAATACTGTGTGTATGTGAAAACGTAAATGAAAACACCATATATGGTTAGGAATGTAAAAGACTCCAGAAGTTTTGAGGGGTATATAAACCCCCATAAACTAAACTAATTGTTCTGAATACGTTCTGAGTATGTTTTTAATTATGAGTCAGAGACTCCTGCCTCTGTAAGTCGAAAGCAGGACTAGGGTATTTTATGCAGGTCACCATGACCTTTTATTATTTTATTATACCTTATAATAGGCGATGTATATAGTTAAAATTATCCGTATTAAACTATAATCTTACCATCTCAGTTCTGCCTTTATCCATTTATTTACTTGCAGGTCATAAGACACAGCAATAGTATTAGAAAAAAACAATTAAAACATTTTTTCTATTATGTCAGAAAACTTAAAGTTTGTATAAAAAATTTATCTGAAAATCTTAAATGGGTAACTTGTGCAAGTAAAAGTTACTTTACAAATTCCAAAGTCACTAAATTTAAAAACATCAAAACAATTATAAAAGCCCTGTCTATCAATAATAAAATCTGTTTATCCATAGAAAAAAAAGTTATTAAAGAAAATAATGTTATCCAGGGCATGTTTAATCATGATGATAGTTTATTGTTTTGATATATAAATAATGAGAAAGTCAAAGTCTGACTTTTTTTACTTGAAAAAAAAATAACGATATAGAACCATATGTTTTTTCTTTATTATTATTTTTTAAATAAATTTAAATGAATAAACATATACACAATACATTTTCTCCATTGATAATTTATAACTATTTTATTATTTGTATATGCATGTACAAAAAAAACATTTGCATTACATGTGTGTGTATTGAGAAAGGCAGTGTTGAAAATTACTGTACACTTATAGCACAGAATAATAAACAATACATATTATATTGTCGATCAAATTTATAAACAAAGTGTCAGCTATTATCCATTATTTATGACATGTATTAGAGGGTCTTAAAACAATATATAGCAGGGTATTGTGATACTCCTATTTATAATGTATAGATCATAAATTGAAGGATGAAAAAATATATATTAGAATTAATAAGTTAGGCTGAATATGTTGCTAAAAGTGATAGCAATAGATAAATAATTTAACTTGTTATTGTGTCTTATTTATGACATGTATTAGAGGGTCTTACAACAATACGTAGCAGGTATTGTGACTCTCCTATTTATAATGTACAGATCATAAATTGAAGGATGAACAAATATATATTAGAATTATTAGGTTGGGTTGAATATGTTGCTAAGGTTGATAGCAATAGATAAATAATTTAACTTGTTATTGTGTCTTAATAGTAATAAAAAAGTATTCAAAGATTTTGTGGAAAAATATTAAAAAAAGAAATTATGGATTAAAATAAAAACAGGATTAATTTAGAGACCTTTATCTTGACTGCTAGTGTTTGAAGGTTTAGGATATTTTAATGAATCAAAAAAAAAAAAAACATATAATGAAGACGTTCAGTGTTGTTGTTTTTTTTACTAATACAGTAGCATAAAAAAAATTCAATGTTTATTTTTAAATATTTATTTAAATAAATTATTTAATAAAAAATTATTGGATAAATATTATTTTAATATTATTTTTAATGATGTGAATAATTATGGAATTATAAATGAAAATGAGTTCTGTGTTATTTTAAATTCAATTTAAGATTTATTATTTTATTAGACTCATATTAAATTTGTTTAGGCTGTTATTATAATATGTATAGCTTAATTTAAATATATTCTTTTAAAGACCGGATTCCCCCTCCCTAAGTATACTTGATTCTATATATGCATATATATATTATAATGGGAGGAAGAAGGTTAAAAGTAAAAAATCAAATTGATAAATATGTGTATATGTTGGTATACCAAATGTTACTGATTAATTAGACATGAATATTCTCAGCATTTTAAAAATTATAAAATAATAATAATCATTAAACCAAATACCGTTTTATTTGTGATCAAATTATAGGTAACTCCTTTAATAATAATATTTACATCTCAAATTTGTCATCTATGTATAAATCCATTTCACTTTTAGACAATCAAAGGGTGATCTAAAATAAAGACAGCTTTCTTTGTACTTAACCAGGGTGAATCTATTCATTATGTGCACTAGTTTCCTAGATTGGAAGTACATTTTTATAGATGCATTTGAACACTTTTAAATGTATTATACTTCTTTTCTATTATTGCTTCTGGTTGCTAGCCAAAAGTAAAGCATATTTACTTAGAACAATACTTATATATACATAGTTAATTTTAACTATTGAATGTACATTATGGAAATAAAATATCACATATATGTAAATGAGGAATGAAGAGATTTGGCTTTATTAATAAGAAAATAATTTTATCAGTGATAAATTTAGGTATTAATAATAGCATTTTACTGAAATTAAATGCATATTTTTTGAGTTAATGCATGTTTCAAACATATTCAGCTTACTTTCATTAAAGAATTAGGTTTAAATATAGTCTTGAATATTCTTTAATTTAAACTTAAAATATGACTATCTTACTATAAACGTAGCAACATATCACTAAATTGTTTTATTTCTGCACAATACAATTAAATATTATAAATAATATATTCCTTTTCTGGAAAGAAAAGAGAAAAAGGAAGAAAAAATAATCTGAATTTTCTCTGTATAAATATTACCAATTTTCTTCTCATTATATGGTGAGAACATTTTGTAAGAGAAGACAGCATATACTAATATATATATCTAAAATGTCAGATAAATTTATTATTATCATCATCATCATTATTATTATTATTATTATTATTATTATTATTATTATTATTATTATTATTATTATTATTATTATTATTATTATTATTATTATTATTAATTATTTTAAAGTTTTTACAGGTAAATTAATTTGACATTTGTATACATACTATTGTCAGAGGTACCATATATAGCTACATTTTTTAATTGTCAGAAGCAAATCATGAAGGTTCAAAATTAATATAATATTAATTGAATCTGTAACAAGATTATCCATAATCCTGGTATATTTTATTTCTTGGTTTGTAAGCTTGTTTTTCACAAAAATTGTCAATTCATTTTAACAAAGAGATTTTAGCAGGTCAGACTTATATTTCACATTAACATGTCAGAAAATCAAATAGATAACATACCATTATTCCAGGGCTTATTTTTTAGATTTTTCCAGCATAGGATTTTTATTCCAAAGAACTACATAGCACGAGACTGATGGTCAGCATATCAGAAGCCTTTTGTGCATCTTTCTGTAAATGATAATAGTTTCAACATGGAATTCTTTACCTTTTCTTGAGGAATATATTGAAAAAGTACATTTCCAATGCTAATTTACTGCCTTCCTATTGTTATCATCAATCTCCAATATTAGAATCATCCAGTAATGATTATCAATCTTATTGTAACTGCTGTAGAATAATGCTTTATTTCTGATCTCAACAGAATTAAATTTCAACCTGACTTCAGCTCTCAATAATATTCTGTCACTTTGACAACTGAAAACTATTTTCATTTACCTCTTATAGATAAGTATCTATTGACTAAAAAATTTGTTTTCTAATGTTCATCTATTAACCTTTCTTTCTACCCAATATATTATCTGATAAACATTTTAATCTTTTAATCCTGTTTATCAAAGGAATTAATGAGATTTTTTTTTCATTAAAACAACATATTTACTTATTTATAAGATCTATTTTCTTACTTATTTAATAATAGTTTTTACAAAAACTACATAATTGCTAATTATTCAATTCATCTTTTGAATTTTCAACCATGTGCTCTAGCCTTTTGACTCACATAATTGAAATATGTAATAATATAAACCATTTTATATATTAAACCTGTTGCAAAGAATGCACTACTCTCTATCCTAATCAAGCTATTTTATTTTTGATTTCAGTAGCATTAGTGAGACTTTGTTTCAAAATATATAGAGATAGATATTTACATTTATTTCTTGTTATTTTTAAATCTATTCCTTTTACAACAGTGAATAATTTGAACAGCAGTCAATATAACCATTATAACGTTAAAGATTTAATATCACTATGAATAAATATACAAACTCTTGAAATTTATTTTTTGAACATATATATATATATTGTCTAAATTAATCTAACATTTACTTTATTTTTAACCCTTCACCATGACAAAATAAAATTACTTTGTTTTTTATACCTTGCTGATTTAATCTGTTTAGATGTTCATAAATAATTGTGATTTTACTTTCAATCAGAACATAAAAGGTGGTTATTAGAGAAACAAATGTTAAAAATAATGCTAGTTTGCAATCTAAATACTAAAAGTTCTAATGAAAAAAATGTCATAGAATCATAATTTTGGCTATAAAATCACAACAGGTGCTATAGCTTTTGTACTACCAATTCATCATTAGAAACAACATTAATTTTCAATCTAAATGTAGCAATTAGAATGAAAATTTATTGTAGTAAAACGTCATCAAGTTTTTGTGTATTCACTGATGACTATTCCATTTCTAACAGAGGTTAGCATATGCAGTTATTGAAATGTGCCGATACAATATTAACTCCTAAAGATACAACTATATTTAGAATTTCAAAAGCAATATCTTCATTCTACATATTTAAAATTTTAAACAAAGCAGAATAAATGATTAAAGTATTTTTAATAATGGCAGTAATAAAGAAAAAAATTAACACTTAATATTATAAAATTTCTTATTAATACATTTTGATAGTTCTTTAAATGTTCTTTTAGTATTTTGTTGTAATTTTAGGCATATCTACACATTTTTATCATAGTGTTTGTTAGCCAACATTATGAAATTATTTTTTTTAATATTATATTTCTTTTCAAATCACTTATATTAAAGTTACAAATTAATATTGTTTCTAATATTTAATGTTCTTAATAAATATCAATAATTATGCGCTTATAACGCTCGTTAAAGAAGTTATATATATTATTAAATTTATTTAAAGCTTAGCGCTTTCAAAGCTCTATGGCTTCATCATCATAGCTGTGTGCGGTTGATAGTGATCGATGTAGTTACAAACAGTTTGCGTATAAATAATATACAAAGTTAAAATAATTGTTTTTCTTCTCAGTGACAGATGTAAATAACGTTTGCCGATTCTTTCATATGTAGTTTCTTGTTATTATTATACCAACATTTTAATTAAATCTGATCTGTCAGCAACAATTACAAAGCCACTCATATTATGCAAGTGTTAGCAGATGAGATTCGGTTGAAATATCATTACTATAATAAGTAGTATACAAAGTGAAGAAACTAAAATTATATTTAAAAATATAACACTTTTAAATGCTTTATCTCTGAAACAGTTTGTATCGTTTATTTATAAAACTATATTTATATAATATATTGTATAATTATTGTTTTCAGTTAAAACAGTTTCAAATATCTTTATAATAACCGAAATACAGGTTTATTATATATCTGCATCAATATATGTAATACATAGGGTATATATGCACAGACTTTCACACGACCCTCCACTCTATCCCATAACACTGATACACTTGAACACATATATGTCGAAAAGATAAATAATCACCAATATATGTATTTCATGCTAACCCAGAAATCATGTGTGGATATGATAATCTGGACCAACTGATGATTGCTGGCTTAGCATGAAATACGTATATTGGTGATTATTTATCTTTTCGATATATATGTGTTCAAGTGCATCAGTGTTATGAGATAGAGTGGAGAGTGTGGGTCGTGTGAAAGTCTGTGCTCATATACCCTAAATATCTTTATTCTATTTTTTTTATAATAAATTGGTATCCAAGTAATAATACTTTTTCAATTTTGTGTTTGTCTTTGCTTTTATTCTTTTAAAACAATTTAATATAATGTTATTATTTTCAGATTTTATGATCAAATTTTTTTTTATCCTATTAATTAAAAATATATCAAAAGTGAAGTTTTAGATTCGTAATGTATTATATTACAAAAAAAAATGTTCAATATAAACAATTATTAATTTATAAAATATGAATACTATAATAAAATAAACTTTGCAATATAATAGTTTTTAAGAGTCATTGTTGTTTGTAAACATTATATTTTTATGACACAAATGTTAGATTTTTTTAAAAAAAAAAAACATTTTTACTTTTAAAGTGATGAAGTCATTTAATTTATTTCAAAGCTTTGTTTATATTATTGTGTTTTCTTTTTTTTTTTTGAAATAAATACTTTTTAGCTATTAAAAAACTGTAGTTAAAATCTTAATTTCATTCAAATTTTTAGTGGTTCTTTTGTTTTCTTTTGGTTTTAACTAGCTTTTCCAAACTTGAAAATGTGCTGTGTTTTTATTTCATTTACATATATTAACCAGGATATATATAAAATTGTGTAAAAAAAAATGTAACAATATATTTTTTGTAAGCACTTAAGTGAGTTTGGTATAAATTAATGCTAACAATCCATAAATAATAGTTTACAACTAAAATACCAACACATGATATATCTGTTACAAATTGTCTTATGTAGTCATTGCAAACATTTTTTCCCTCTCCATCATGCTTTTTGTGCCCTCCCCCCATATTTCTACTCTTCTCTCTTTTTTCACTATTTCCATCTTTCTCTTCATCATTCTCTACCTCTGTGTCTTTCTTCTCAAATTAAATAGCCATATTTATTTATAAAGTGACTTCTAATAGTTAAAGTAGTATATACTTATTTTTTTGTTATTGAAATTTGCAATCTATTTTGTTTTTATTTACATCATTTTCTCTTTTTTTAATAACATGGATGAAAAAATAATTTTATTTACTTTTCTTACATTGTCGCTACATCTAGTCTTCTATCATTCTTTATGGGGACTCATAAAAATAAGCACTCAACACAATTGATTACAATTTATTACTATAAATAATTATTAAATTTATAAATACATAATATAATGCACTTTGTTCTCGATTTAACCTTATATGAAATTAAGATTTATTCCATGTACTAGAAAAATTTAACTAACAAAATTTGAAAGCAACTGATATATATATACCGTGGTTTCAAAAAAACTTCTTTTCAGTTGCTGTGTCCTTTCAACATCATCATTTACAATTTAAATATTATGTAATACTGATTTTAGTAAATTTAAATATAAAGTTTATACATAGCAATAAAAATAATACCTTATTACTTCAAAAATAAGTTGCCTCTAAATTTAAGATGCAATAGTAATTTAAGCTTGGAAAATTGGAAAAAAAAAATGTATGATTTTATTGAAAATTAAGAAGCATTTTTATTTATCTAATATAAATACAATAATTTATTTTAAATCTTCTTCAGACATACGTACACTTTCTATATTTTCATTTTCAGAACTTGACTTCTTATCTTCACTATTCCACCAGGGTACTTCATCTCCAGGCCATTTAAATCTTTAGCAATGCAACATTTTAAGAAAGATTGTTTGATAATTTTTTAGGTTATATTTTTCAAAGACTACAAAACCCACTCAAAATTATACATATATTGTTTGCATTACAAAATCTTTTTTTAGTGTAAATACCATAATAATTTTTTTGCAAAGAAAAAAAATTAGAATACTGTTTTGACATTTAATATTACTAGTAAATCTTTTTTCTTTTGATTAAAAATCTTTTCTATGCAAATTAATAATTTGTCAAATTATTAAAGTAAATGAAAGTTTTTAAAAAAAATAATTTCTATTTATAATTGATGAAAAACATAAAATATTTTTATCATCCAATTATAAATTGCAGCCAAACATTATAATTTCTTTGTCAATTTGCTTTCATGTAAAAGTATTAAAATCTGAATCATTTTTTTAAAATAATTAATATTTTCATTAATATTTTCTGAAAAAAATTATAAATATGTAAAAAAAAAATTATAAAGCATATGTTTTCACTTTGAAAATCAAAACAAAGATATTGGAACTGTCAAAATCATTGATTCTTTTGTGTAGAGAACAAGAAACAATCAAGCAGAGCAAAGGCAGGTTTTATCCCATTATTGTATTGATTTATTCATTGTAAAAAAAATTCTAAAGGTTATTCATTACAGTTTTCTTGATAAAATAATTTTAAAATCAAAAAATAATGTTAGAAATAGCAGTTTAAGAGAGAGTTAAAGCTATTTATGAAATTAATCCACAAAATATTGACATTTAATGTCAAATCTTTTTTCTTATGACTAAAAGAGATTTAGCATGCTATTCTACACAGGGATATCATTGACCATGATCAGAATACCATGTGCATGTATAGCATAAAGGAAAGATGTACCAAAATAAGATGTTAAAATATTACATTTGAATATAAGATGTACTCTTCTTTTATGGGTACAAAATTTGAAAAAAAAGCATCTTACATTGAAGTAATACAGTAATACAATTTTTATGAACACAACATATGAGATGAACTAATTTGCACTTGTATGATCATGACTTTAATCATCAGAGTGATTGCTATACATATTGTTTAGATCTTCAGTGTTCTGTTTATTGTAGACCAAGACATAGATTCAATAAAAGTTATAGTTTGTAAATAGTACATAACTATCTGTCTTTTTCAAGATAAAAATTTGCATAAAAAATGTTTGAGATGAAATTTAAGGAGACAAAAAATAAAAGATACTATAACAAGCAAGTGAGACAGTGATATGTATTTACTGGAATTTATCATTATTGTTTCCAAAAAAAAGAACAAATCTTGGAGACAAAATTGATATGCAATTAACTTTGACTCATTAAAAAGAGTTATATTGATACACATACCTCTATATATTATATAGGTATGGAAATAATGTATAATATTGGTGAATTTGAATAAATTAAGTACTGCCTGAATACTCTTTTTATTAAATAATGTTAGATATTTTTTATTTTGATGAAAGCAATATTAGATTCATCAAGAAGAGGCAACAATTTATGTGATATGAAATTAATTCATTAACAGATTTTATAGTTTATAATCATTGTAGAATGTTTGCAATCTATGATCACTCAAAAGTTTCATTGGGATATGTAAATATTAATTTGATATTTTTAATTATTATTTCAAATGCTTGATAACTATGAAATGGTGTGCAGTTTAAAAGGCTTTACATAAAGATAAAATGCTATATATAAAGATAATTGGATTGCCTCATTTATTGTTTGAGAAATGGTATATATAATAATTATATTAAATGCATCAGTACAAGTGAGGAATCATTTAACAGATTTTAATTTTTCTTGCTTGTACTTTGTCGGGATTGTATAAAACAGATATATTAATATAAAAAATGAGAGGCATCATCCATGTTTGAATAATTTTTTTTTACCATAAATTGTTTGTTATAGAGTCATTGAAAACTATAAATATTTAATTTTTAAAAAAAATCTAAATAAAACTATAAAATACTAGATATTTACCAAATCAACTTTATTTAATATATGTGGGCAAATTTTAAAAAATATTTTTGGGCAATTTTTTTCCAAATTATTATTCTGTGCAATTATTAACTGAAAATGTACTACATTAAAAAATAACTATATTTTAAGCCAAGAATTTTGGGCAAACTTTTGAAAAAATTAATAATGTTGATTCAGCGTTTGCTTTGAATAAAGTTACTATTAATGACTATCATTTTTTGAAAAATATTCAGGACAAAACTCCATGATAAAAACTTTCGTAGCTTGAGTTTAAAAAAAATTGAAAAATATGTTGATCATTATTTTCAGCTAATAAGAAAGTATGTCATTTTAAAATGGGCAAAACTCTCCATGCAGTAATGCCACTCAGTGCAAGCCAGAGTGATCAATGGATGCCAGAAGACTTGTGCATAAAATCCTTATCTAGTGCCTACTCATCCAATATCCCCAGACTAGTTTCTGGCTTGTAGCCTTCATCTGCATGGAGAGTTTTGCCTGTTTTAATAACAGTTATGAGCAAGCATAAGAAATAGTGATCATGTGTATGTCTAGATTTGTGTCAGCAATAAAAAGAAATCAACTTAAAAGAAATAATATAACAAAATCTACTTAAAATACAAAATGTCAATAATCTTTAGGCTTCAACTTAGTGTTAACCAATGTCATTTAATATGAATAAACTATTCTTAGATAATTAGTGCAAGCAATAACATCAGTGTTAATGAACTTTGTTTTGTAGTCACATTGTGACAAATATAAATATTTCTCACCCCATATTAAAAATCTTCCTCAGAGAGCTAACTTTAACATATTTGTTAATATATTTTTTTCTATTAGTGGAAGCCATAAACCATGCACATACTCAATGGAGTCCATAAGTTTTGTATTATTCCATTTATTATTGTCCATAATGAAATTCAGTTGAAAGGATTAAATTTATATAATTCTTTCATACAAAAGGATTTTTATAGGAGTCCTTAAATAAATATCACATGACCACCATCTCTTATGCTTGTGTATAACTGTTTTTAAAACAGGCAAAACTCAGTATACATATGCCACACACAGCAATCTAGAGTAATCAATGGATGTCAGAAGGCTTGTGCATAAAACCCCATCTAGTGCCTATTCATCCAATATTCCCAGACTAGTTTCTGGCTTGTGGCCTTCGTCAGTGAGGAGCCTTGGATCTGAGAGCACTGCATCTAGATCTTAGGATCTAATGCAACCATCCAGCAACCATCTTTTATCTCCATTTAACTACAAAACTATAAGTCTTAAACTGAAAACACCTTAATGTTTCCAATTCAAGCCCATCAGCTTATATAGTTATATGGTCTGAACCCAGTTCAGTTCCCATACATTTTGGTGTCTTTGGTTCTTTAATAACCATAGCCACCAATATCCTATTAGGCAGGATTGGTTTTAAGTCAATAAACATCACATGACTACCATCTCTTATGCTTGTGTATAACTGTTGTTAAAACAGGCAAAACTCACTATACATATGCCACACACAGCAAGCTAGAGTAATCAATGGATGCCAGAAGGCTTGTGCATAAAATCCCCATCTAGTGCTTACTCATCCAATATCTCCAGACTAGTTTCTGGCTTGTGGCCTTCGTCAGTGAGGAGCCTTTTCAGTTTAAGACTCATAGTTTTGTAGTTAAATGGAGATAAAAGGTGTTTGCTGGAGGGTTGCATTAGATTTTAAGATCTAGATGCAGTGCTCTCAGATCCAAGGCTCCTCACTGACGAAGGCCACAAGCCAGAAACTAGTCTGGGGATATTGGATGAGTAAGCACTAGATGAGGATTTTATGCACAAACCTTCTGGTATCCATTGATTACTCTAGCTTACTGTGTGTGGCGTACGTATAGTGAGTTTTGCCTCTTTTAACAAGTTATACACAAGCATAAGAGATGGTGGTCATGTGATGTTTATTGGCTTGAAACCAATCCTGCCTGATAGGATATTGGTGGCTATGGTTATTAAAGAACCAAAGACACCAAAATGTATAGGAACTGAACTGGGTTCAGACCCATATAACTATATAAGCTGATGGGCTTGAATTGGAAACATTAAGATGTTTTCAGTTTAAGATTCATAGTTTTATAGTTAAATGGAGATAAAAGGTGGTTGCTGGAGGGTTGCATTAGATCCTAAGATCTAGATGCAGTGCTCTCAGATACAAGGCTCCTCACTGAGAAGGCCACAAGCCAGAAACTAGTCTGGGGATATTGGATGAGTAGGCCTTAGATGGGGATTTTATGCACAAGCCTTCTGGCATCCATTGATTACTCTAGCTTGATGTGTGTGGCATACATATAGTGAGTATTGCCTGTTTTGAGTCCTTAAATACTGATCTATGTATATTATTAGTAAATGGAAAATGTTTACATTATATGTTGTCCAAGAACAATATGCTGCAATCAAATGATTGTTGATAAAAAGTTCAACAGTGATCAATGCACTTAAAAATACATCTTTGTTTTTTAAATTTAAAAAGAACTATTATAGCAACCAAACTATTTAAATGAACAGTTTTAATTTAAATTGAAAACATAAGCAGATGAACCATCAGTGATTATCTTACATTCTGATATTAGATAAACTTATCTATATTAGTATATTAGGGACAAAAGTATCAGTGGTTCACATTATCTAGGAGCAAATTGCTTTACTCAAAAATATATTATCTGCCACCAGTAAATTTGATCATAATCTTTGTAATCTCAAGTCATCATGAACAGTCCTCCATGAAGTAATCAAAATAAATTTCCTGATAATCATGACATGAATTCTGATCTTTATATTGATGTTGATGCTACCAATGTTACTGTAATAAACTTTATAATATTCCAGTAGAATAAATTATTTATGGGTCACTAGAGATATGTAGATTTTATATCTCTGACTAAAAAAATATAATAGATCTGCTTTTGTGAAAAAAAGAATTTTACAATATTACCATCATTTTCAACCGTTACTGATTCACTGCAAGATGAATAAAGGTTTCTCTAAGTTCAATATATATATATACCATTATACAATTACAAATATCCAGTAACGCCCTCTGTTTAAAAGTCTATATCTCAATAATAGCGAACTTCAAAATGATATCTATATATATATCATCAAAGCTTAGAACTTGGATAAAATTAGTCGTAGTGGAAAAGTTACTAAAACTAAATTTGATTTTAAATACTAATCTATAAATATACTGACATTAGAAAATTAATGATTGCAATCATTGTATAAAAAGATTAACCTAATGGATGAAAATATTTAAATTAATAAAATTTTTCCAGAAACATGAATTGGAGTGTTAAACATAGCAAATTAAATTAAGAATTCATGTTAATTTAAATATTCTAAAATTATTAGCATTAGAAAAATTCTGCTTTACTTAAATAAAATATTTTTGATGAGTTCTGCCACTTTGATTAAATCATAAATACATCTCTTCCTATTGTTTTCTCCAAATATTATATTCAGTTCCTATTCTGTCAGATAAAGTTGTTAGGTGTACCTTCTAATTTTATTACTAAAAACTTTTGTTAAAAAAAAAAACGGAAATCTTTTACAATCTCAAAAAACTTTATTTACTCTAATCAAGTAAATTATTTTATCTTCTATGCACTGGAAGTTCTTGTCGTAGATGCTATTCTTGTATATGTCTACAATTTGATCTCCAAATATGAAATTTCATGTACTCACACATTTTATATAATTCATTTTAGACAAATGCATTAAGAATTATTATTAATAGTTTACTAGACCAGAGATTATCATATAATAAGTGAATTAACAAGATGTATTAGATAAAGAGATCAATGCTTTGGGTATTGTGACAGCTTTAAAGAAATTATGTTAATCAAACTAAACATTTCTTTTATAATTATGTAAATATTCTTTGTGTTGTTGTTTTTTTAATAAAGAATATTACTTAAAATAAAAAAAATATCATTCCTAGATCCGATATGAACTTTTAGCTCATTTTAAAATTATAATGTGCTTTTTATCATACATATCTTTAATCTAACTCCATCCTATTTTCCCATGTGAACTATCTTTATATATATTTAGAACTTTTATACTATTACACATTCTTGAAATGTATGTATAAAGACATATGACAAAGAAAATATCAACTAAAACATTTTTAGTTGAATGAGCATTCTTTAGACAGCTCAGGTCACAATCTTTCACATACATTCAACATTTATTCATGATTTTCACTATCAAATTGCTACAATCTTATTTACAAGTTTTACAATCACATATTTTATATTTATATCAATGATTTTTATTAATTATTTGTTAAGCTAGCAATTATCATATTATTTCTATTCCAGATATAAGCTTTAAGTTCAGTTAAGATTTACTTCACTTTTCTAATCATTTAGGCTATAAATAAAATCAAAAAAAAAATCCTATTGATTTTCTATTTGTAGATAACATTTTGCGTTTATTAATCCTTAATGTAGCTATACAATAAAGTCTGAGGAGTTCTGATCATATATATATATATATGTGTGTGTGTATTGTAAATAAATTAGCTACTATTAATATTTTACAAACAAAACTATTCACTTGCAGCATAAAACACATAAGCTATTTGAGAAGCTTTAAACAGATTTTTCATATCTAAAAATTAAAAACATTTTATTCTCAAATATATAAAATCAAAAGAAAATATGTATAAAAAATAATATTGACTGATTAATAATAATTCTTTAATCTGCAATAAGGACAATACAGCAATTATAAGATTATTTAAATCCATATTTTTAAATCATAAATCTTTGCTTGAAATGGTTAAATAACCCAAATGAATCTTGTATTGATTTCAATTTTTGCAATGACTGATATACAAATCAGTTTCAAAAGCTAATCCTGCAATATCCACAGATATTCTCTCAATGATAAACAAGAGGATAATTTACATTTTATCACTGTATTCAATGGAAATTCTATAATGTTTTTTTTTTGTCAATGGGACTACAACATGTTGAGTTAACAAAAGAAAATTAAATTATTTTAATAAATGTTTATCCTATATCATTTGAGAACATTTAAAATTTTGTTAGGATTATGTTTCAGAAAGTATAGCTTGTTTCAAAGCTAGAATTAGTCAATATTGTACCAGTCAGAATTGTATGTTCGTCTAACAAGAATTAGCATCTAAGCAAAAGTACCCAGAGTTCAATCATATGCGAGATACACAGGTCAAGAATACTCATGAACTCCGCCCTATTGCCTATTTCCCAAGTCTATAACATTACAAACAACACTTATGATGGTAGCAAATGACATTTCTAACAATCCCTGGCCCAGAGGGTCAGCAGAGACACAAGAGATCTAATGATTAACTAAATGATGATGCAATATAATAACAGATGTGCATGCATGAATTAATAAAATGTCCAAAGAATAGATTATTAAATATGAATTTATTGAAAATAACATTAGTAATGAAATTAAATCAGTATGTGAGCAATGGGATATAGAGACTTAAAACACATTATAACCTTGATTACATAAGGAATACTCAACCTGGGTTCCACTTAATGTTAACGTGGGCATTCCATGCAGACCTTAGTAACATAATTTAAGGATTGATGGATATGCAACCACCAAATATACATAGTAAGAAATTAATTAATCGAAACGATGTGGCTTAATATGCTAATTTAAAATATATTTTATAGGGCTTCTATTATTCACGCTATGGCATTTTAAATTATTAAAAATGTAATGGATTTCATAACTATACATGGGTTTATATTATGAATGACATGATATTTTAACGCACAAAGAAATATAACGGATTTCAATAACTATCCATGGGCTTTTATTATACACATTATAATATTCAAATCACAAAGGATATAATGGATTTCAATAACCATCCGTGGGTTTTTATTATATACATTATAATATTTAAATCACAAAGAATATAACGGATTTCAATAACTATCCATGGGCTTTTATTATATACATTATGATAGTTTGAATAACAAATGATCTAGTGAATTTTGATTATACCTGGATATCATCATACTTATATTAATGATAGATTAATTATCTTGAAACTTATAAAATGATTCATCATTTATGATTTATGTATAGAATAAGGAAAAGCGTAATTATTTTGACATTCAGTCACGTGACTTAACTTTTATAGGCTTTATTAGAAGTTAACTTTCAACATATTTAATAGTGGTTGAATGAGAGGGTGGATAGCGCTAATAAGCTAATGCATATGATAAGGCAAACTAAATTTATATTATAATGAGAACTTGGGGTGGCTTAGGAAAATCATATCATTACGACTTACAGATGAATAAAATATATGAGGAAGTATAAACGATAGCATGCGGACCGAATGATAACGTTTGAGAGGACGAGAAGCTTCATCAACTTGAGAACAAAGAGTATAAGCTCATCTGCACTTGTGACAGATGGCATCCGAAGAAGTGGTCGGCAAGATACTATGGTTCCGTTTTTCTGAATGTTAACCCATAATAGAGCCTGCATGACCAAACACAACCTTTGGAGTTGGGGCCTCCACACTCTGCCGAGAAATGTGCTTTAAGGATTCCAGTGACAAGAGAAAGTATGACAAAGCAACATTTGATTGATGAATGTTATCACTGGGACGCATCGCAAGGGCTTTCAGGTCTGTATTAACACTGATTTTTATGGCCTTAAAGAGTAAGTAAGCCTAGCGTAATGAAATGATCATATATAAGCAATCCCAAAAGGGGCATACAATTTACTTAAAAGATTATTTAGCATATCAATAATAAAATGTGAAAAATTAAGACTCCCTTCGTTAAAACTCATATCAATACGCCTGAAAAATTAGTTACTCAAATTATCGTTAGATGGCGGGCTAATTATATACTGAATCATCACTAAAAGTAAGGGTCTGAACTTCAATTTATTTAATACTAAAGTTATTTAATATTAATCAATAGCGTGAAATAATAGTTAAGAATTTATTTGAAATGATAATGGATAGCATAATTTTCATTAAATAAAATAGTTTAGGAATATTTTTCAACCGGGTGAATTTTTATAGTTTAGTAAGAAAACTTACGTTTACGATTTAAAATTCCTTAATGGCGGAATAGTAAAATAAGATAAGATTAATTCACCAGATTGAATTATTAGCATATTAAAATGGGTATGATTTATATAATATAAATTAAAATTGCCACATTTAAAAATAATAATACAGTAAGAGTGAAAACCTAGCAATCGAGTTTAGAAAATCAAATAGAATTTAGATATTGAAGCAAAAAGAAAAGTCATTGTTTAAGCAATTAATCGGTTTGGCATTACCGATGGAAAAATAAGCAATTACATTTTGAAAATATAAAGATTACAAAAATGGAAATATTAAAAGGACATACTTTAGGTGAGCTAAATTTACATAATTAGAGGTTGAATTTTACATTTTACGATTAAGAAGATTATTTAGATGAAAGTTTTTAGAGTTCATTTTGCGGCAGGGAATTACCTTTTGTTGGATGACTTGATGGATGTATGCACACATGTTGATTTCATTTTTGAAGAAATATGATTAATTTGGCATTATTTTGACAAAATTGCGGTTAAAGTCCGTTCCTGGTGTAAATTACAGTTCATTTTGGCAGCAGTTTGGAAACGATGGCTTATGAGTACATTGGCACTGGTTTGATCTTGGAGAGATCGGGGAAGCAAATTTTAATTCTACTCACTAACCATTTTAAAATTCTGAGTGACATAGATTTCCTTGACAACAATGTTTAGAAACAAGATGCAGAGCTCTTTTGTTAGAAAATGCGGTGGTATTTATACTCATTTTGGCTGCCTTTGGTAATCCCCGGATGTCAGCTAATGGTCACAATGACACAGCTAATTTTAAAGTATGAATGAGATCAAGTTCGAGAGAGCTAGTCTTGGTCTATTTCGAGCTGAAAATAGACCTGCGGGATAAATGTTAAGTAACGTGAATTTTAAAATAAACCTATGTTAAAATAAAAACAAATCTTTTCTGAATTTAAAATAAGGTAAGTCTTTTGTTTACTAAATTTGCATTACTCTCTCGAACTTCCTCTCAAAAGTAAAAAAAATACATGAATAAAAATATATACGTAATATAATGCTTTTAATAAAATTATTATGCTTATCTGTTACACACACACATACGCATGATTGTTTACTGTAATAGAAATTTGTTTTATATTTATATTAATTTTAGATGAGAATAAAGCTTAACAAAAGATAAACAATCATGTGCATTGGTATACCTTCACTTCCTAGTGATTTATTATTAAATGACTGAGTTTGAACCTATGTTTGGAGGTTTCAAACATCACCAGAAAGTGAAGCCAAATGTGTGCAACAGATTTGACTGCTTCAATATATTATGCATTTTATGATTATAATATGCCACATGAAATTATTTGCCTGCATGATGCTATTAACATGCCAAGAATAAGCTTACCGACAATTTTTTATGGCAATGTCAAATTTGTTTTCTATTATCAACCTGCTTTGCTTTGTAGATTGACACTTTATTGTCAAGCCATTCAGACTTGCTCTCTGACATTTTTCTTTTTCTTTTGACTTTTTAAAAAGCCCTTTATACCCAATGTCTTACCCATCTGCAAAGGTTAGAATAATCAATACCATAATTAAAATTATTCTTATATTTTACTCTTCATGATGTATATACCATTGAAAATGTTACTGCCAATAAAATCAGCAAAATAGCATTTAATAATTATGAACACCATTATTATACTTTACTAAGTATCCAATGCACAGAATACAAAATATTTTTATTTAGTTTGACATATTTAACAATAACTGCATTAGTAAAGTAAATTTGACATTTCTATAAAAAGTTATTAAGTAAGTAATCTTGTTATTCTTGGCATTTTATCAGTTTAAATCAATTAAAATCATATGCAAAAATAACTAAAAACAACTTTAAAATTTACAGTTTTAATCCAACATGCTAGAAATGCTTGCCATCAAAAAAAAACTACAAAATTCCCATATAGATTTTCTATTAGCTCACATTTAGTCTAATACTCATATCCTGATTAGAATTACACAAAATATAGTGTCAAATTATGTAGACATTAACATTTTATATAATTGCTTTTTAGTCACATATCTAAACAATCAGCACTTTGTGGGTTTATAATAGCATATATAAATTATACATTCATAAAAGAGACTATTCTATATTAAGTGTTTGTCTTTTCTTTAACAGTCTTCTTGGGTCTATACTAAAATTATATAAATTGTATAAGGTTTATAAGAGATATTATTTTTACTTCCTGAGTGTTTGATTCTTTTTTGACAGTCTATAAAATAACAATATTTTCAGAACAAAGCAATGAGTTACTAAATTTCTCTATTAACAGTCCATTGCCATTTTTATTATCTTTAGTCAAAATTATATCTAAATGACCTTAAATATTTCCTAAAAGTCTGCAAGAAAAAAATCTGGTATTATGATCATAGAAGGTTAATTCAAAGTTAATATAAAAAGTTATTACCTTCTTCTTACTTACTATAACTTTGGCATATTTACCTTTGACTTCAAGGTTGAAAATCAGCAAGTTTATTCCTATCACTAAATAATATAATTATTAGTACCTAATAGTTATTGCCTATTATCATGATATTTTATTTTCTAATTCTAAAGAAATTTAATGTCTTAAGAACTATGTATTTTTATGTTGCTATCTTATAAACTAATTTTTATGTTGTTACCTTGTAAAGTAATTTTATTTATTAAATATTCTATTTAATCTTAATTAATTGCATTATTCGTACTTATTTATAAATATGTAACATTTTACATATAAATAAATTTATTTCATTATAAAAATATATAACATATTTATTCTAAAAGTATTTGTTATTTTTAATCTTACTTATGGTAAGATGAATTTTATCTGAAACCAGCAAATAAACTGATTTAATCTTAAATCTAAACATTTTATTAATATCATAATATTATAAGACTGAAGAGAAAATAATCCTCAAGAACTCAAGCTCTTAATGCTAATAATATCGAACTTTTAAAATAAATAATCTTTAGATTTCTTTTTTTTTTTTTTGTTATTTTTGTTAACAATTTTAGTTTGTTTTCTCCCAACTACTTTGTTTTTAAATAATGCGGATATTACAAATATTATGCAAAACATTGTATGAAACTACGAAATAACTTTTGACAGAATCATTCTGGATTTATCAACTTAATTATTATTCAACCATTTTTCTGAGTTAATCAATCATTGACTAGCAATTTATGTACTTATTTATATTTCTAAAAACTATAATTAATGTTTTATATTCCAAATATAAGATTTATATCCATGGAAAAAAATTAAGTCTACAATCATATGTTTCTAAAAGTATCTGATATCCATATTTTTTTTTTTTTTTAAAATCCATATCTAAAAAAAATATAATGATTTCTATCTAATAGTTCACTTATTAAAGGAAGATTATTATAGCAGTGTTTTACAAATGCAGCTTTTATATAAAAAAAAATGCAATGGACTTCATTATATAGTAAAAAGATGAAAAATAAAATAGCTTTTAAATAGAGCATTATGAGGAGACCATTTTCCCAATAGTAACTTACACATGCAGATAGTAGAAAAGCAATGAAGAAAAAGCATCACTATATTAACTATTAAAACATGAACATCTTTTTTAAATCTTGGTTTAACAACCAACAGTGAATGGCTGGCTAGATTGATTTAAGCTGGCTATCTCTAAAAAGTTTTTTAATCTTGTTTATATATTTTTTTCTCATGTGTCATAGCATCAGGCGGGAAGCAAACCCGCTAACCTGGGACAAGTGTTGACCTCTCAACCACCAATGCTTGACTAATCTTATTTATATTAAAATGCGTATATATATATATATTCATTTGAAATCAATACAAGTACGTATAATGAGTCAGTCACTCAAGAACTTATTATATTTATAAATAAGTGAAAACACACAACTTCATTTATTCTTATTTGATATGAATATCTGCAAAATATAGCATGCAATTTGCATTAGAAGTAGTGATTCATTATTCTTATTCTATTCTAAAAACATCCATTGCAAAGTTGAATAATCACTGACAACTAGATTATAATATCAATATCTGCAATCAGAATGATAAACTATTTCCGATATAAATATCTATTAATAATTTTGAAATAACATACAAGATCTGTTAATAAATGAAGAAGTATTCAGTACTAAGAGTGAGATCCTTCAATAACTTTATAAAGCGTTTGATAGAAAATAATTGAGTAAATTTCTCTGTATGATTTAGCATAATGAAAGAATGATAGACTTGAGAGTTAAAAAAGGTCACATGTCACTTTTGGCTTTCAAACATAACATAATCTGAGTGATTATTTTATTTATTTATTTCTGATTATCTAAATTGTCTTATTGCTATTGTGGTAGCTATTCTATATTCAGTTTTTTGGAAAGTTAAGTGGCATTTTAGTTCAAAAAGTCAGGCTATGCTTGCCGATATTAATGGATTTAATAGATTTATTTTGTTGGCTAGGAATTGATCCAGAAACCTTTAATTATTGAGTCTGTAACCTCTGCAACTACTTAAACCAAATGGAGCATAATCTATTAATGATATAATTCAGTAGTTTTAATCTTTTTTTGTTGTGATAATGTTTTTATAAAAGCACCAAACATTTAATAAAATAAAAGTAATTATCTGTTATTAAAAATTCCAAATAAATAGCAAATGATTCTATTAACTTTTCTGAACAAAGTGTGCTGACTTCTATTATATTATTTACAGACTAAAAATGTAACTGTTGATTTAATCACTAAATGCTATATCCAATAATTATATAATTAAAATATAATATAAATTGAAAATCTTACTATCTTATAAAACAGCTATTGTATAAGAACAATAAAAAGATTCTTTCAAGTAAATAAATGCCAATTAGCATCTACTATTAGTGTCTTTCATATGACATTGGCAAAATTAATATATATGTATTTGTTTGGGCATTGAATTAAAGTAATATTATTATCATTTAATTCCAATTACTGCATGTATTTTTTTTCAATAATGGATGTAGAATTAATTTATTATAATACCAGTACAAAAATATGCTATGTCTTTTATCACAACATTAACTATTTCACTTATATGCTGTCTCAAAAAAATTTTAGTAAAGAAAAAATAAAACAATACACATAAATTAATTGGAAAAATAAAAATTTTATATGTATATTAAATTATCAATATGGCAGCCGTCCTTTTTATGTTCCTTATGAATTTCACCAGTCAAATCACATACATTCACTGAATTATACGAATCTAAATGAAATCAACGTGTTTGTTATTGTTTTTTACTTTTTTCAGAAATTTAAAATTTTATTGGAAATGGCTTCAAAATGATAAAATAATGATTAAATCAATTCTGGCAAGTGTAAGAGTATTTGTAATCTAGTGAATGATAAAATGATAATTATTAATTGAATTGCCAATAAAAAAATAATAATCTGAAGATAACCGTTTTTAAAATATATACAGTATTGTCCATTCATAAAATAATAAAAAGTGAATAGCAAATTATTTTTATGTCAATAAAGAAAAATTCAGTAAGTTGTATTATTATTATTATTATTGAGAAGTGTGATCAAGTGAATACACACATACACTAGTGCATAGATATAACAGTGTATATCTCTCTGCCTTTATTCTATTTATTAAAAAATAATCTTAATTTTTTTGAACTACTATAATTTTTGAATCAAGTTGTATCATAGTTCATCATCATTTTAAACTATCATTGTTTTATTGTGAAATGAAGATCTCTCTAAGTTTAATCCAGTTTTTTTTTTTTACTCTAGTCTTTTTTCTCCATATCATACCTACTAACTTTTTTATTTTATTTACCAATCTTGAATATGTTTTTTTTTCTAGGACTTTTACAATCTCTTGTTATTCAATTTAGGATTTTAACTGTCAGTTGCTTATATCTTTTAAAAATAATATGTATAATCCAGATCCATTTCCATCTCTTAATTCTTTCAATGATATCAGTAAGACCTATCTTTCTCATCCATTTATTTCATTTTCAATTCCTTCTTGCTATTCCTAACATACATCTCTCTGTACTGCATTGAGTGTTTTGAAATCTCTGTCATTGCTTTTTTGTTGAGTGTCCAAATCTCAGATCCATAAGTAAGAGCTGATAAAATTTATTTAAAACCTTCCTTTTTAAACACAAGCATATTTCTTTAATAATAAGTTATTTCTATCAAAAGCACTCCAATAAAGTTTCATTCTATGATTAATTTTATTCATTGTGTTTCCATATGTATTAATAATCTGATCAAGGTATTTGTAATTGTTAACTTCTAGTTTATTATTATTATTCTTTCTTTTTCTTTTTTTATGAGAAAATTCATTAAACTTAATTTAATCTTTTTAGCATTTTTCTTTAGTCCTACTTTCTTATTTTCATCTGCTAAGTCTTACAACATATCCAGAAGCTCTGAAGCATTATTTCAAAAGCAACCATATCATCTGCAAATTGAAATGTCTTAAATAATCTCTCTTTATTTTCACTTCCTTAGTTTCTCATTTTAATTCATAAAGTTCTTATTGTGACATTGCTGTAAAAATTTTTGGAGGTATGAATTCACTCTGATATATATCCTTCTCAGTGTTACTCTTCTTAGTATATATATGCATTACAAATATCTTAGTTATATATATATATATATATATATATATATATATATAATATATATATATATATATATATATTGTGTGTGTTTAAAAGTTACTTAACATGCAAATGCAAGCTACTACTAATTTATACTATTTCTTAAGAGTTTCAAATCAAATGTAGCACACACACAATGTCTCCATTATATATTGAAATTTATAATCACTTTATTGTTTTAGTATATTCAATGTTAAGTGAAGTTATATCATAGAGATAAAAAGTATAAAATGTGATTCCACATTGGAGAGTGCTTTAAACATGTGGTGAATCTCATAGATAAAAGTGCCAAACTCTGACTACATTTGACTTTATTTTTAAATCACAGAACTTAAAATGTAAATATGTGATAGACATATTTTTATCTTAATTTAAACTTGTAAAGTAAGAGATATTTAGAATATTTATCAAGTTTTAAATTTCATAATAAAACACTTTTTTAACATATAAAAATTATAGATTAATCTTTCTGATGATATTAAATGTTGAATTATAATCTCTTATTTGATTATATAATTAAATCTCATGATCAGTTTTTAATTAATTAAAATTTTATCATTTATTCCTTTGTACTTCTGAAATATGAAAGTATAGGAGTATTTATTTTGCTTATCTAGTATAGAATTAATATTCACAAAATAATAACTATTTCCATATTTTGTTGAAATAAAAAATATTTCTGGCATTAAATATGTATACAATATTTCAATTAATTTTTTGTTTTATAGATATTAATTCTTATTTAAAGCATATTGAATTATATTTTAATAAAAATGATATTAATATGAAATAAAAATACACTGCCACTGCTCAATGCAAATTAGAATCTCACAGTAAAGTCAATGAGTGAAAAACCTGATTGTTATTTGTAGTTACATGACATTTCTTGATACTCTATTAGCAGAGTTTAATCATCTCATAGTTACAAACATTTTGTTTACAAACTAGACTGATTTCTGGTGGTCAGAACATTATAAATTTATGAAAACTATACTTAATTGTGCATGTTAATAAGTAATCTGTATTGCTTTGTCTTGATGATCATTGTTACAAAATTGTGACGATAACAAACTATCAGATATTATGCTACATGATGTTTATGATTATGATGACTTCATTAAACTGCACTCTTTCATTAAAAATCAAATTATGAAAAGATATTATTTATAAAACTTGCCAAGTGCCAGGAAGTGAGGGTTTGGATCTTTTTTGTTGTTTTTGTTTTTCTTCCAGTAAGTGTTTATATTTATAATACAAATTTACTTTTCAAATACTGTACTTATTTTTGTATTAATAACAACTGTCATTTTTAAATAAATATTTCAGTGTTTACTAGCCACATCTAACACGTTAGAAATCACTACATTTCACTTAATGTCAGATATAAATTTTAAACTTAGAAGTCTAAATAAATCTATACTATTTTTTACATAGATATATAACATTCTCAATTTTTAATCACTCATCTTTTAAATTTATCCACTATAAATTTATATTTTTTTATAAATTATTAACAACTTTATTCTTAAAATTTTTAGATATATAATTTCTGTTCTTTTATATATTCAATTTGTTTTAGTTTAGAATAATGTGTTATTTAATACTTTGAATTTTTATAAAAATATTGCATTTTATAAAAATTTCAATATCAAAATTCAATTTAAAACATTTTTTTTTATAAACTAAAATGGGATGTAGTATATATATTAAACAAAGATTTTCATGGGTAGCAAACATAAAAATAAATTTATTTACCCACTTGATAACAGGTATGATATACCTGAAATGTTAGTATAGTTGTGTTGTTAAATTATATGTAGTTAAACTTATATATATATATATATATATTATAGGCCATATTGAAGCAATGAATCCGAAGTCCGATCCATGCTTCACCGCCTCCTATAAACTTAATTAGTATTGTAGGCCTGAATTAAGTTTATAGCCCAATATCAGCAGGGTTTTGCATTAAAGCTAAAATTAATTATGTTTATATAATTTGTATTAGCATTTAACTATTTCATTTTAAATAAATTCCATTCTAAGATTAGATTTCTGTTAATAAAAATTACTTGTAAAACCTATTAGTCAAACATATATATACGTCAAGTGTATGTATATGAGTTAATGCAAAATTCTGCTGAAATAAAATGCTTATTTTACTTTAAAAAAATAAGAATGTATTTTTCTTTTTAAATCTTGTTAAAATATTTAGTATGATTTGATTTTGAGATGAGCCCACCAACATTTTCTAAAAGAATGTATATTTTTAATTAATTAGCCCATTCAAGGCAAATTAAAGATGGCCTTCTCTTTCTTTTTTAATTAATAAAATTCAAAGTTTTAAAAAAAAATTTAGAATAAAAAAGTAAAAGTTATTTTTAGAAAATGTTACATTGAAACAAAGGAGCATGAGAGGGCTTATCAAGATCTAAGATCATACATAAAACAATAGAAGGTAGCTTACAAAAAATGTATAAATAGGAGAGTGAACAAAAGACTAGATTATTCAGAGTTTTCTTGCTGGCATTCAGATTTCTCTTTGGAGAACTCTTTCAGATTTTGCTTGTTGAGATTTTATTCCAAAAAGTTATACAGCTGTCATCTTCAAAATCACAGAGAAGTTTGAACATGCTACAAGCTAAAAGTCATATGAATTTGATGGATTCTACTATGCTTGGCTAGGCAAATAGCTTTTCCCATCACTGAGGTTCCTAAATACTATCAAAATACCATAGTATCCACCCCATAGCAATATGAACTCTGTGCCATGTCTGTAGGACTTTTTGTAAAAGCATGCTACTTATTTCCACTTTTCTTGTCCAGGCAAATACCTATCGATGGACGGATCAAGCTACGCTCGTCGAGGGAACATGACCAAGGAAACAGGATGGTAATAATATCTCTCTTCATGAACTATTTACTTTCTACCTTTTTTTTGTTCAGACCTTTCTTAATTGCTTCATTGAATTATATTTCTGAAATGTATTTAATTATATTTGTTAGGTAACCAGTTTTATTAGACTAGTCTTAGATATATATATATGTGATCATCTATCTATTTATATTTAACCTTTTTTTTCCTTCACCATTCTTCATTACTAACATGTATACATATTTTGTATTTCCTTGCGGTTAAGTTTAAAAGTTAATTTTTCATTTAAAATCTCTTTCCAATTTTATTTATGTTTCTAAATTCCATACGAGTAAGTTTCCTTTGTTTGACAACTTGATCTCCTTGATAATGCCTCTTTTGTCCACCATTAGCTTATTACGTATATCTGATTTAGCTATATACTTCTTAAATAATTTTAAACTGTTTTTAGCGCAGAGCAATTAGAAAATGCTTTGCGAAAGATTTTATTATTGTACTTTATCAAGGAGATTCAAGTTGACAATTTTATTAAAATTGGGAAGAAAGGACTTAGACCGCAAAAATATTATATCATTTAATCTGTTTTTATTGTCTAATTAGTTTTTCATTAATTCAGGGGAATAGCGGAGGCCATTAAATCATTATTAATATTTTAAGGTCTTTAATTAAATATCTTATTTAACAAAAAGCTTCAGTTTTTCTAATTATATTTTAATGCTTCATTTTGCTTTTCCAATGATCCAGGCATGCAAAACACATTTTTCATAGTATTTTATGCACATTTAACTTGTAGTTCTATAAGTATTCTTGTCCATGTCTCTTCCATTGATGCTAAGGTTGGCTGGATGAAAAATAATTTATGCGTGTCTCAGATAATGTTGTTGGTTCGTAGTTAGCCTCGAGAATAGGCGAATAGGGCAGAGGTCATAGTATTCTTGATTTAATATCTCGCATATGGGTGGCCTTGAGGTACTTTCACCTAGTATTCGAACTGAGTTAAACCAACATACATCATCTGACTGTCACAATATAGTTTAGTTGTAATCCATTGACCTGCAATGCCTATAATCTGATTTTGATTCTCAGCAGAGTAAAACTTGAGAACTGTTTAGTTTTTATTCAAATTTAAGATATTTAGAGGTAGGTGGCTCATAATCACCTCAGGTTTTTTCATAATATTTATAGGTAAATGAATAACTGCAAATTCTTAATTAAAGTATAAAACACTGATTGGCAATCATTAATATCCTTATGATCTAGTAATATATTAAATTTTTAATATATAAGCAGATTTTGATTTGCCTGCAAATGACTTTATTATTGGTGATTTATGACCTTATATGATACAATATATTCTTATTTACAACTATGCTATAAACTTTAATAAATTTATGTCATTAAAACAACATTACAAAAAAATCTCTTTCTTATTAACATATGCGTGTGTGCTTATGTATATGAAGATTCATTAAAGCTAAAAGCAAGTCAATTTATTCCTTATCTATAAACAGAAGTTAAATATTTGAACTACTTTAATATTTATTATTAAAAATATTGCTATTAAGTTCAATAATGCCGAATTATAACATGACCAAAAAGAAATTAATAAAAAAATTCAAACATTGTTGTAATTATGCTACAAAATAGTTTATTTTATTATAAAACCTTATTAATAATATTGACAATTTCTTCTAACTTTTTTTTTAAATATTCAATCACTATTTTATTGTATAAAATGTTTTTATTATAAGAGTTTTCTTAGATTTGTTTGGGAAAAATAACATAACTTTAAAAAAGTTTTATATTAAATTAAAATATGCCGTTTAAAATTCAATAATTTTTTTAAATGTAATTTGACAAAAGTCTAATAATTTTTATAAAGTTTTAACTTCTTTTGAAATATTTTTATGTAGAGTTAAACACATTATTTGAAGTTGTAAGCTTCCACTACACATGAACTTTTTAAGATTATAAGAATGGATTTTTTTTTATGTAAGCCTACCCCCCCCCCTTTTTTTTTTGATATAGCACATTTTTAAAAAAAATATATCTGCCTATTATAATTGGTTTTATTTTCCACAGACATCAATCACATTTTTCAAAATCTATTGACATGGTGTTTTTGACGAATATTCTGTAAAATAAAGTAAAAGAATTTTTAATATTAGTAATTACAACAGATTGCTTTAAATATCACTACTATAATAACAAAATTAATTACAGTCATTATAAAAATCTGAGAAAATACAACGCTTGTAAAGTAAATTGATGTAAGATACATTAAATAATTACAGAACCATAGTAAAAGATATTTGGAAATGTATAATTACTGTAAAGACTAGTTCAGTCAAAATGCAACTTAAAAGACATTTAAATTATGATTACTACTTATAACTATATGATTGAAGTGTGAGAATTATAAATTGGAATTTAATATATATATATATTAAATACAATAAAACTGTGTGTTATATAAGCTCTTGGCCTGGAGCAGTTTGTTCTAGATTAAGTGTTTTATAATTAAGTACTTATAAATGTGTAACTCTACCCATTAAAGATTGCCATCAAAAACATCCATTAACAATATTGTATTACAATATATATAAAATACTAATAAAAGAAAAAAAACATAATTACTTCTCTATTAACAGAAGTATTATATTTATTTACCAATTAAAAAGAATAGTGAAAAAGAAACTATTTATCCACAAACTAATCAACTGCAATGAGTAATAATTTAAGAGTTTTTCTCCTTATTTTAACTATGTCTAAGAATAATTAGATAATATTTACTGATTAATAATTAAATGGATAAATGAATTGGCTGTAAATAGGAATCTGCTTAATAATCTGAAAAAAATTACAAGTTTCATCAAATCCAGTTAAATCCACGATTAAAAGCTTATCCCGCGCAGATGTGATAATACCACCATCATGAGAACTTCATGCACGTGTATATGTATGTATTCAGTAAGCATTTTAAAGCGCATATTAACGTTTGTGGTTTAGCTTTATTTTCTAGCATTCTACAACTAATTATGTTAAGGATAGGCAACGACATTCAAGTAATTACAGTTGATGATTTTAATTAATACTCTCCTTTCGGCCTATCCTCAGACAAAAACTTTGCTTACTTATTTATATAAGATTAAAATATGAAATGAAATTCAAATGTTTATCTGAAAAGTCCCCCCCCCCTCCAAAAAAAAAAAAGGAGAAGAATTAATTTTAAGGTAATAAAAATTTATGCTTTTAAATATTCTTTAAAAAATAAGACTAATTTATTTCTATAAAATGTTTGAAAAACCTTATTGAGTAAGTTAAAACGTATATGCTGACAACCTGAGATTCAGACCTTTTGTCTTGCGTTGTTAGCCGAGAGGTATCGCAGCTGCCATGCAAGCAAGTAGTTGTTGCAGACGGTTGTGGGTTCGCGTCCCGACCGATGCTATGACATATGGAAAAAAAAAAAAATTAGAAAAATATTTTTTTTTAATAATAATTAAACAAAGATTTTTTTTTTTCTTCAAGATAGCCAGTCCATCTATCTAATCGTTGATTTATTCGTCAGAAACTGGGTATCTAGCGCTAAAGAATAAATATCTCAGGTTAATTTGAATTGGTCAAATGAATATTGAAGCGATAATTTTAAAACTAATCATATGATTATAATATAATGCAACCGTTAGGTAGATGGTACATTTTTTATAGATGCTAAGCAATAATTATCTTTATTATTTAGAATCCATTCTGATGTATACATTATAAATATATATAATATTTTAAATACAAGTATATTTTATATATCTGGAGTCGATGTAATATAGGGGATATACAAATATTTATGTATGTGTTTCAGTAGTATTTAGACACGAGGATAAGGAAAGCTCATTTTAAAATAAAATAAATGAATTTACTTATTCATGCTTGTTTTTGTAGTCATAAATAATATTTTTCAAATGATAAATTGATTTTGAGATGAAAACTAGATTTTTTTTATTAAACATAAAACCGTATTTATAACTTTTTATTAAATATGAAACGTTTCGATTGTTTAAGACAATCAGTTTGTGCAAAAAAAAAAAAGGGGGGGGGGAGTACAAAGTAATTAATTTAGGCATTTTGTACGTGTCGTTAATTTTATTTATCTTTGTATATATTTTTTAAATATACATTTTTAAACATTGGAATATTGATAGATTTAAATATGTAAAATTTTAGTACAAGCGTTGGTGGCCGAGTGGTCAGCACAGCTGCCTTACAAATATGGGGAAAATTTTTTTTTAGTAAACTTTTATTTAAAAAACAAAAAATCTTTGCTTTTTAGTTTTCATTTAGGTAAAAGCTTAAAAAAAGTGTTTTAAATTGCTCGCTGTAAGAGAAAGTTTACTTCAACATTTCGTCTCAGAATAACAATGAAGGAAAAGATAATACTTAACCTATCCAGGATAATCAAATGCAGAATTGGCAATAGTTTTTTCGCTGTTTTTCTCCCTTGCTTTATTTTCTAGTTTAAGCTCGATAACGATTTACTGATCAATAATTGAATAGCTATTTAGTATGACTATGAACCAATTGCCTGAAAAATAAATTTTAAAATTTCTTAAAAAATGTCGCCTATATCAAATATTTTTCATTTTAACTATATTTAAATATATCATGGGTAATATAGACCGATGTATTAACAATAACATATATATATAATCATTAGAAACCAGTCATCACTTAGACAATTCCAATATAGATAACAATCAACAATCTCAAACTGTTGTCAAGGTAATCTCCTTTTATATGTGTGTGTATTTGATAATTTAGTTATTCTGCTTTTATGTTTAATAAAACAATCTAATACAATTTACAACATATAATCATAGGTATCAATAAAGAAAAATTAAAACGTATAGCAATAAGAAATATTTATTTTATATAAAACTATACAATTAATTTGGTCCGTAAATTGTTAATTTCACTGTCAGTTTAAAAAAAAAAAAGGACATATTTTATTGTTCTGGATTTCATAAGAACTTGATCACTAAAAGTAACAGAATTGGGCTCCCATCAATAAATCTTGAGCTCCAGAGTCGGCTGTTTTATAACTGCATCAAACAATGCAGAGAGTATTGTCATTTAACACCATTATACAATGTACAGTATATATTTAAAAATCTTATTATTTAACTGACAAAATCTACCACTACAAAAGAAAATTGTGTGCGCTCACAAAGGATGATTACCATTCTCTGGAATCCATTGTAATAAAAAACGGAATTTTATTACAATTACCTTTGCACACAACACATTATAAAATTTATATCCCTTGTAATATTTATACTAATCTTAGATATTTAAATTGTTCTGATTTTCAGTCACGATTAATTCCGACAGTTTCTTACACTATCACGTTATTTTGTGTTTTCTTTTACAAAACTAACTAAATTGGTGGTCGAGAGGTCGACAGCTGCTTTACAAGCATTGTCCCGGATTAGCGGGTTCGCTTCCCAGCTGATGCTATGACTCATGAGGAAAAAAAGAGCAATTGAAACTATATTTCGCTGTTATTTGTCCCTAACACATATATAAAAGACACATATCTTTACATATTATGAATTGGATTTTTATTTATTTTATCTATACTTCGTTTAACTTTTTGTAAATATGATGCTATAACATCACTAACCTTTATTTTTCGTCATCTTTCTAATTCCACTCCGTGCCGATTATTGTACTACTTTAATTTAAATTTAATATATCGCTTGCAATTTGATATATAATTTTTACTATATATATATATGTAGAAAGAGACAAATTTATTGAAGTTTTAAAAAGAAATACAATATATTTTATAATCTTTAAACGACATTTTATTCATTTTAAGTTTATAATAAATGGAGATGCTAAAATAAATTAAGTAGAATAGACGGCAAACAATAGTAAATTACCACTATTATATTTAATGATTAATTATTCAGATCATGTGACATTTCACCAAACGTGAAAAGTTAAAGATGAGTACTACTGTTTCATTCTTATGTATAAAATAAGATATTTTTAAATTTTTTAGCAGCTAAATGGTTCATGAACTTTTAGTTTTTGAACTATCTCTCTGTCATTATAACAAAAACTTTATGGGTCTTCACCAACAGTGACAAGATGTTATTGATTAGTTATATTACTTTGTTGCCTCAAGTGACATAGATACACAAATCTTTCTAAAGCATAATATTTTAATTCATTTACATTGTCATATATTTATATTGAGCATTTAGCCCTTTATATTTCAGAGCAATAGCAGAGTGATAGATCTGAAAGTTATAATTTTTTGGATTGAATGTCACTTTCAGTGTTCAAATATTATATGTTCTTTCAAACAACTAACAGAAAAAAGTTGCACTTTCCACTAATGTGTGTATATGTGTGAGAATTATATTGTAAAAATAACATTAAAACATCACTTATCATTTTACCTTAAAATCTATACCGAATTTCTACTTCTCAGCTCTAACAATTTTTATAAGAAAGATCTAGAGACTTCTATTTTTATTTTGCTTTGTTTTTTTTTTTTTTTTTTCAAATTAAAGCATATATAATTTCTTAATGTTTTATTATTAATATTTATAAATCATATTAATAAAAATAAGTTGATATTAGTAATACAAAACATCATATAAGACTCCTGGAAGCAGTCTTAAACTACTTTCTTATTATATGTTGACAATTTCAACAACAACATCAACAAAAAAAGCAAGTTGAAGTCATCATTCTGAAATAAAAATTATTTGTATGTGAGCCATTCAAACTTGCAATTAAAGGAAAGCATAATATTTTAATCATGGGATAAATGAAACCCATTGCAATAGCTATATTCCAATATCACTCTGAAAAAGAGAAATCAAACCACTATTTGATTAATATGGAAATGAATCATTTACATATTAGAGCTTAAATATTGTCTACATAAAGTGGATAGGATAATAGATTTTAGATCAGGATGATACTCTGATTGTTATTTAAGCTTTAGAAAATAAAATAAAATGATATAGCTTTCATTGCCAGGAATGACATTGCAAAAATTAGCACAGGATACATTTTTAGAATAATGAATTATTAACAGTTCACTTTTGTGGATATCCATTCATCATCATGATAATTGAAGACTTTTCTTCAAAAACTTGAGAAATGTAAATAAGAAATTGAAAATGTTATAATCAGATGACAAAACTCGTAGAAAAAATATATTTATAGTTAGTTATCAGTGACCGGAATGTCAAAATTAAAAACAAATTTTAAAATACCATTGAATAAATGAACTTGGAAATAGAATGGCCAATACATTTTTGTAAAATGAATTGTCTTTTTATTAAAAGTTGAAAAATCAGATATAAATGTACACGTGTTCAAATAGTACCCATATAAATCAATAAATTATATTATTTTTAATTAAAGTTGAAAACTTGCAATTATAATAGGAAAACCAAATGATTTGTTAGAAAATTGTTTAACAAATCATTATTTACTTTTGTAATAATTAGGTAAAAATGTAAAAGAACTATAGTCATGGTCTAAATATTGCTTTTGAAATAAAATCAAAAATCAATTTTAGCATTTGGATATAATCGATGGTAAACCAGGATGAAGTAAAAGAAATATTTAAAAATGAATCTAAAACAAGTTTCACTAAGAATAAAAAACTAAAAAATAAAAATAGATGTGCTGCTACTACATCATAAAGCCTAGATGCGTGTGATATTTTTATATATGAAGGTAGAAAACTTAACATACGTGCAAGTTAAGTCTATAAGAAAAATTATGTCAGAACAATTACACTTGACTATTATTGGTGCTAATTGTTATTAGTTGCCAATCTTTTAATACAAGTTTATTATAGCATATCAGTTTTAGAATATATTATAAACTTTAAAAAACCCTTTCCACACACACACACACACACACATATATATATATATATATATATATATATATATATATATATATATATAATAAGCAATTTTATATTATATGTATCTGTTTGAAAAATAGTAGCTATATATTAGAATCAATTTGATATATATAATAAAGAAAAATTTTAGTAAACTACTATTAATTATACTTTAATATTTATAATTTGTTATAAAACTTTTTGGTGTCTATATGTATGTATAAAGTATTCTTGTATTGCAGAATTGATGCATATATATATATATATATATATATATGTGTAGTATAGACACAATATATATATATATATATATATATATATATATTGTGTCTATACTACACAATGTAATTAGAAGGGACTTGAAGTGAGACTTTTAAGCACCCAACAGCTGTCCACTCTATCTTATACAACCAATACACATGACCACATGTATGTGAAAAAGTTAAATGATCTCCAATATATGTATTTTGTGCTGAACCAGCACTTATCAATTAGTCCAGATCATGATCTTCCACACATATATACAGTCAGTGCTCGGTTTATATTAAAATAGCAAATCTTCAAAATTTAATGGATATGCTTCAATCTTCTCCACCTTCCAACTCTTCAGTGATCCACATCATTGAAAATCTAAGGATGGAATGCTCAAACCCTTTGTTGATGTTAATATTATTGTCATACCCATGTTGACTTTAAGTCAGTCTAATCTCTCACATATAGGATTTTAATATGAAATATACAGAAGAGGAATGGGCAGATCGTTTATCTTTTTCATATGTATGTGGTCATGTTAATTAGTTATATAAGATAGAGTGGGAGTGGATAGCTGTAGGAATCTTGAAAGTCTGGGTTCAAGTCTCTTCTAATATATATATTGATGACACTCATTAACCAAGTCAAAATTACACTACTTTTAGAAAAATATTTTTAAATTTAAAAAATAAAATAAATAGTAAATGCTCATAAAAATTTGAAATAAATTAGCTCTTTTTAAATATAAAAACTGTTAATGTTTTTAATTATTTTTCTATTTGGGATTTTTTTTTTTGTTTTAATATCTCTGGTATATTTTTGAAATAAAGGATCACCATGGCGTATAAAGGATATATAATAATTTCATTAACTTGGCCAGACTATTTTTTCTCTCTTTTTTTTATTCTACTAACTGAGCAAAGTATTATAATTCGAATTATTAACATTTAAATTATTCAATAATGTATACAGTTTTAGTTTAATCTAGCTTTTCAGTACTTTCATTAGCCAAATAAAATTGTTTTGAGAATAATAAGGCTTCTTCTAATTAATCAATACTTTTTAAGAAAATATATTAAAAATCTAATTTTGAGTGCATTATAAATATTCGTTTTCTAATAAAATTCATCTATACCACACACACACACGTTGTTTCTCTTTTGTTTTTTCCTCTCCTACCTTTTCATCTTTTTTTCTCTTTCGCTCTTTCTGTATATATATACTTGTAAGGACTTAAATGTATATTATACTTGTGTTTATTATTATTATTATTATTATTATGATGATGATGATGATGATGTTTCAATAATGTACTTTATTGTCAACAAAGGTTATATGATGCTTACATGCTTATCCTTGGTTACAGTGGCATGATGATTTTTACATATTTGTTTTCATTTTGAGATTTTCATTGCTAATTACATAGGTATAGAGGTAATAATTTATATTTTTGTCATTGCTATTATTGTTTAATTTTTATTGTCATTAGTTTGTGATTTTGTTATTGGTTAGAGTCCTTTCTTCAATCTCTCATTTATATTTTGTTATTGACTGTTTATTGGTCAAGAGTTTTAATTCATTGGTTCAGCTGTGTGAGTATCAACATTTCATATTGCCTCTTTAGTTTTTTATTCATTATTGTTTTCAATTGAATAGGCTATGTTTATATAACTGCTGGTGGTTGCATGTTCTTATAATTTAGCTTGTAATTTTAAAGTGACCAGGTAGTCACAAAGATACCTGGATGTGTAATATTTGTATCTCTGTTCCTTATTTATTGTAGTTTGTTGTAAAATATTGCCAGATATTGTCTGGTGTTATTGCCCAGGATGAAGATACATCGTGTGCACCAAAATGCATAGAGAGTAAAGACTGTGGTTTGTGCTATAGAGGTTATCTTCTTATGTGCAAAATCTGTTAGTTGCTATATAGTTTGTCTTGTTCTATATTGATTCAGCATATTGCCTCATGTAGTATTTAGTGCTGTGTTATTGTAATATATCTGTTGTTGTGTTTCTTCAGCATCATGGGATAAATTGCACAATGGGTCTATTGTCCTATAAAGGCAATAGTAGCATAAGAAATAGTATGTTGGTAGTGCAAATAAGTTTAGCTTGATCAAGAAGTTGAAGAACTTTGGCTCCATTCACCATTTACTGAAGTTTTTAAGGAGTTTCTTATTGTTTACTCCCAGTATTGGACTAAAGTTATGATTGTTTGTGGCTAGGTTGATCAACTCATATGTCTCAGTATGTGTATGTGCTATCAAATGGAAGCATTGTAATTCTGATATTAATTTGTGCTGAGTGTCTAATAATACAAGATATCCATATGCAGGGGGTGGATGATCTATAGGGATTATGACAAGGAGGCCTTGAAGCTATTATTATTATTATTATTATTATTATTATTATTATTATTATTATTATTATTATTATTATTATTATTATTTGATATACATAACTGTATAGTGTTTATTGATATGAACAATTTAAGTTAAGTAGATATGTATTTTATCTGCTTAAAATATGAGTTATGTTTTTCTAAATTTAAATTTATATTTTGTAGCTTAGTAATTCATGATTTTAATTTAAAAATAGATTCCCTTATTCACTGATTATAAATTAATTTAAAGTATTTTATTTTATTTTCTTGAAATAACCTGAATGAATGAGTAGATTCATCTTTAGTATATTTTTATTTTAATTAACTTTTTTTATACAAGATTAAGAATGTTCTTGACTCTTATATTTTGAAAAGTGTGTATGTTTTACAACACAATTGTGTTACATAAACATACATTTTAATCTTAGTATTTGATAGTTTGAAGTCCGATCTACAATCACCTATTTAATTTAAAAACATTAATATTAAGAACCTATTGCATAAGGCATAATTGGATCATATGTATATATTTTAAATGTTTAAGGTATTATCCATATATATATATATTAATTTTATCCATTTATTAATAAATGTTGAATTAATTTAAAACAAGTAAATTTTTTTGGTTGTCATTGAATTCTACAATGCAAATTTATTGGTTACTGGTACTTGAGTAGAATATTATTCATGAATTGATTATACCACATAATTTATTAGAAGCAATTACAAAATGTTTGACAGTCCAACCACAGGATAGGTAAGAAGTTATAAATACATATCATTTGTATTGAATTTAATGTTTATTATCTGACCAGATATAGATTTTTATATAGAATAAAATTAATTGATTCACCAGTCTTAAATATTTAAGAAGTAATTAGAAGTTTATTGTAATTATTTTGCTAGTAACAAGTAACAGTTATATTAAAATAGAAATTATATATGAATTGATCCAATGATTGATAAAGGTACAAATATGATAATTATTGAAGATGAGTGTAATTATAATTAGATGTTTGTATATATTATTTTAAACCATTATTGATTAAAGTGATTATTATATTGTCAGTATACAGCTATAAAAATCATAATCTTATTCAGTTATACAGCTGGTAATAATATAAAAAATTATATTGATTTAATTTAATTATATTTAGAGTTTGTTGATGTGGACTGTAAATTCAGTTTAGATATTAAATTTTAATATTAATATTTGATTATAATAAGCATCAATAATCTTTCATATGTTTTGATAATTATAGTATAAAGTTTTAATAATCTAGTTTTATTAAACTGAAGAGTATTGGATATGATTTATCATTTCTGTTTGAGTAAGCATCAAATAGGAATCTATCATTTATTTTATATATTTATGTGATTGGATATTATACATTTTAATGTTATCTAATAGGATGATTTTATTTTATAGTATTATAAGTTGGTGAAAGTGGAGAAATATATCAGGTTAATTGATTTTGTACTATTATTAAGTATTTAATCTTATTATAATTAACTTAATTAATAAGAGTATAGTGATATTAATGGAATAGCATAGCTGAGTTAGGAATACTTTTATTTTATTTAGTTGCAATTGGAAATCAATTATTGAGCCATTTATTTATATCATTGATATTTCAGATGCTGGGCAGATTAAATTATTATCGCATCCATCCATTAATCATTTCGTTTAAGTATAAATTAAATAATGTTTAACTTTTAGTATAAGTTTGTGTTATTATAAACAGTGTTTTGACTTGAACGGAATATTAATATCTATTTGTTTTAATTCTTTGTCATTATTTTTATTCTAAATGGTATATATAATAGACAGAGATATTTTATTTTATTGTTTTATCTTTAATATATGGCAAATAATCCTTATATTTTTAGGATAGTTTGAAACAATGATTTTATTTATTTTCTATCTTCTAAATGCTATTGAATTTATGAAGTTACAACAAAGACCAGTGAATCAAATGTTAGATTGTTATTCATTGATTGATATTCACTTTAGTTGAATTTATTATTTTATTCTGTTATAAATGATGTTACAGTTCATAGGCATTGTTAAGTTAGGATTATTTTTTCTTGGTTCACATTTTTATTATGTTACAAATGGTGATCAATAATTAGGCTAAGACTAAGAATACAATAATATCCATATTTTTATTCTATTATAAATGGCATCAACCAATGATTGCATTATATTTTCATTCAGGTTATATTAAAGTTATCATTTCCCATTGTCATCATTTTTATTGTAACAATATATATATTACAATGATAAATTATCCATGGTTCATGGGTTTGAACCAAGAACCAAAGATATACAAATATACACAGTAAGGTTTGTTTCAAATAAATATTAAATGTGGTAAAAGTTGAATGGTTTCAAAGATATGTAATATTAATCAATTAATGATGATGATGATAATTTAAAAGTACAAATTCTCCAAAAATATATTGTTTTTAATTTCTATAAAATACAATAAAAATGAACCTCTCGAATGCCAAACCTTCTAACTGGAAATTTTACTTTTGGAAAAATTAATTGTACAATCCTCATTTATAAATTATTACTGCCATCCCTGTATGATCCTCCCCCATGGATTGCATGATTTTTCATTTTGTGAATATCATTAGATATTAAAAGCATTATGTTTAGAATAAACTCAAGAAACCATTGTACATTTACTCACAATTGTTAGTACATATACAAAATATAAAAAGCATAATAATAATAAAAGATATTTTGATTTCAGTTTGTTTAAGATCTTATAATATCTATAAGAATAAGATTATATCATGTTAAATATTTACACAGTCACAAGCCATGGTTTTCTACAGATATTATTCTTTAATATATTTCTGGTTGTCTTTATTAATTTTTCCAAAAATGGTTATTCTTTTCTTTGGGAACTGGTGATTTTAGTGAGTAAATACAGCAGCATTAGTGATGTTACATAGGTTATAATATCATTCAGTCTTGGGTAGGCCTTATGGAACTTCTTCCTTCATGGCATTATTATGGCAGGCACTGAGTAGTTTTGACAAACCTCAGCATTAATTTCTGAATTTGACTGCATTTTCTGGGTATTTTGGTTAGTGTGGTTTTTCTGTTGCCTACCCACACATTGTAAATTTTCTTCTAGATAAAGTCATCATACTGGCTGTTATAATGACTATTGAAAAAATGCTTTAAACTGAACAAATACAACTAGTCAAGTTATGGCAGAAAATAATTTAATCAGCAGTTTCTCTCTTCAGCATAATATCACTGCAATACTACTTCTTAAGTTGTTTTGAATACCTGATCTGAATTGGAATGGAATGCATGTTGCTTGTTTCATATCTACTTGTACCTATTAGATGTTATTCAACAACATGTTTTTCAAACAACAAATTCATCACTAGGTGATTGCTATGATTTGACATTGGAAAAACATGGTGTATACTCAAATTTACTGATATTATGTCATGATTTGATGCATAAACAAAGAAAGAGGGGGAAATGGTTTTTCTCTCTCTCTCTTTATCTACCTACATTCATTAACATAAGAAGAAAGAAAAAAATTGTTGATAGCCTTTAAATATAGCTAAATAATTTACGTATTTTTATTAACCCATAAAGTTAAATAATACTTTCAGATCCAATATCAGATTTACTTTAAAAATTGATCAGTTGTTTAAATAAAACTTTCATTTGGAAGGCAGATTAAATTGTTTGAAATGTTTTATATTTGTATCAACTATGCAATTCAAATCTTTGCATACATCAGTACTTCTTTTTTTCTTCCATTACATTGCAATTCATCATTTTATTATTTTATTATATATTACAAAATAAATACTTAATAATATGACCAAATGCATAAACTAACTTTTTTTAGCTAGTTTATTCAAGGGACATGTATATATGCCCACACACACATGTGGCAGTTTAAATATTTAATATTCAATTTTGATGGCAAGTATTTATTAAACAATTTTTTTCATGCAGCTCTGTAATATAATCACATTTGAGTTGTTTTTGGATTTGTTATAAATGCTATATATACATATATTACAAATAAAATGCCTGTTAATTAAAAAACTATTGTAATAACAACAAAAATAATAAATATAATGGTAATAAAATATTATATAAAGTCATTCCATCTGCAGAAGTACTTTCTATTAATTCCTTAACCTGCCTCAACTGCCATTCAATGGCAGTTGAGGCAGGTTAACCTTTCATAGTTTTATTCTGCAGTTTTGCATGTTTTGGCCAATTCGCCCCTCATGAATTTTTCTGTAAGTATTATACATTAAAATGCGTGTAAAATGGTATATTTTGTTATAAAAAACATTTGCTAAAAAAAATTGTGTAGAAGGTGGGAAATTCAAAATTCCCACTCTAACAATAGACATAAGCCCCACTCTGACATATTCATCATTGTCTGTTGAGAAGGCTGTAAAATGTTCAATATTTTACAACATTGTAGCTCCAATGACCCAAAAATATGTTTATTTGCAAATTTATTACAGTTTTAGATTTTTTTTAAAAATAATTTACACTATATTTATTACATATCAAGAAATATAAATTATTAAAAACTTATTTTGACTTGAAATACTTTATTTTCAAAAATATAACATTATATTAGCAGCTAACATAAAGTATGGCCTGAAACAAATTACAAGATTAGCTTTACATAAACAATCTAATTTATATTTACGAGTAAGAAAATATCACAATTTTGCAATAAATATTCAAAAACTTAAACTACTAAAGCATAATTCATTATATATAAAAGAAATAAATAATTATTTATTTCGATGCTTAAAAATAATATGAATTAAGAAATATTTTGTTGATTTTATAAACTGAAAATAATCTTTCTAGAAATGATGGCATCTAAAGTCTTTGTTTGATTGCGATCTCATTTTTTTAATATTTACAGAAACAAAATGTGAACATTTAAAATTTATTTCAGTAGTAAACAAAAATATCTATCAAATGAAGTCAAATTTATTATTTTCTGATAAGTAATAAGCATTTTATCATATATTTTATGTTGATGTGTGAGACAAAGAAAAGTGCCAAAAAATGCTAAAATATTTAAGTCCATGCAGCACTAAGAAAGGCTTAAGGAATTAACAGAAAGTACTTCTGAGGATTGAATGACTTTATATAATAGTTTATTATCATTATATTTATTATATATACATATGTGTGTACATATATTTATTACTTGGCCTCTAAAAGAAAATTGTTAAAATATTCTAGCAGTCAGATCTTTTATATTTTTCTGTAAAATAGCAAATAAAATAAATATCAAAGTGAAGCAAACTTTAATAACTGTTTAAACACATTTTTAAAATTATATTTTATAGTTGTCTTATTACAATTTATTTGCTAGAAAACTTCATGTATTAAGAAGCTAATATGTTTGTGTGTGTGTGTGTGTGTTAAGTATTATTTCATAAATTTTAACTAATGTTTTGTTTATCTGGATATCTTGTTTTGCTATGAAACTCATCCTGATTTTTTTTGCTATATTTATATTAAGTTAACGTTTAAATTCTAGAACCTCAATATTATACCACAGTAGTAAAATAAAGTATGAATTGGCTTTGAATATCAGTTGAGTTATAAGAACAAATAAATATCTCACATTTATGGCATGGCTTATGCAAAAATATCCACATGATGGTTGAATATGTGTTACATACTATTTATTATTTTAGTGATTTTGAAAGAATAAAAAATTCACATGATAAATTGCTATTTTTAGCTTGTAATTATAAAATGACTTCTCTCATAAACAGAGATTAATAAAAAATCTATTTACCATCTGCAAATAAAACTGGTTTTACAATACTGTTATTATATTTTCACTAATTAATTTTCTATTGCATGTAATTTTAGATGATCATAGAAAATACCATAAGAGAAAGATTGGAAAACTTGCTGATCCAATATTCTAAATTTTCAATCAACCAGATTTATTATCATGAGAAAAATTAAAGAATCTTGCTTTATTAAGTGGATTTATTTATAAAGCAGACTGAAGTTGTAGGTCCAGGAAGAATTGGAAACTATAAGTTTAAGATATAGATAATGAATTCAAACGATTATTCTCCCAAAAAATGAAGTTGTGCTTTTGTAAAAATATTGTTGGTGAAATTTGATCATCAATACTATTTAAATGATTGATGCTTGTTTATTAACTTTCTTAAAAGTCATATTGAAAAAAGTACTTTTTTTGTATTGGAAATAAATTTCCTTCTATACTTATTGTATCTATGAGAAACATGAAAGTGTCATATTGTTTTTTCTAAAGTAGTTGTTAGGTTACATCAAGTATTGATATTTTTTATATTAATGAGATAACAAAGATAAGAAAAATCATTGTATTCAGAAATTAATTGACTAAAATGTTACATTTTGAAATTAATTGCCCAAAATGTATTTTACTATTCTAGAAAATAAAAATATTGTAAACTTTTTGACCTTGAGAAAGTATCTTTCCCTTTGTTGGCAATTGATGCATGGACTTATGAAAAATTTTATTAAATATATGAATAAAATGTAAATTGGATTTATGATTTTGTGAAACAATTTTTTTGATATGTGATGTCAAAAATGAAAGAAAATATTTTTAAGTCTTTAGATCAGAAGATTGTTTTAAAAAAATGAATAATATGAAGAAGGTGAGAAAATTGCATGTTAAGAATTTCAAAAGTGCCTGCATAAACATTTTGGGAAATCATGAGACTAAAGCAAATCTTGATAATCATAATTATTACCAAGACCAAGCATGCAATACATCATTGAATGTTCAGTTTTAAAATGTGACATATTTTTTATAATAAAATATGGGTGTGGTAAATGACAAAAACATTTACCAAGACTTTTCTAATATTACAAAAAATCTCCTCAATATCAATGGAAAGTCAACATACTAGCTGATTATTGGTAGATTTTTAAAACAAACATTCATCAGCAAAAGTACAAAAGAAACTAAAACCACTTTCTAAACTAAAGTCTTAACTTTTGGATCAATTTATAACTTATGCAAATAATTAGATTTTTAAAAATTAAATTATATGTTGTTGAAAAATCTTACTTGATAAAGAAATTTTATGAACATGTTTGGATTGATCAAAAATACTATATATTTTTATTCTTGGGTCATAGAAAAGAATGTCAATTTACTTACAACATGTTAAAACAGTAAGATTCGCATCCGAATCTTAAGTTTCACCTTTTTCTATCGTCTCTCACCCACCACCCTCTCCTACCCAAATTTAAACTTTTTGGTATCGAATTGTGTGTGTAGAAATATTAAAAATGTATAAATATATGTAAAATTCACATAAAACACACACACATTTCGATAACAAATTAAGAGCAATAAATAAAAATAAATAATATAGTTTGTATTTCTCTTTTAGTTATATAATTTTGGTACTTACGGATAATTTGCCTGATGACGTATTACCCTGAAGGCATACCGGTCTAATGTTGCGATTTTTAAGATAATGTCTCCAAGTGATCTGCAGACACATCTACTCGATAAGATGTGCCCGCATATCACGTGAACACGTCACGTTAAAAAGCGCAACATTAAACCGGTATACCTTCAGGGTAATACGTCATCGGTTGAGCATGTGATAAAAAACAAAAGGAACACCAGCATGCTTCTTCTTGGTCCTGGAAAAAAATACAAAAAAAAAAAATTTGTGAAAATTTAATACGGTGAATACAAATATAGTAACACAAAATTATTTAAAATGTACCCAACAAATATTAACCCAAAAATACAAAACCCAACAAATTAGTGAAAATTTACATGCATGAAATACAAAATAAGGTCAATACAAAATAAAAAAACAAAAAATTATTGAAAATGTGCCGTTAATGGCGATCACAGCGCGGAGCGCTGGAGTTGTTGGGGGGGGGGGCCCTGGGTGTTTTTGCCAAGCGAAGCTTGTAGTACAAGATATAAAATACAAAATATAGCCAATGAATTTACGAAAAATAATTTGATATTTGTAGAAAAAAACCCAACAAATTAGTGAAAATTTACATGCATGAAATACAAAATAAGGTCAATACAAAATAAAAAAATAAATTATTGAAAATGTGCCATTAATGGCGATCATTCGCTAATTTTAAAAGCGTACTGTATAGCCGATGAATTTACGAAAAATAATTTGATATTTGTAGAAATATTAACCCAAAAATTCAAAACCCAACAAATTAGTGAAAATTTACATGCATGAAATACAAAATAAGGTCAATACAAAATAAAAAAACAAAAATTATTGAAAATGTGCCGTTAATGGCGATCACAGCGCGGAGCGCTGGAGTTGTTGGGGGGGGGGGGCCCTGGGTGTTTTTGCCAAGCGAAGCTTGTAGTACAAGATATAAAATACAAAATATAGCCAATGAATTTACGAAAAATAATTTGATATTTGTAGAAAAAAACCCAACAAATTAGTGAAAATTTACATGCATGAAATACAAAATAAGGTCAATACAAAATAAAAAAATAAATTATTGAAAATGTGCCATTAATGGCGATCATTCGCTAATTTTAAAAGCGTACTGTATAGCCGATGAATTTACGAAAAATAATTTGATATTTGTAGAAATATTAACCCAAAAATACAAAACCCAACAAATTAGTGAAAATTTACATGCATGAAATACAAAATAAGGTCAATACAAAATAAAAAAACAAAAAATTATTGAAAATGTGCCGTTAATGCGATCACAGGCGGAGCGCTGGAGTTGTTGGGGGGGCCCTGGGTGTTTTTGCCAAGCGAAGCTTGTAGTACAAGATATAAAATACAAAATATAGCCAATGAATTTACTGAAAAATAATTTGATATTTGTAGAAAAAAACCAACAAATTAGTGAAAATTTACATGCATGAAATACAAAATAAGGTCAATACAAAATAAAAAAATAAATTATTGAAAATGTGCCATTAATGGCGATCATTCGCTAATTTTAAAAGCGTACTGTATAGCCGATTAATTTACGAAAAATAATTTGATATTTGTAGAAATATTAACCCAAAAATACAAAACCCAACAAATTAGTGAAAATTTACATGCATGAAATACAAAATAAGGTCAATACAAAATAAAAAAACAAAAAATTATTGAAAATGTGCCGTTAATGGCGATCACAGCGCGGAGCGCTGGAGTTGTTGGGGGAGGGGGCCCTGGGTGTTTTTGCCAAGCGAAGCTTGTAGTACAAGATATAAAATACAAAATATAGCCAATGAATTTACGAAAAATAATTTGATATTTGTAGAAAAAAACCCAACAAATTAGTGAAAATTTACATGCATGAAATACAAAATAAGGTCAATACAAAATAAAAAAATAAATTATTGAAAATGTGCCATTAATGGCGATCATTCGCTAATTTTAAAAGCGTACTGTATAGCCGATTAATTTACGAAAAATAATTTGATATTTGTAGAAATATTAACCCAAAAAAAAACCCAACAAATTAGTGAAAATTTACATGCATGAAATACAAAATAAGGTCAATACAAAATAAAAAAAAAAAAATTATTGAAAATGTGCCGTTAATGGGATCACAGCGCGGAGGCTGGAGTTGTTGGGGGGCCCTGGTGTTTTTGCTAAGCGAAGCTTGTAGTACAAGATATAAAATACAAAATATAGCCAATGAATTTACGAAAAATAATTTGATATTTGTAGAAAAAACCCAACAAATTAGTGAAAATTTACATGCATGAAATACAAAATAAGGTCAATACAAAATAAAAAAATAAATTATTGAAAATGTGCCATTAATGGCGATCATTCGCTAATTTTAAAAGCGTACTGTATAGCCGATGAATTTACGAAAAATAATTTGATATTTGTAGAAATATTAACCCAAAAATACAAAACCCAACAAATTAGTGAAAATTTACATGCATGAAATACAAAATAAGGTCAATACAAAATAAAAAAAAAAAAATTATTGAAAATGTGCCATTAATGGCATCACACGAGCGCTGGAGTTTTGGGGGGGCCCTGGGTGTTTTTGCAAGCGAAGCTTGTAGTACAAGATATAAAATACAAAATATAGCCAATGAATTTACTAAAAATAATTTGATATTTGTAGAAAAAAACCCAACAAATTAGTGAAAATTTACATGCATGAAATACAAAATAAGGTCAATACAAAATAAAAAAATAAATTATTGAAAATGTGCCATTAATGGCGATCATTCGCTAATTTTAAAAGCGTACTGTATAGCCGATGACTCTACTTCCGATCTATTTGATATTTGTAGAAATATTAACCCAAAAATACAAAACCCAACAAATTAGTGAAAATTTACATGCATGAAATACAAAATAAGGTCAATACAAAATATAGAAACAAAAAATTAGTGAAAATGTGCCGTTAATGGCGATCACATAAAAATGTGCCATTAATCGCGATCACATGCCCTACTTTTACATACATTGGCTAATGAATTTATAAAAATAATTTGATATTTGTAGAAATATTAACCCAAAATTATTTACAAATTAAATGTAATTAAGTGGAAGTTTGATAATTGAAGAAATATATAAAAAAATTTTTTTTGTAAATTTAAAAAAAATAAAAAGTTAATGCGAATCTACCATTAATCGCCATCTTGTATAAAATGTGGTGTAACACGACGTAGTTTCTACAAGCATTTGGTAATTTTAAAAACGGACTGTATATTGGTAATTTTATTAAAAAAATTATTGAAAATTATTTACAAATTCATTAAAGAAATATTAACAAAAATTGTTTGTACATTTAAAATAAAGATTTAATGCGAATATGGCATTAATGGTGACGTTACTTTTACATGCATTTGGATTACTTATTGTCTATATTCAATAATATAATTAATTCTAAAATTATAATTATTATAAAAAAAAAATTAAAATTACTTACAAATAGCGTTAACTGTGGAGGACTGAATTGGGATATATGTTCTAAAATTGCAGCGCTTTGTACGACTGCCTCCACATAAACTCGCTCAAATATGAGTCCAGGTGCTGACGTGCTGGAAAAAATCACTGTTATCAAGTGGATAGCAAAATCACAATAGATAGAAAAATCAAAAAATTTCCAAAATCTCTCTCCGAATTTTAAATCTCGCGGTTAAAAAAAAAAAAAAATTGACTCTCTGATGGATTAATCACGCCAGTCACTTCGTTGCCATGACAACGTTGTCATACAAAGATCGTCGATGCCTACCGGAAGGGAAACCGGTGGGTCAAATACGTCATCAGGCAAATTATCCGTAAGTACCTATAATTTTATAATTTTAACCATTTATTTTATATTGTAAAGTTCATTATTTATTGCTATGTTTAAATTTCATATTTAATAATAATTTTGGAAATTGATTAATTTAAATAAAAGTAAAAATAATTGTATATTCCTTTTTGTATTTGAAATTTTGAAAGTAATGGTCGGTGAGAGATAATAGATTAATTAAAAAGAAAAATTCCCTAAAAGCTTTAAATTACAAAATGTAAAGGTAAAAATAAACTTGAACAATAGAAATGCAGCTTTCTAGATAAATTAAATTTACAAGAATGCATTGATTCTCCTCGGGGCAAATGTTGTGGATCCAAAAATAAAATAGAACAAAAGTGAAAAGATAAGATCAAAGAAAGGAGGACATTTTGAATTTTCTAAGAACATTTAGTTAGACTTTAGCTGTGCTCTCGATCAGTTGAGAATCTCCAGAAATCTTAAATTAATTTACCTATCACAGTATGTTCAAGCAGAAAGCGCATAGACTATTCCTCCCCAGAGATGGTCAATCATATGCCGTGAACCTCCACATGTGCCCTCCATAAAATTAACCAAGAAGATCTGCTGCTCAAACAATGAGAAAGCTGCTGCTGCTGTTGAAATAAATGAATAACCTAAATGCTGGAAAGAACTGCTACTTCTGAAATAATGAACAATTTGCTACTGACCACTGAATCTGAAAACTTCATATAAACAGGTACCTGTACCCAAGCTCTAGAGTACTCTAAATAATAATCATGCTATAGCTCACTCTCTATATAAATTGTAAAACTATGAATTTAATGATTAATTTATTATATAAATTTCTTTAATAATCTAGCTTACCTAATTCTATCTTTTCTTGGGTACGTATTTCTAAATTTTACATTTTTATTATCTAATTATAGCATGCTTATAAGATTTCTGACTGGACCTCACCAAATTTAAATATAGATTTTAATCAAGATAGTTGCCATCTTGTCCAGCAACCTATTAATATTTTTCTTTTATATACTCACGTTGGTTGGTTGACTCAGAAATCTCCATAATTTTCTAAATGCAAATCCATGATTGCTTGAAACAGTGGATGCATGTCCTACAAATCCTCATTAATATTTACTTCTATAAATTACTTAATATTTTCATATAAATCAATACGCATGGAGTGCTTCATTTATTGTAATGCAGGGGTCTACTACTTAGTAAATGGCTGACATATTAGATATTAATACTCACCCAGCTTACCTATTGCTTTTATATTTTATTAAATTTTAAGTAATAATTCCGTAAATTGCATTTCTTTGAGAGTCAAAAATGTTCTTTATTAAATGTTGATGATGTAGGGCCGAGTTATAAAATATATTAAATCTTAACAGAATAGTCTGTAAATTATAGATGTGTTATGTTTTAGAGATGTGATGACCCTATTATAAGCCTTGGATATTCCGGATTCTACAGGATTTAAATTAATCCCAATTTGTCCTACACAAGCAGACAAATAAATATTCCCATAGGGCTTGATGCCATCACATAGTCAGGAAGTAATCATGGCATGAACCACTTGCCCCTGATTATGCTTATGTGACACCTTATCTTTTGTGCCTATGGCAAATGCCAGCCCATTGTTCTAAACTCATCCATGGCTTTGCAGTTTTAATATACTGCCACCCTCATATCGCCTTTCTAGATGTATCACGTTTTTGATTATTAACTTTATTACTCAATATATAACTCTGTCTCTGCATTAGTGACATAACTTACTCTCAAATAAATATCTGTCCATAGTAATTAATAAATATCTTCTTTAATTAAATGAATATGTGTCCACCACTACAATTATTAATCCTACTTTAGACTCTTGCATTGCAAAGATATAAATCCCAAAGGCATGCTCTTGAAATACTTGCTCGAGAATTTAGGTTGCTAGATTATGTCAGCCAAATAAATGTATCTCTTTATAAAATATAACAGTATCGGAAATACTGCTACTGATATTTTAAATATAACAAAATATTATTGGTTAAATGATTTGGTATAAAATATTTTAAATAAATAATGTATCTCTATGTAAAATATAACAGTATCGGAAATACCATTACTGAGATTTTAAATATAACAAAATATTATTGGGTAAATGTTTTGATATAAAATATTTTAAATAAATAAATGTATATCTTTGTAAAATATAGCAGTATTGAAAATACAGGTACTGAGATTTTAAATATAACAAAATATTATTGGGTAAATGTTTTGGTATAAAATATTTTAAATAAATAAATGTATATCTTTGTAAAATATAGCAGTATTGAAAATACAGGTACTGAGATTTTAAATATAACAAATTATTATTAATTAGATGATTTAGTATAAAATATTTTAAATAAGTAATTTCAAACTATACATCTGCCGTTACATCTTTGTTTATTCGATACCCATACAATATATTTCCTCGATTCTGTAAAATATAAATATTTAATATTAATGTTATTATTGGCTAACTCGAAAATAGTCTTGAATCTCTTGCATCTCCATGACCACTGTGCCTAAAGAAATATTTACTAATGTATCATCAGATGCATTGTTTTGTAGATTGTGTTGTGGAACTGATAAACTATATTTGAACTCAGTACTATGGGAGGCTTCGCTAACTAGATGATGCTGCAGTTCTGTGTGGTGGTCAAATTCTGCACTATGTTAACAAATCATACGAATCTGACTGTTACAATGTATAATGTAACACTGCACTTGAATAACCTAAATGAATAAAGGGCATTCTAGCAGTTCTTTATGAGATGCAATTAAGAGAATATAATAATCATTTATGATGAGTGTTTATAGATGTTCTTTTTTGTTTATTCTCTAGCTAAGAATTTATTGATCCCCCTTTACTGACCAATAATTATATAGCTGGAAAAAAATCCCCAGCTTGCTTGAAGTGTTGAAATTTTTACGTGGAATATGGATCTGGCAAGAAATTGTGTTAATCAATAATATATACTTAAAAATTTCCACTCCACATATTTATTCTAAAATGTATTTTGTACTGAACCAGTACTCTTTAGCCCAGGTTGAAATTTTTACACATTACCATTTATCCAGTATTCATCAATAGCAAATTATTTCATTCTAATTTTCTCTTCTCACTTTCAGATAAACATTACTAATCATCACTAATCATTTATTAAATTAGAAATTGATCATTAATGTGGTTATTTGAAATAATTAGTATTAAAATTCTGAATGGAATAAGTTTGACACTTGTAAATCAAAGTATATTATATATATATTTGCACAAATATTCTATATATTTATATGAAAGTATGTATGAATATATTTGCACTATCAATGTAACGATATATATATATATAATACACACGGTATAGATTAGAGTTCATTAAATTTTTAATACAATCCAAAATTCTGTTATGCTAGAACAATTAATTCAGTTAGTGGCAAAATATCCCTATGATGATTTAGTATTTTCACTTAGTCATAATAATCTTTTACCTAATTATCTCAGCCTGCGTTCAGATGAAGAACTTAATACCCATATGTAAAAAAAAATTGTCATTAAACAAGTTTTATTTTTAGACAAACAATCTACGATAATCAGTGTATATATACATTTTTTTTTTAAATGCAAAAACGAAAAACAGTTGGATTGAATCCTATAATACGGTAATTATTTAGATAACAAATAATTACTTAATTCAAGTATTACATAACTTAAATGATAGTAAAAAAAAAAACAACCTTAGTTGTATAATTATCTAAAGATCTCATTTTATCCCTAATGCACTATTTTTATTATTTTCTATGTGGCAATAAATTTCTTGAAAACTTCTTGACAGTCACTCTGTGTGAAGACCTTACCTTGATATTTCGTGTGCTGCATTTGACATCTCGTGATCTCTCTTCAAAGTGCAATCACCGCTAATCAGAAATTCCATTATGATTTTCTTTACTTTCACTTTTATAAAAACTGATGTGGCTAACAGGTTGCTAATCATCCAATCTCCGTTATTCTACATTTTAATAACTAATATGACAGACCGAAGTATTAGAAAAGTTATAATCAAACTACTAAAAAAATAATTATTACATGGACTTTATATATATGTGTGTATGTATAGAATAGTAAGTGCGTGTTTTCTATTTTTTGTTCAAATATAATGTTTACACAAATAGGTTACGAATATATATATATGTCAGCGATTTGTTTATCAACTTTTCATCAATAAATAATAATGTATCTAGTATCAAAATAAAGTAAATTTTCGGGGATCACCTCGAAAAGATTGCGATATTTGGACATTCCTATAAATATATTGAGTTAATCACAACAGTTCTACTCGTTTGATCTGATTTTTAATTCATTTATTGAACACCAGGACATAACCTAGAAGAATTTAGCTCTTGTTTTTATTATTCTACTACTATACTAATTTTTGTCATTTTTTCATGGCTACAATAAATAAGCATTTCTTATGCAAATTCTATTAAAAAATATTCACACTCAATTCAAAAAATTGGACATACATTATGATTCATAGTAAATAAATTTGTAGATATAGAGTGTTAATTCTATTCCTAAAAAAAAAAAAAAAAACATTCATTCGGGAGTATAAGCCGAGAACTTGCAAACATTTTTTCAAATCAACATAAAAGGTTTTATTGGACTTTGAAACTTTATAATTATTTTTGGCTCACTTTACAGAAATTTTTTCCAATTAACAAAAGCACAAATAATACATCCACACCTTTAATAGCCTAATATATAATATAATATGAGGTTCTTATATATGTTACACAATAAGTTAAATAAATGGGTAAGCTGATATATTGTCGAAAATGTAAAAATTTTCTTCTTTTAGTATTTCAAAGATAAGGCTATATGTTTTTTGATAATTTTTTGGGGCTAAAAATGAACTGAAAAAATTTTAATAATTAAAAAAAAAATAATGACAACAATAGTTGATTTATTGTGAGTTTATTGATTTACAACAATTTATAATTAATACATGAACACACTTTAAAAATATGCAAACAAATCTGGAGAGCTTCCATCACCATGTGTACAATATCTGTTATTCAGATGGCTTAATACCTAAAAAAATTGATAAATCGCTCTGTAGAAAGTCTATATTTTAGAATTCTCTTTCATTCTCTGCCTTAAAGTGACACCAATCATCCATGCAATTATAACAACCACTTGGTGGACACAGAATGATTTGTCAATTAATTTGTGTGGCATGTAGCAACCAAATAACGTTTCATGCACATATAATTAGAGCTATCATCTTTCTAGATTCGTTAACAATTTATAATGTAAGATTTTAAAATACTAATAAGATATTATTATATTAATTTTATATGTGCAATTGGTTCTTACAAATATTTATGGTTGACTTTTTTAAATATGTAATCAATGCAATCCTTTGCTTTATTATGATTAGACAAATATAATAGCATTCAATCTTTTTTTTTAAATAAATTAACTGTCATAAATACATTTCATGATTTTAACTGTTACATTATTTCTCACTTCCATCACATTAAACTAAAATCTTTTTCAGCTTAAGTATGCTTTAATAACTTTATATTTTCATTTTTATAATAATTTCACAATTGAATCTAATTTTTTATATTATTATCTACAAAATTCTGATATATATTCATGTAATAGAGGTTAGTATTGTATCAGTCAAAACATGTTAATCCATCTAACATGAACTGGAACTCAATAAAACATACTTCAAACCCACTCAAGCCCGAGATTTAGGTCAGGGACTAACCTGAATTTGAACTTGCTCCATAAGCCCCAGATCAAACACCTAATGAATAACATATAATGATGGCATATGAAAATTTATTTTTAAATCCAGCCCACTAGCAGAGCACAGAAGACAATGTGGTTGAACGTGTGGAAGTGGAGAAAAGGAATTTGAACTACTCAAACAAGTTAAACAATAAAAAAATTAGTTTAATACAATGAAAAATTATTTATATACATTTATGGGTGCATGAATGAGCAAGCGATCTACCAAATGGTAGATAATTACATATCATGCTATTATTTCTCATAATTAAATGAAATAACTATACATAAACACATATATTTGGTGGGTCCAATATTAAGATGCCAATCAATTATTAGAAAGAATTTACATAAAATTGCTATTAATGCTTTTATATATGGTTCTGAAATGTGGTGACTAACAATTTTAGGGAGCGTTCTGAGATTCATTATATATATATAAGAAAACTATTTTCACACTGCTGAGATCGTGAAAATAAATAAAATACATTTGAAAGATTATATTTGAATCTATGATAAAATATTTATTGAAAAATTCTTTTACTCAACATTTAAAAGACAAAACGCTTAATTTTCCCAAGTTATATACTCTTAAATACAGAAATAATAAATTACGATGGTAGGATTGTATAAGATTGAAATATTAAACTAATAGTAGTTGGCATTTATATATATTTTGAGCAGAACACAATTTTAATATTACATCAAAACTGGGTCATGAAACAAAAGAAATAATAATATGAAGAAGTTTGTGTTACTGATATTGTGGAAAAGAAATAACAGGAAAAGGTTGTGCTTCTGGACAAAAAACAAAATCTAAGACCCCCTTCTTGGGCAGTGCTTATAGAAATGTGGATCAGGTATGCTGTGGACATCACCAACATGCAGAGACCTTTTATATAAAGAAAGTAGTCCAGGCTGCTGTAAGATTTTACTTAATAACTAAAATAGTAAAATATACATGAAAATTTACCCCTTCCTCTTTTGCTATTTAAAAATAATTCAATTCTACCTTCGTGTATTTTACAACTGAGAAGAGTATGGAAAAATAAAATAAAAACTAGCAGTTATATAGAAAACAAATAATAGATCATCTTTTCAGAATTGAACAAATAACATTTGAAGATTTCAGAGCATTAATTAGCCTAAGTTCTGGATTCACCCCAGGTAAAATCCAATAAATAACATTTGAAGATTTCAGAGCATTAATTAGCCTAAGTTCTGGATTCACCCCAGGTAGAATCCAGAGTTAAATAACAAATTTTTATACTAAAACATAAACAAAATGTTGACTCATAAAAAAAACAATCTGGTGAGAGTATTAATTAATAATGCATTGTGTTTTAATGGGATGTTAATTATCTTAATTCATGGAGGTTTTAATTAAAAGGAAAAATTTTGAGAAATTCAGCTCGTCAGATTGCTTAAGATTGGCATATTAATAATAACTAAAATAGACATATAAAATTAAGTAATAAATACATATAAATGAATGATCGCCCTAAAGTTAAAGAAAACTGGAGCATAAGAGATAGGATTAAATAAAAAAAATCATTTGAGAGTAATTTACATATTAATTAAAAAGAAATAAAATTGAACAATACATTAGGAGAAATCTTGATAGCAGGATTTGAGATTAGTTGGACTTGCAGCATAAACTACTGATTTACCTTGCACAGTTTCAGAGTTCATTTTCAAAGCATGGTATTTAATGGATTCATGTGAGTTCTTCTTGGTGACAGCCAGCTTCCATTCAGCATTCCAGAGTTCTTTTTTTATGCTTTCCTTTATTTCAGGGTAGCAGGATATTAATGGCAGTGGAAGATGACCCCACAAGGGTCGGTAAGGTGATTGGTTTTACCTGATCATCATTTTTTAGATTTTAAAGATGTATTGATTATGTTAGCAATACAGTTCTCTCAATAGTAACTAATCCTTTCACCATTAAAATCAGCCCATTTTATACTCCTGCTCAGATATTTGTGGAATGCCTTTAATTTATTTCTAGCTCAAATCTAATCTTTAATCCAAAATCTTACATTTCTTTGTCCATTGTTTTTGAAGATGCAAACATTAGATAACATTCCAAAAATATATTCAAATCTATTTCCAGATTGAAAATAGATTTGACAAAATGTTTATAACAAAAATAAAATCTATTAATCTCATTTTATTTTAAGTAAAAACTTAATTAAAAATTCTTTCTAAGATTAAAACAATATTATATTTCCAACCCTTTAATTATTTTGACAATTAATGGTTGCATCTTCCATTTTTGATTTTATAAAATATAGTTTAATAAAAAAAAACAATTTAAAAAAAAAAAGTTTTAAAATGATGTATAATGAAATATTTTAAAAATCAATATTTTGTTAGTATTTTTGCTCCTATAATATATATACATCTGAGCCACACCTATATATTTTTAATGTGAAGAAAAGAATTAATAAAAAAGAATTAATAATAATAAATATTGAAAAATTAATTTTTATAAATTTTAGGCATGCATCTCAAATATATACACAATATATGTATATGACTAAAGGAGTGGGATGGATACAGGTTAGTAGATGACACCATGAAGCTCAATCTTAAGCTAAGATTGACTGCTTTAGTATATTTGTTTAACATAAGCATGATCTAGAATTTGAATTCCATATCAGGTAAAACTTAAAAATTTATTCATGTCTCAAAACATACTTATGCCAATTTAGCTAGCTAATCATTCACAATTGATTGATTAATGAATACTTAAATATGCTTAGCTTAAGAAAAAAATATTTTCACCATCTGGAAATTGGCAAGACATGGTATTCATTGCATTGGGCTATTTAAAGACTATTTTATTTAATATATTTAATCTTTAATATGATTTTTTTCCGGGTTTATTAGTTTAGTTTATTCATAAAGTAATAATGTCTATGGTAATTTCATTACACCAATTGAGATTATCTGAAATAAATTATGTTGTTATGTCTGTACTGTTTTTATCTCAATAGTCTCATCTTTAATATGTACATAACAATCTTCCATTAATCTTGAGAGTATTGTTCTGAATTGAAGTAGAGCAGGGTTATTACAGTTGAAAGAATAGATGGATTCATTCTATCTTTTCAAAAAGACTTTATCTTGTGTTTGGAAAGTGAGAGTATTCATTTATAGTTAAAATCCACAAAACACATGTGCATTAGCTTAATGCTGATTATTATTACAGTTTAAAAACATATCCATGGATGTTTTTAGAAGACAGTAGTAGAGTTCAAATCCTGTATTATTCATATTAACACTTATGAATGAATGTTAAGTGAATTCCCTTGAAATATGATTTGATGTATGATAATCGGGACATATAGCCTGGATATATTATATAAACAGTTATATAAGGGACATAAAATTTGGACATTATCATCAATATTCTTTCTAATTAACTTTAATTAATTGAAATTCAAATTTCAAGAATTTTTGCTGACTAATGATTAACATAATTTGGTTATATTCCAGAGGAATGTATATTTATGTGTTAATGTATGTGTACGTGTGAGCCATCAGTTGAGGCACTATAATCATAGGACTAAGTTACTATTGTAATATTATATACATATATTATAAGAGACTTAAACTCAGACTTTCAAGCTCTCTATAGCTATCCAATCCATCTTATTCAACCGATACATATGACCACATACATATGAAAAAAGATACTCTCCAATATACATATATCATTCTAAACCAGTAGTCATCAGTTGGTCCAGTTAACCATCTCCAACACATATACAGTCAGTGCTCAGTTTATATTAAGATAAAAAAATCTTCAAACTTTAATGGATAAGCTTCAATCTTCACTCTCTAACTCTTCAGCCATCCATGTCATAGAAAATCTGAAGATGGAATACTCAAAGCCCTTGTTGATGCCAATATTTGATTTTAAGTCAATTTGTCCCCTCACACATAGGACTTTAATATGGCCATTTAATTATACAGAAGAGGGATGGCAGAATACATATGTAATATTTAAATTCATGTACATTATCTATACTAAACTTAATGTAATTTTAAAGGTCTTAAACTCAGACTTTCAGGCTCCCTATAGCTATCCTATTAATATTATACAATTAGTACACATAACCACATACATATGAAAAAGATAAATGATCTGGACCAACTGATGAATGCTAGTTCAGCATGAAATATGTATATTAGAGATCATTTATTTTTTTATATGAATGTGGTCATGTGTATCAGTTGTATAAGATGGATTGGATAGCTAAAGAGAGCTTGAAAGTATGAGTTAAAGTCCCTTATAATTACATTAAGTCTAGTATAGGCAATGTACATGTATTTAAATATATGTGTAATATAGGGAGCATACCTATAGCTCAAACAAGTTCTTAATTAATAAGTGCAGTAAGAGAAAATATTTAAAATCTCTATCTAGAATATTCTTATCCCCAGACAAATTGATTTCAAGCTTATGGCTCACCGTAGTGAGGAGCTAGAACAGACACCAGATCTAAAATATCAACTCAAAACCCAGCACTTATTTAATACATAACTATTGAGAAGAAAATCTGAAATTTTCAGACACAAAAATGTCTTTAAATCCAACTATCTAATTGAAATAGCTATATGGTGCTGAACCAAATTTAGATTTACCATATATTAATAGTCTTAGCATTGCAAAAGCCTTAAATGAAACCAATTAATCTGAGGATAAGAATATTCTAGATAGAGATTTTAAATATTTTCTCTTACTGCACTTATCAAATAAGAGCTTGTTTGAGCTATTGATATGTGCCCTATAGTACATATTTATAAATACAAGCTTTTAAAAGCAATGTCACATTATACATGACTTGCTTTATTGATTATTATAATTTTACCTTTAAGGCTTTGGCAATGCTAAGTCTATTAATATATGGTAGATCTGAATTTGCTTCAGTCCCATATATTTATTTGAGTTAGATAGCTGGATTTAAAGACACTTTTGTGTCTGAAAATTTCAGATTTTCTTCTCCATAGTTATGTATTAAATGAGTGCTGGGTTTTGAGTTGATATTTTGGATCTAGTGTCTAAATGTTCTAGGTATTTACTGAGGTGAGCCATAAGCTTGAAATCAATTTGTCTGGGGATAAGAATATTCTAGATAGAGATTTTAAATATTTTCTTTTACTGCACTTATTAAATAAAAGCTTATTTAAGCTATTGGTACACTCCCTATATTACATATTTGTAAATACAAGCTTTTAAAAGCAATGTTACATTATATATGACTTGCTTTATTGAATATTATATATATTGTAACAGAATTAAAATGTGATGTTTTTATTTAATGGATCACATATTTGAGTGGCATTCTTAGCAGAATAAAAAGAATAAATGATGAGAATAAGAAAACTTTAGTATGCCTCATGAATTGAGACACCATTTATAATAATATAAAGCTAGCTTAAATGTTGAGTGCCATTTGTAACAGAATAAACTGAATCATGAATGGATCAGAAAAATAACCATTTGTAACAGAATAAGAAACAAAGACTTTAATATAACCTACAAATTTAAGACACCATTTGCAACAAGGTAAAGTATAATTTAATAATTGATTTCCAATTATAATTGAATAAAATAAAAATAACATTAACAAGAATGAAAATAAAAGACAATGCTAACAGAGCAATACTGTTTCATAGACAGAAATATGCCCTTGCTGGATAAACCAATTTTAATGGCATAAAATATTTAATATTGGCAAAAGGCTATGTTATCATACAGATTTATCTACATTACATCAAATTATAATGGGATAAAATGTCTACAATATAAAACTATAATAAAATAAAATACATAAGATCGATTTATCTAATATACCTCATCATTTATGTCAACTTATAATATAAAATAAAAGCCAATGCCTCAAATAATCTTACAATTTACAATATCTAATCATGACAACATGGAATAAATGAAAAATTTTTATTTGACATTTATACAAATATGATTAACAAATCATAAATTATCCTTCAAACTAATAAAACCAAATTATTAAACTCTATATTAGAATTACCTTCACATGTATAGTATTTTAGTATTCTATTATAATCAAATGATGACATTAAAAGCTTATTATTTAAATTAAGTCTACAATCTGTACTGATGAGCTTTAAATCTAAATAAAGTAAATCATTCTATCGAATGGAATTCAAATATCCATTTCAATGTATACAATTACCAATTTTATAATATCACAAGATTACCATTTTACTTACTAAATACTAAGTTACTGTAACATCTAATAAATAATAATTTAAAAAGAATATTCAAGTATCCAATTATAATGGTCTTTGTTTACCCTAAATAATTAATATATTTATATTTTATAAACTATCGAACTAGCTCAGATATATATTTTATCCAAAAATAATTATTGAATATAACTGTTCAAATTATTATGGTGATCTTCTAATCAATTATTAAACATGTAGCAATATCAAATTAATTAATCTCTTGCTATATAATAATGTATACCTGATTTAACTGATAATATATTGGATTTACTATTATGTAATAATACATGTGCTTAACAATCAAATTGTTTAACTCCAGGATTATTTTATGATTCATTATTATACACTATGTGGTGTAAATCAATACATGATCACTATCTATCAAAATTTTATCAGCTAATAGATTTGCATTATTAATTGAATGACAACTAAAGCAAGTTTATTTGTTTAAATGAATTTAAAATTTATTAACAATAAGTATATGAAAAAAATAATGACAAATAGACAATAAATGTTTGAGACTTACAATTTTATTAAATATGCAAGATATTTTCTGTATAAATTAATATTAATAAAATAGATATACATCAAAAATTCATTCATATAAAATTTAATATATGATATATGAAATTTGTGTGAAACAAAAATGTTGCAGCACATATAAACTATTTAAAATACAAGAAAATTTTCATAATAAAGTAATTGATCCATACAAAATATAATAATCACATATTTCTTTATTTGTTCACCTTATTTTCCAAATAAAATATCAATGAGTAAATTGTTACATTACAATTCTTGCAGATTTTCACTAATTAAATCAGATATATCCAAAAGTAATTTCCAATGAATGAATAAATGTATATTATAAATTGAAGTTTTAACTATTAAAATTTAAGATATAAATGTAAATTTAAACTAAATTTAACTTTATTTGAGCATTCCATCATCAGATTTTCAATTGGATGGACAATTGAAGAGTTGGAGTGCTGAGTGGATTGAAGCCTATTTATTAAAGTATGATGATTGGCTATCTTAATTTATATCTGAGCACTTATTGCATATATGTGTAGAGATGATAATTTGGACCAACTGATGATTGTTGGTGTAACATGAAATATGTATATTGGTGATTATTTATCTTTTTACCATATATGTGTTCAAGTGTATCAATATTATGAGATAGAGTGGAGAGTGGTGGGTTGTATGATAGTCTGTGTGCATATACCCTATATAATATCTTTATTTTATTTACACATATATAAAACAAACAATTAATTAGCTTAAAATGTAATAAAAGATAATATTTATAAATATTATACTAATAAATATGTGGCATTTCAAAGAAATACAGTAATTCCAATGTCTATTCCATAAACTGTATTTTGGTTACACTTACTAATCTAAACAAGGTAAAAGTATCATACAGTTATTTAAAATAATGCATTTTTATTAAATTTCAATATTCTCAAAATTTTGAATTTTATCCTTCATTTATCATATATTTAATATTGCAATGGCATCATAAATAACATGTCAGTTTCTGTTTATGACAATATAATGTAAAAATAAACTGGTTTAAATCCTATGATCTATCTATATTATAAAATTATATCTGCAGATGAGAACAATTTTTATATACAACAGTATATTTCACTATTAAAATGTTTTGTTCATATGCAATAATCATTTTCAGGAGGAAAATAGCAAGCCAAATTTGAATGCTATAAATTAATTTTTCCTCTTTTAACAAGTTTCTATAATTCTGTCTAGTTTCCTGGACAAATATAATTATTTCTACTCCATTATTTTTATGATTATCAAGCAAATATTTTAAAAATAAATAATAAAAAATTATATAAAAGAATTTAGGTTTGCTTCTATGAAAGTCAGAACATCAGAGAGGGAATTCAATTTTCTCAGTTTTATATATACCTCTTTCATTGACATCATCTTAACTAAGTTACACTCCTTATTTACTCGTACCAAAATCACTCTGCATTTCATGCTTAAAATCTCTTTTGCAATAATAATAATAAATTTTTAAAAAATATAGTATAATTATTATATAAGATAAATAATATTCACACTTTAAAACACAAATAATACACTTTTAACTCAAGACAAATTAAAACAATTTACACTATATTCTTACAATATTGCATTGGAAATATATACTATATATATTATTTCAGTAGAATATTACACATCATATAAACATAACAACATACACATTTAAGACTGGAAATATTTGTGTGCAATGTTTATGATTACTATTTATGAATGCAGTAAATAAAATATATAGAATAAAGAAACAATAATAACTGATAAATATTTAAATTTTACTATTTACATATGTATTTTAAATGAATAGAATTAATGTATAAATTTATATTGCAAAAATAATGTATTTCTTGCTATAACATTCATTGTCATAGTTAGCTATGTCAGTGCTCTTAAACTAATGCATTTCCTATTAAAACTAATTAGAAAATGACTAAAAAAAATTTTTTTATACTTGAGATTCCATCACATACTAACTCCAAATTTCGATTAGCACTAGGCAGATAGCCTAGAACCAGATTTGAATGAATTCCCATTGTTGCTATCTGACCCAAACCCTAGTTTTTTTTACTTATTTATGTAGCACAGTCATTCAAACCTTCTAGCAAATAACAGTTGTACCTGAATATCCACTAACATAAGGCTCATTTTAAATACACAATTCATAAATCTAATCATACATGTAAGTAAAATTATCAAATCAAACTTTTATTAAATTTTCTAACAACCTGTGCAATGATGTATTTAAGTAAGATGATCTTCTTTTTTTTTCATTTTTCTTTCTTCTCAGCTCTCCTTCCAATTCTCTTTACATATGCTATTTCTCAGCATAACCTTTGAACATTTATTTTTAACTGAGGGAATATGCTGGCCCCTTTCTTCTATGGATCAGCAGATATATGAGGTGCTTCCTGAGATCTCCATCTAAATAAAAGTACCCTGGCTTAGACATATACAATTGATCACTATCTCACTGGATCAATGCAAACTCTCACCATTCAGGTAATATGAAAGAACTAACAATTCTAAATTGACAATAAGTATCTCTATGGCTCTATTATCAATTTATTTACCTCTTTTATTCATACTAACTTTCTAAGATCATCTCTCTCAGCTATGTGAACTCATACACACATGCAGAGCAAACAGAATTTATAGAAGATAAAATATATGAGATAATATGGTTTTAAACTATTGTATGTGTGTATATATATATAGATAATATAATGGCAAGCTCTATTGAGAGAAATGCCAATTTCCCAAGTATTTCTTATTATAAGGTATAAAATGAGTCTCTAAACTACATCAAAAAAATGTTCTAGAATTCACTTGAAGAAACTGTTCATAATTACCCACTCCATTGCAGTGCTGTTACTGTTGAATGAATTAGCATCAACCCTGTGAGTCACACTTAACTGGTGGCTATCTGATAATCAAATTCACTCATGAGTGAGAGGTTCCTGCTTTTGAAATCATGGGCCTGCATGCTTCTTGCATATATCTGGATAATCCTAGTTTATAGTGTTGTGATCTCAGCTTGCTAGTTGGCATGTTTCCAAAGCTTATCAATTCTTGTGATGACATCAGGCTCAGCAAAGGAGGCAAGGCTTCCTGGGGAAGTGTCTGATTTCTCTAACTGGAAAACATTGTAGATTTATTATTATAGAGTTTTTTATGTATCAATTCTCCTTCATCATCTACTGATTACTAATCACTCTTCTCTCCTTTTTTTTTCCACTTTATAGTTTTTCTTTCTCCACACCCTCTCTCTTATTTCTTTGATTTTCCTTTGAAATAAGATTTGCACTTCTGTGATATTTTTAGAGACGATAAGCAATAGAAACCGAAAACAAATATTTTGTCCCTTTGTCTCCCAATTTATCAGGTGAATCTTTAGTCAGATGCAATTAGGACTCATTTATAACTTTATACCACTATAAAAAATACTTGCATTAACAACTCACACTAAAGCCTGATTTAAAATTTAGATTTTCCCTTCCCCATCTTTTCTCTTTTTTTTTTCAAAGCCATTAGTAATTTAGCAAGATTGTAAAACTTTTCAAATTTGTGCAATTAAAATATATTTCTGCTTGAATAATTAGTAGAAAACTTTTAATTTTGATTATAAGAAAAGATAAGGATTTCTTTTTTTACTTCTGATTAATATATACGACAGGCGCACACATCATGTCCTTTAATAATTTATTAAATTATTAATATAAGACAAAAAAACTAAATAATACATTTTCATATAAGACAGAAAAATACCATCTCAATATATGTGGTGTATATATATAAATTAAATGGAAGTAACTTATTTTCCTGAAGGTTTGTGATGATGGAGTTTTTAGTTATATTGGACTATATTTAAATAAAGTTAAATTTTTATAAAGACATTCAATACTTATATTAGATGATGGAAATAGTCCAATATAAAAATATAACTTACTTTCCATGAGCAATGATACAACAACAAATATTAATAAAGAATATATGCTCAACTGTACCTTAAGTTTTGATGTATTTAAATGAACATTCATTGATGATGCTGGAAATAGAATGTGATAGTTTATATTAGTCTCATTTAAATATGGCTTAGATCAATTTGAAATTACATCTATGTATTAACGGCAGGATAAAGAAGACATCTTATTTTTAATATGACATGTAATATACTAAGTTAGTTTATAAAAGTAAATAATAAATACACATAGTCATTATTCAAATCTGGCTAATATATAAATATCATACTGTACTGCTAGCTATGCCAATAGATATTAAATATTATAAAAACTTGGGAAATATGTGGCCACCTATTTTTTATTAACATTTATTGATGAATGAGTGTTGTTTATTAATAGTTCATGGAAAATGGGCTTCCATTTAATTTACATATCTTTTGGTTTTTCCTTTTGTTTGGATTTGTAATTCCAATTTGTATATGTTTATTTATCTGCTTAACAAAGTGATTTCTTTCTTCTTTATAGCCTAAAGCTGAGTGTGCTTTCAGGTATTAAAGAAAAAAAAAACAATTTTGTCATGCAGACAAACATGCAAATTTGAAGATCTATGTATATATATATTGAAGTGATCCTACCATATGGCAAATGTGATCATCAAAGTTAATTTAGCACAAATTATATTAATCATATACACATATGAAAAGTAAGTTCTTAATAAATAAATAATCTTTGAGATTTCACATTCAACTTTATATAATAGAAATGAAACAATATAGGAGTAAATTACAATTTAATTCAATCACAAATCATACTAATGGTCAGTCATAACTATAATAATAAAATATTACAAATGATGTCACCTTTCCAGACCATTAATTACTTTGGACTGAAGAGAAATTATATCCCTATGGATTATAAATTTATATTAGATTAAAAACCAAAGCACCATCCCAAACTGGGAAATATATAGGTGGATATACTATACCATCAGTCTTATTAAAAATACTACCACAACTAATTCAGTAGAATATGAACTCATCTCCCTTGCTTTTATAAATTTAATTTATAATTTAAGTGTTAGAACTTATGAGAAGAGCAATGGAAAGTCAGATTAATAACTAACAAAACAATATATATTTATTATACAATAAGACATAAAATATTTAAAACATCATTACATTAAATTATAAAATAAATATTTAAACAATACTATTCTTCAAGTGATCACTCTTTTAAACAATAAAATTTTATCAATATTTTATGTTTAAAATCTCTATTATATTAAGTTTAACATTTTTTTGTTTGCTTTTCTTTATGGAGTCTATTTCAGCATTGAAGATGTTATAAAATCATCCTTGCAACTATAGAACCAATGATTCTTTTTAATTTTTTACTGTTTCACATTTTAATATTCAAATCACATTTCCTTAAATCATATTTTTTGCTTTTTATTATGAAGTGTATTTCAGTACTTAGCACAATTTTTAAAGATGTAGAAACAATAATTCTTTTAACTCCTCTAGCAGCTTTTAATTTATTCAGATCACATTTCTTTAGGTCATATTTCTTCGCCTCTTCAAAACAAATATTCTGTAAGAGAGAACTTTCAATTAACAATCACTTTGAAAACATTTTTACCATAGGTTTAGCAAAACTCAAAAATGACAGTTGAGGTTTGATCATATCAGGCTGAAAGTAAATAATTCTGACTAGATTGATCCAAGGTAAATGATACACACACCAGAATTAACCACCATGAACCATAATAATATCAATTTGATAATATTTATCTTTGTTCATAAGTTGGCTACTAATACAAATAAACAATTTTTACAAGTCACTAACAATGATTGTAAAACAAAAGACAGACTAGAGATACTGGCAGAATGCTAGCTTCCAGTAAAAACTTTAAATCACATTGTATTAAACTTATCATTAATTAAAATAATAAATCATATTCTATTATTTTTCTAATCATTTTTTTAAGTTAGCATTATTATTTATAGCAAAAAAAAAAATACTTATTATGACATAAATCTATAAATTGTTATTTCATCAAATAAAATCTTTTCTTAAAAAAAAGAAAAAAATCAATTTCCAGTTATTTAAACTTTGAATGACTGACTTTTGAACTTTGATTTAGAGGGGATACAATAATTTTAAATTTGTAAGCAAAAATAATTCTTTTTTTAAACTTAGTAGTCTATTTTTTTTAAATATCATTTTTATTAAAATTGTTACCCAAAGATAATCAGCATTTAACTAATCCTGTAATCATTTATGTATCTTGCTTTGCAACCAATATTATATATATATATATGTTTGAATGTAAGTAAATACAAGCATTAACATCAAACAAAGTGCAATAACAATATTTATAAATTGTTCTATCAATACTAGTTTGGGGATTTATGTTTTCAAAGCATTAGTTCATCTGATAATATTTTTTAGATAAATATATAATGAGAGAGACTGGTTTGTAATTCTTATACTGCTTGATTTATGATATGATAGATTGCAATTGATCAGTGTAGTGTAAAACTTGAATTTGATTAGTTATATATGTATATAAACTGACAGGAAACATGCTTCCCCCTCTCCAAGAAATGGAGTTTCTAAACCACTATTTGCATACTTTTAAATATTTGTCATTTATATGTTCCACCTTTTCAGATTGCCTTCTCGCTATGATTATGAGAAGATAAAACTTCTCAAAAGTTCTCAAGTCATTTAATAATTACAATTCATATCTTATCTTCACCATTAACTGCATTCCAGCACACTTAGACATATACTTCAAGATAATAAATAGAAACATAGTATTCCAAGACAACTTAGCTAGATATAAGTTTGTACTATAATTGATCCTGCTTACATTCTCACTTCAAATAAGCCTCTTCATTTCTATCTTGTATTTTTTTTATTAAAATCTATAATTTACAATTTATATGAGTGAATATTGGAGATAGAATCTTATAATCATATTAACAAAATATTGCACACAAAAAAATACAATCGCAAACTAACTATTCATGCACTTTATAATGATAACTGCACTATGTATAGGTTAAAGTGGTGTCAAATAAAGATTTGAGACTTAAAAATCTTATATTAAGATTTAATCCATAAATTCTGATGTTTGAATCTTCCAAGCAGTAAAATATTTGATTTTTTTTTTATTAAACAATTCATAGTTTTTAATAAAATGAAATTACTGATAATATAATACTAAAGTCTAAATTTCTCAGATTGAAAGATGTCTAACAGATAAAGAAGTTGCAAAGAAGAAATCACAATTTAAAAAATCAATTTAATGAAATAAATATGAAATGAATTGCATTTGAATTGATATTTTGGATCTTAGTAAGTTGAAATGTAGTTTAAGAAGAAGCATTGAACTAAGTATGTTTACATTGTTATTCATTTCATAAATAACAACAAAACAATAACATTATTGCCAAAAGATTAATGCAAAGTTTATTATTCTTCTGTAAACTTTCAATTGGAATCAATTTGTTTTTGATAGCATTCATTCAATACTGTAGCAATACAATTTTTGATTTATCAAAATATATGACTAAAAAAAATCAAATAGTTTAATTCAGATTTAAGGTAAATAAAAAATATTGCAGACAAATATAATCCTGGCTAAAGAAAAATTAAATCCAGAATTAAGAATTACACATGGAAGAAGAAATTAATTTTGTTAAAGACGAAGTTTCTGCATATTCAATGACTCTTTCATTATAAATATAATTTTCAATCATAAATAATTTATGGAATTAAAAAAAAAAATTACAAAAATCAACTAGACTATTATTAGCATAAATTTTATAGCAAATTTTGATTTTAAACATATCCAGTTACAGTTTGTTACATAAATATAAATATTATCAATAAATTCCAGTAGAAAACAAAATTTCATAATAACATAATGAATTTCAGAAAGTATTTAAAAGAAACTCACTGTTTTTAAAGATAACATAAAAATCAATTATAGTTTGTAGGACTAACTAATAGACAATTAAATATACTTAACAGGTAAGTCAAAAAAGTCAATAATGATGAATAGCCAAATAAATTTAAATGATTGTTTTAGAGCTTAATAGTTTTTACATAAAACAAGAATCCAAAATTAAAAACAATAACAAAGAATGATGGTAGCATATTATATTGAAAAGAAATCATACATATAAAACATGGTCCATGTAAATAGTTAATATAAGTCAAAGGACACCAAATTTATTGATATTTGAATTTTTTTATATTAGTAGACTCTTCTATCTATTCTAAATATTAAAATTAAGTTTAGTAATATAAAACAAATTTTGTTTTGGGTTTGAATGACTGAAATAATATAAAAGCAATAAAATATCCTAGTGATTTTATCTTTATAACTTTTGCATTGGTAGAAAGGTATCTTTAAAATTAAAAATTATTTATAGTCTTTCATTTATTAAGACAATTGAAGTCAATTACAATTATATTGACTGAAATTTGAATTCTGATGATATTGTCAATGAGTGACAAAAAATGGTCTAAGAAGATATTGTAAAGAATAATAGTATAATATTAACATATATATTATTCAAAAGAAGGTTATATTAGCCAGATGTTAAATTTTTTAAAAAAGAAAAATTTGCCATGAAATAAACAGTAGCATCATAAGAGTCACATAAGATAATAAAAGGGTAAGCATCTGCACTTAATTGTTCAGAGTTGAGATACATAATTATTGCAACCGTCACCTTTAACTTTTTTTGCTTTATCCTTTTTTTTTCTGAAATTAGAATGTCTATATCATTTTAAAAAGTAGTTGAATAGTTTATGCTCAGGAATTCATAAGACATTCAATCGTCAAAAATAGACAAAACTGAAGCACAATCCATGGATCTTGAATTCAAGAAAATATCATCTTACTTCTACATTAAACCATGTTAGAAAAAAGTAGTATCAGCAGTTGTCATACTTGTTTATAAGTGTCTATTAATAATAATAATTAATAATAGGATTTTTTTGTTTTCATTACCTGTTACATTCAATAATAATAATAATAATATTACTTAGGGATTCTATATTTATTCAGTTATTATTTATTTAATCTATCTTTCTCCTTTTCTTTTTTTTCAAACATAAAAGTTGTTGAGATGAGGGATGCACTGATAAAAATAAAAACTTGAAAATAACTCTGCATTGTGGTGCCTTTTCATGCCTCCACAAAGAGTTAAAAACGAATAGGAACCCGTTCCTATTTTGTATGGATAGTGTAACAGAATAATATTAAACTGGCAATACAGACCTGAAAATTCAAATATTCAATACCTCTATATCATCTGGAGAATGAATTTTATGCATGAAATGCATGCATAATGAGATAGACTGCTCTGAGTTTCTGCACTCATTTATGGTTGTGATATAGACAAAAAAACTTGGAAAATACTATATCTGCACTCAGTCTTTATAAGCCATGGAATTGACTGTTTGTAATGCTCAGAAATGTTGATAGGACTCTGCTGCAACTTACATTGAATGTCTTGTTGATAAACATGAAAATAAATAAAAGCTAAATTGATTGTATAAAACTATTGTCTATATTCGATAATCAATAGTTTACACATTTCTTAATACCCTGTCATTGTCTAACAGTAGTAGAGTGGCAAACACAAGTAGTTAGAGATTCTTAGTTCAAATCCTCGTTCAACCTTTTACATTGGACTTTCAAAACAATTTAAAATAAAATTATTATATCATCTAACAGATTTAATAATGTGTAGAGACCAGTACCAGCCATAGAGACAATGTTTTTTTGCTTTAGCATGATAATATATATATATATTCATAAAATCTTAATATTATTGACTTGGAATTGTTTTATTATTCATTTCGAATAGCATATTGTTAAAAGGTTTCTCATTATTTAAAATTCACTAGAGATTCAACATTTTTAATTCAAATTTAGAAGAAAACATATTGTAGAAAATTAAACCTCTTGATACATTATTTTTATTAAAATTCTTTTCTTAGAACTCTAAATCTCCGCGCGCTTTGTGAAAACTGTCTTTTTTTTTTTTTACTTATGACATATAAAAATATTTTTTGTAAAAATACAAATAAGCGTTTAAATTCCTTTTAATGCATTAAAAGCTTTACAACCTCAATACTCAATCTGACAATGTTATTTATCTGTCTTAAATTTTACTCTCTTTTTTTTAAATTATGTTTGTCTAAATTAAAAATATAAAAATTTTGCTTATGATAAGAGACCAATAAATATTATATATATGCTTACAATCTAATTTCGAATCTGGGCTGAGTAAAATTTAAAAATATTTTGTCAAGTTCCAACTTTTATTATAATCGTCTAAGATATTGGTTCAAACCAGGTCCTGCAAATTCTCAAAACTTTTTCAGATTCTAATTTGGCTAAAATAATATCTTGCTATTCTTAAAAAGAATTAAATAAAAAAACCTTTCAAACTCTTACCATTCAAGATAGTGTGCGATTACAGTTATAATATTGAACGGTTTCAATGTTCAATAAAAAACTCTTCCATCATTTCATAGCCAATAGGATTTAGCTAAAAATGACCACTGACTATGCAGTATCTGTTATGTTTATAAATACCTACTGCTCTTGATTTAGAGTATTTTCTCTGTAGTAATTTTTATCATAATCAAAGAAGTATATTGGATTGAGTGGACTAAGTAATATATAAAGCAGTTTTAATCCATATCTTTTTCCAACTCGACCTAGATTGTATTTATTGTAGATTTAGGTTATTGAATTAATTAACTGCAATGAAGATAGCTATTGCAAGCTGCGTAATTAATAATAGTTAAAAGCTGAGGGTATAATTATGTTTATTAAATAATAGTATATCTTTATTTCTCAATTATGTATTTTTATTTTGTAACACGACAGCACCAGACTATTGTCAAAGAGAATAAATTTATGGCAAGAGAATAGAAATCCTAGTAAATAGATAAAACACAGATAAAATAATTAGTATAATCTACAATAGCAAAAATTGGATCAATGGAAGAATTCAATACATTAAACCTCTGGTACTCATACCACCTTAAAGAACAATTTAATATAATAAAGAGTTAAAAAAGCCATAGAATTACTAATAAATTATTTCTGTTTGAATTCATTAATAATAATGTATCATTGTGCTTTTAAGAGAAATAACAAAGAGAAAAGGAAATTGAAGTGTGATGAGAGATCACAGTATAAAACCAGGCTTTTAATGAATGAAGAAATATCAGTCTTGAAACATGCAATATTATAAAAACAACTAGCCAAGCCATACAATTAGCAGGATATAGTGTAGAAAGGGAAAGTCTGAATGAGAATATTAAAAAATAAAGTATTTTAAAAGGGAAAGAAGTAGCAAGCTTGACAAGAAAAATGAAGCTATCATTATAATAAAAATCAACTATCAAATAAATTTTAAAATATTAGATGTAGAAACTATGAAAAATAATCATACAGAGGAAACATGTTTTATAATAACAGAAATATGAAAAATAGAAAAGCAGGAATAAATTTACTTTAAGGGTTAATAATATTAAAGCATTACAAGGGAGGCATTAAGAAAAAAAAAAAGGAAATCCAGATTATTATTGACTGCCAAGTACATATGACATTTAAAGTCTACAATGTCTATATCTAAGTATTACATGGAATAAATAAATATAATAGGGATAAACTGAGATAAAATCAACAATATATTACTAATTTTCAGGAGATATTGCATCCTAGTTAATAGAAATTGCAGTAAACATGAAAAAAAAATATTCATTCACTCTGATCATAATAACTAATTGAATAGGATTATTTTGAAAAATTGGTATTTACCAAACTGAACACATGATAGGGTATATAAAAAAGTATTTTGAGTTTTTTAAAAAGTAATATGATATTATAATGGATATTTCAGCCATTTATTAATAGGCAAAAGTTTCCAAATAGTCTGATTTAATGCTCTCTACTTATTTTGTGTTGATGTTAAACAGAAGCTTGACTGCCTGGAATCAGAGAACATAATAGAACCTACTGACTACAATATATCAGCCATGCCTAGTCTTCCTAGTATAAAAGGAAAATCAGAAATCTTTGAATTTATGGTTATTATAAATTCATCATCAATAAAATATTGTCAATAAATAATTAATTGTCTCTATCAATAAAACATATTATGGTAGTTTATTTTGTTATTAGTTCATTATGTATTGTTTTATAGTAATTCATTATGGACTTCATCAATGTATGTAATATTATTTTTGTTGAACTTTATAATATTTTATATAATCACAATTACACCTCATAGACTTTTTCAAATTGTAACATTTTAAATTCAATTTATAGTTCAAATGTTAGGTAGATTATTGTTATTGTTGTTATTATTATTACTATTATTGTTGTTATAATAGTATGAAACAATGCTTTGATTGTCAGAAATGAGATCAGTTATCACTGCTATCTTCTTATAAATCTGTTCTATCATAATTGTTTATTTAATAAAACTATTCCAAATACCCAGAAACATAATTTAACTTCCCTTCTTCTCTATTTACTAATAAAGTTAGTTTAAGTAGGAAAGTGCTTGGATTTTACTGACACAATTGTATATTTCAAAGTTTGTCTCTTACCATTCTACCTTTCACTATCTCTATTAACCCATTCACTATTCTTAAATCCAAATGAAATTGCCATGAATATATACTTACTAATCAAATAAATCAACCAAGTATCTTAAATGATCTTAATTTTTTTTTCTTTTGCCCAAAACTATTCAATATGTATAGTGAGTTTTGCCTGTTTTAACAACAATGTTTTTACATGGAACATACTTATATGTATTATTTCTTCTACTTTCACTATAGCCTTTACAAGTTTTTTGGATTTTTTAAAAAGCCATGGGAATCATTTCAAATCAACTATCCACTTTTATATGGAAAGTTATCAACATACTGTCAAAAGCATACCTTTTGATAGTCTTGATAATCAACATCTTAATATTTTTACAAAAATTACCTTCTTTTATTCATCACTAAATTCACTCATTTAAAAAAGATAACCTTTTTATTATCAAATTTATCTGGATTCACATGGCAGTTTCATGTTAATAACCTCAGGAAAATGCAATATTATACAAAATTCAATGAGCTTTCATTATACATTTCCATATTTCATGAACAGAAAGAAATTAATGAATTTACCAAAGTAATCAACAACTTTCTACATGTAGTTAATCTCATCCATAACATTAATTTTGTTAAAATGTATTAATCAATGGCATTACTTCTTTCTCACATTCACTTCTAAATATGGTTAAGTATTGAAAGATATACAAGTTAGAAAATGAAAATAATATTTTAAGTAATATTGAATCTTTTCTGTTATTCAATAATAGTAACATTATGAAAATATGCAGGCTTTGGTATCTGGAACTCAAATGCCTGACTTCCTAATTGAGGTCAATAAAGCTCTTTCTCCAGTTATTTTTTTTTTCCATAAAAATAAGCTTTATAAATACATAAACTTCGTATGCTCTACATCATAGAGATTAGGCCATGAAATATTTCCTGCTCAATTATTCACTAACCTATTTAATAGCATAAACAAAATTCTTTTATTTTTCAATATAATTATCTTTACTTTTATTTTTTTTCTTTACACTCTGATTTATAATATGTTATCAGATTTTTAAATCCACATCTTGCAAATATAAAGCACTCTTCTTTAACAAATTAGCTAAAATTAAAATGAGAAATCAAATTCATATACCAACAGGTATGTTTGCACCTGACTAAATTTCAACGTAATTCACAATTTCATAAGGACTGTCTTCGTATTTTTATTCTTTTATTAATATATTATATAAAATCTGATTAAGGTTACAAATGTAATCATTATTTAAATTATTACTTTTTTCTATTAACTTTTGTTCAAAATTGTTCTCATTACTTGTAATCTGCATTCATATTTTATTATAATCATATATTATAGTCTATTTTAGAAATCAGTGTATAAAATATGACCATGAAAAAATTCATTTAAACAAATAAAGTTACTAAATGTTAAAATGGTCGTCATTTAATGGTAATGCTAACTTGTGTTAATTTTAAAATGTTTATCGATTTATTAAAAGGTTTTTTTTATTGTTAAAATAATTTATTATATTTTTAAAAATATGATTTAACAGGCATAGTCTTTATTTTTTATATGTAATAAGACTGATTTTAAAACTAATTGAATACATATTAATGTAAAATTAAGAATCTGGCTTTATCAAATCAAACTAAAAAAAATTAAAAAAGAAAAAGAAACTAAAAAATAGAAAAAGAAAAAAAAAGAGATAAAGTAAAAGAAAGTCAATGAAGATAAAAAAGAAATACATATCTTTTCTTATATAGAATTTTTAAAGAAGAAAAGATGCAACATATAAAACCAACTGCACAAATAATTCCAGCTAATTTTGACTGTGATGTCTATATAATATACATTACACAATTTTTTTTTATTTATCTCTCTTGTTTATAAACACCAATATCAATATCATAGATCATTTCATCTAATTATACTTTCTTCTACTGAAAGGTGGTATTCTAATATTATCATGATTATTTCTGACAAAAGATTACAAATATTTTTATTTTAACTAATTGAAAGATATACAGATCAACATCATCCACAGTTAAGATTATTGCAATCTTCTTCAAAACTTTTCATTGCTGAGGATATTCACACCCAAATGTTTATTATATTTTCCTTTCCCTATCCATAGCATTTGCCTTTGACAGACTAGTTTTATGGATATTCATCCAGTCTTCTTTCCATCATTTCTTTACTTCATTTCATTGCTTTCCAATTAATCTTCATCCCTGGTATTTTCATCTTATTCATTCTTCTATTTTTTTTTATTATTATTAGCACTATTATTTAGTCTATATTGTGTTTGTCCACTTTATTTTTTAATTACTATAATGAAGGACTGTAATTACCTTTTTAATAAATATCCTTTTTGTATTGGTCAATCTATCATTTTATGCTTCATTAACTGCTTTATTTCTATTAAGTGAATTTTCACACACCTATTTTACTCTGCTATATATAAAATTATAAACAGTGTATATCATTTTCTTAGTTTAATGACCTTCTTTCCAGTTCAATCTTATAATTTCTGTACATCTCTTTAATTTATTTTCAGAAATAAATTGTTGGAAATACTTTATTTATGAAATTTTCATCTTATTCATTCTTCTATTATTATTATTATTATTATTATTATTATTATTATTATTATTATTATTATTATTATTATTATTATTATTATTATTATTATTATTATTATTATTATTATTATTATTATTATTATTATTATTATTATTATTATTATTATTATTATTATTATTATTATTATTATTATTATTATTATTATTATTATTATTATTATTATTATTATTATTATTATTATTATTATTATTATTATTATTATTATTATTATTATTATTATTATCATCATCATCATCATCATCATCATCTTTCAAAAGGACTTTATTGAATATAACAAGAAAAAGGTTACATTTATAACTACTTTACCACATGCAGATGAATTGATGTTAGTATAAATAAGTTGAAAATTGTAATTTGGGGGGGGGGGACAACCAAGACAAAGGATATGCATGTTATCAATCTATATTTGTCCACTTTATTTTTTAATTAATATAATGAAGGATTATAATTACCTTTTTAATAAATATCTCTTGTATTGGTCAATCTCTCATTTTACACTTCATTGACTGCTTTATTTCTATTAAGTAAATTTTCATACATCTATTTAACTCTGCTATATATGAAATTGTAAACAGTATATATCATTTTCTTAGCTTATTGACCTTATTTTCAGTTCAGTATTAAGATTTCTGTACATCTTTAATTTATTTTCAGAAATAAATTGTTATAAATACTTTATTCATCAAACCACCATTTTTATTTTTTTTATAACAATAATCAAATCTAATCATGTAACTCTCTATTTTTAATTTAAGTAATTTTAACTGCAGCCTATCCACAGGCAATGTACTGTTATTGTGTATAGGGTGTAATTCCCTTCTGATTAAATTCTAATCATATCTTATTGACATATTCAACTAAGAAAAGAAAACATCCTCTATCAACAGTTTTATTTTTTATTTTGCACCTTCTACAGCACCTCCAACCTATGTTTAAAAGATACAGTATTTACAATGTCTTGTGGCATAATGCTGGTTAAGTGTTTAATTTTCTTTTCTGTTTTTAATGATGCTAGTGGAGGGGGGGTCTAATTTTATGCAGCATGTAACCTTCCAGACAACAATTCAGTTTTGGGTGATAAATGGATAACTTCCTATTCTTGATATAGAATAAAACAAAGACAAAAACTAATTCAATCTTCACCAAATGAGAAATGCCATGCCTGCAACTAATTTTTTCTTCTCTCATCTCTACATACTATTTAATGAGCTATTTTATCTATTAGCGTAAAATCATATAGACATTTCTTTGTAACATTACAAATACTAAATGTTCTTATATAAATATTGTTTTCTTAGTAATATATTTTTCTAAGTAATCTTAAAAATTCACTCAGGTCAAAAATAATTGTTAGGGTTTACAACCAAATTAAAGACCATATTATATTAATTTTATAGAAATTTAATTTTGTTAAATATATTTTTTCCATTTAATGTATACATAAAACAATACTTGATAGATATATATTTGTAAGTTTTCATCCTTGTCATGCATATGTGTGTGTATATATATCATTAGAATATCTTATCAAATATTTTCTCATTATTTAAATTTATCTTATAATCTCTCCATCTTTATCTTTCACATTTGGTCATACTGTTCTCTATTTACATATGTTATAATCTTATATATTTCATTCCTTTCATTTTCACTATATCTGTCTCATTTTTTTTTATTTTATTATCCAAAACTTATATCACTTTAGTCAGTTCTTCCCCTATATTTATTTTCAAATCCATCAACTTCTTTTTATTCTCTTTCCCTTCATTATTCCCTGTATAATCTAAAATTTTTAATACTCTATGTGAGATTAAAACTCTTTTTACATATTTTCCACCAATATTTAACATTTTATATGACATCAACTTTCATATAATTCACATTCCACCATAATGCATTTTTTCTGCCTTGAACCCAAATACGTACTGCTTTTTTACAAATAACAATTTATAACTTCACAGATGCTAGCTAGCTATTCATCACATTGCATACTTAGTTATGGTCACAGTATAATGTAAAAACATAACATGCCACCAAGTGCAAGTCTTTGTGCTCAATGGATGCAAACAGGTTTGTGTATAAAATCTCTATCTAGTGCCTACTCATCCAATATTCCCAGACTAATTTCTAGCTTGTGGCATTCATCAGTGATGAACCTTGAATCTGAGAGAACTGCACCTAGATTTTACAATCTAAGCTACCTTTTACCTATTTGATTAACTATAAAACTAGGAACCCAAGATTAAAACACAAAATTTTTTTAATCCAAGCTTATTTGCTTATGTAGTTATATAGATCTGAATTAAGTTCAGCATCTATACATTTTGTATCCTCTTGTATTTTTTAGAAACTAGTCACCTTTATCCCATAATCAGGATATGTGTAAAACCAGCAAAACATCATGTGAAACACCATTTCATATGCTTACACAGGCTGTTAATAACAGTATCAAACTCCATCCTGTAGTGCTACCAAGTGCAGGTCTTTGAAATTAATGAATGTAAGAAGGTTTAGGCATAAAATCCCTCTAGTGCCTACTCATCCAAAATCCCCAAACTCGCACTTGGTGGCACTTCTGTATGGAGAGTATGCTATTGTTATTGGCTATCTGTGTAAGCATATAAAATGGGTATCACATGATGTTTTGATGGTTTTATATCTTTACTGCCCTTGGAATAAAGGTGACTGTATTTTTTAAAAACCAAAGACAACAAAATTTATAGATAATGGTCTATACAAGCAAATGAATTTGAACTGAAAAGATTATTATGTTTTCCTCTTGACTCACAATTTTATACTTAATCAAATAGGTAAAAGGTGATTTCTGGTGTGTCACATTAGATACTAAGATCTAGGTGCAGTGCTTTCAAATCCAAGGCTCCTGTCTGATAAAAGCCACAAGCTAGAAAGCAATCTATGGATATTGAATGAGTAGTACTAAATAGGGATTTTATGCACAAACCTTTCTGCATTCATTGACTACAAATGCTTGTATTTGGTGCACTACTAATATGGAGAGTTTGCAGTGAGTGTTCTGCAGGACATGTTTAAAGGGTGACTTCTTTCATCAGATGACTTGGAAATATAGTCAATATTCCATAAAATATAATAATCATATTTGTAACAGCTCAGTTATACTCCAAGACAGCTGATGAAAATGTCTTGAAACATGTCCAGCATGATTATTAGCTATTCTTGCAATATACAGTAATCATTATAAGCCTGTAACTTGCTATCTGATTTGCTAGAATTTTTATTGTTATATAGTGTAACTACATTTGTATAATTTATATTTAAGATTGTATTTGCTGATTTATTAATTTCATTAAAAGAGTTAATAAATTTGAGTTAACTTTTTTTTGCTTTATTATTATATCAGCTAGGACATAAGTCCTTAATAGGTTTATAAACATAGATAATAACAATCAACCCTTAAGCAATCAACACTCTCACCCAGTAGTCAAGGCATTCTTTTTTTATTGTTAACTGTGTCAGTGTTAACCCTGGTTGGCAAATTTTTGAAAAGAATCTAGCAATTAATATTTTTACTATGGCACCATTGTTTTGTACAATGAAGTCTTTTTTGCATATATTACAAATTAATTTACATACTATGTTATAAATATTTGAGCCTTCTAATAATTAAAATAAAAATATATTTTAAATTATTTTAAAATTGTGAAAATAAGTATCTAACTCAAAATCTTATCCAATAACAAAGGAACACATCATTATTGATGAAGATGGCTTCAGGATACCTATTCAAAAAGTTAAAAGAACAAAGTATTAAATATTAGAATTTCATGTTATTAAAAAATGATATATTTAAAATTAGTTATCATCAAAGAAATAAAAAAAAATCTAAAAGTTAATAAATTGTTATTAAAATATTTTTCTTATAGTTTTTACAAAAATGATTTTTTTTTTTTAGCCTGTAATAACTGTTTCCATATCAATTTCCAGTTTTTGTAATGTACTTTCTAAGAGATTCATTTAAAAAAATAAAATATTTTCAAAGATAAATTGATATCATTTTGGATTTAATGATGTCTTTTACAAAAATATTGCATCATAATCATTAACAATTACTGAAAATCATGTTTCTATGGCATTTAGCTGCAGGGGAAAAGAATTTAAAGGATCAGCCAATCACAAATTGTCACCTTCTTCATAGAATTGTCAGTTATTATATTAAAAATGGAAGTTTCATAGAAAGAATGATTGCATCCTGTTACACACTATAATTTAACAACTGTAGAAGAGTATGGACCATAGCACCATCATGCTACCTAAAATGTCAAATATGATAGCACTATCACAGCTTACTTTTATGAAGTACTTAAAGGAGGTTGTTTGCCTTGATTACAGGTTGAGATTGTTGGTGGTATCACCTTTATTGTTAAAAGAGGTTCCCTTGACTACAGGTTAAGATTGTTTATTGCTTGAGAATTGGTTGTTATTATTATGTCAATTTTGTTTTGATATTAAGCAATTACTATATTTTATGGTAAATCATTTCAATATGAAGCAGCTGATGAAAAAGTCTATTTTTGAAATATATGCATTGGTCACATCATTTTTTTGTTATACAGTGAAATTGATAAAGCTTTATTTTCAATTATGTCACAATTAACTAAAATATTTCAATACTATTGTTTAATTGATAAAAGATCAATTAAGTTTAAACTTTTTATTATTAGACTTTTTTTATTTCTTCCAAGATTTTACAATATTTGTATTTCTATTTATATAATATATTTTTATATAATTTGTTATGAGATGTTAAACAATGTAATTTTTTATTGTGAGAAGATATCTCATAGACTTTGTATATAATTAGTAAATGATTTGATGCAATATATATATTCGGTGAGATTAAATAAAGTATTGAATTTAACCAGAGATATATGGAAATACAAACATTATACAAGAGAAATTTATGTATTTGGAGATATACACACCCTAAAAGAATTTAATGTATTTGTTTTTCTCATAATTTGTTATTTCATTAATTTTTTTTTAAATTAGAAAGTAGTAGTTATATCAATTCTTTATTCAATTCTCAATCTAATTGCACAGCATACAGTTTACTTACTTATACATGTGATTATGAGTCTGCTAAAGTGTAGAAAATAATTTAAATTTGTGCCAGACTGTGGGTGACTTTGTAGATGTTTAATATTTAATGATTAATAAGTGTAGACAAATCAGTATTCTAAATCTATGAGTGTTCTGAAAGTATAGATGCATTTTTACTCTTATTAAATAAAGCTGATTGGTGTTAGTTAATATTTTTATTATAAGTCTAAAGGAGAAAAAGAATTATTATTGTTAGGGAAATATATGTAAACCAATGATGAGTGATTTTGAAAATGATCTAGTTATTAATCAGCATTGAGTTGATTTAATATAATTGTTATTATTCTTTGTAATCAGTTTCATTAAATGCATAATGATAATATGTTGCTGCATGTAATAAATACTAGTAGTTGCATTCTACTGATCATTATCATTGGCATTGAGTTCAAATTGAATTCAAGGAGTTCATTAAAATATATAATGAAATTATCTGTAAGATAGACTAAAGATAATGTCACCAGTAATATATTGAGATGGTTATGTGTCTTATGACATACTATAACATAGTAATGTATATGGTTGTATATATATAAAATTGAAAGGAAAAGTATAAATAAACAAAGTTTTTGTAACTATTTATAACAGTTAAGTGTTAAATAATAATTTTGAATTTAAAAAAATCATTATAAATTAAATATTTAAAAAGAGCTATCTAATGTTTTACTCTAATTTTGATAATTAAAGAAAGCACATTTTTATGTTACAATAGATATACTAATAATTATAAAATTCCACTATCTATTTTAATTAGATTAGGATTTTTAAATTAAATCTTGTATAACATATTTTGATAATAGTTGTTTTTGAAAGGATTAAGATGGACTAAAAAGTCATTAACTTTTTCAGTCAAGATAAAAAAAGAATTTACATAATTGTTTTTAAATTCCAGGATATAATATAAAAAATTTGATTTGAATCATTTAGATACTTACAACAGTTATACATCATTATTATTATTATGAAGTTAAAATGACTCTTTTCAGTCAAGATAAAGAAAGAATTTACATAATTGTTTTTAAATTCCATGATATAATATAAAAATTTTGATTTGAATCATTCAGGATACTTATGACAGTTATACAGCATTATTATTATTAGGAAGTTATAATGGAAGGCAAGAAGCATAGCTGCTTTTTACATAGAGGCTAGGGCCAGCTTTTTGTGTTTCATAACCAATACATATATATGTATTAGATGCCATGCCTGGAGTTTACCAAATTAGAGTGATGGAATGTCAACAAGTATAAGATTTATATCTTTCCCAAAATGTATATAAGCCAGTCTACTGTTTTAGAATGGATTAGCTTACCAAGAAATTCCATTGGCTTGCTATAGGATTATCATGCTATATCATATGCTCATTAATTATATGCAGAGAAGCACAAACATATAAATTGCTGCTGGTCATATATATACAGTTGATAAGTAGAACATTTATTGAAATAACTTTGCAGTTAAAATCTTTAAATTATAAGATTTAAAAGTAAATAATTTTTGTCTAAATTATTCAAATAAAACTAGGATATGGTTTCGGTTTTTATTTTATTGAAAAATGAAACCTCGAAAAATATTTCTAGATTAGAGAACAAAAGAACTTGATAGAATATTTTTAAAGACATTTACAATTAATTAGGAGTAACCTGGAAAAAAAGAAAAAATTTTATGAAAGACTGTAGAAGAATCAATATATATATATTTTTAAATCCTTAAAATGTACTAATAACTTTGATTTGTAAGAAGATAATAGTAATATGCACATATAGGTGCATTGGTTTTGTGTATATGTGTTTTTGCCATTGAATTAATTATGTCTTGTGAAAATATAATATGGTTTAATTATTTTTTGACAAATGAAATATCCTAGAATATATATATATTGTACCAATCGGAATGAAAGTGAAGATCGAATCTAACCGCAAAAACAATATCTGCGCTACAAGGGCGCCATCTAGGCATTTGAGCCTAGAAAAATTTATAAAGTAGGCAGATATGCGCTGTTAAGATTCCACTTTATTTAAATATTCCGATCGTTAGCCCAAGTCACTAGCTCAGCGGAGACGCAGAGATAAAAATCTATACATTTTATATCTTAACTATAAAAGAATAAAAGCCACTGCCAGAAATTAACACATAAAAATATTTATTTACGCACATATAAAACAATATTTAAATTCCGAGGAACAAATTTAACGTTTATAATTTTATATCGATCTTTAATTCCAAATTTAAGTAGATTTCAAATAATGAGTTTACCATTTATTTAGAGGGTCGAGTATGAATGGACTACATAGGTCTGCATTTGAAAGGAAAATATTCTTCCCTGATTTAACCTTAGGCAACAAATTTCGCAATCAACTGGCGCCAATCCATCTGATACATTCATGTATTCAATGTAGCATGATACAACAACACAAAATACTATATTGTCAGGAATGTACATCTGAACAATAAGTAGAAATAGAGAAGCAATTGACTCTCCACCAGCAGGAATGTGACATCTGTTGGCAAGTAGATCAATAAACTAAAAACTCCATAGGAATGGACTGCGGTCTTCTGCTGACTTACAGACCCATCCATAGGCAAACAGAGGGTGTGTGGTGTATATCTATAATCCTGCCCGTAGCGGACCTCATACTACATCTACTAATTACACAAATATATCCAATCCATTGAACCAATTCAACTACGAAATGAATAACCTAAGATTACCCTCCCTTAATATAACTTTACAAACTATATAGCCATTCACGCCCGACTTAATTTTAACATTTAAATACGTTCGCACAGATTTGTTTAAAAATGTTGGGTATAGATCGATTACATAGATTCCACGGTCAAAAACATTTCAAAATAAACATAAACGATCAAAATACAAAATTATTGATACCAACAATCACAGAGGGAAACTTATAAGTAACCCAATAGTATTCACCATAAGATACTTGCGTTGTCACCAATAACTTAAAAGACATCCGAATAAATACATTTTAGATACTCACCGTAAGGTATCATTATTTATCGAATGTCTATATATTTTGATCAAATATGAAAACCAAAATATAATTAACCGCAAACGAATCCATGCAAGCGTCTATAAACAACTTAAATTTCATGTATTTAAAATTTAACAATAAATATCAATACCATAAATAATAAATGGAAATGATTTTTTTTTATCAAACGCACACATATATAAAATTTCACATTATCAATTTAGTTGACACATAAGTCAGAGAAAAGTTCCTTTTTATAAAATTTAAATTTACTTATCGATCTTTAAAGTTCTTAATTAATGTTATGATTTTAACAATTGTTCAGTTCTATTGCTTACGGTAGAAGAGTCCATTGGAAGATAATGTTCTCGTTGGCAATTCCCACGGAGACTTTCCTGGAAGACCGGTCTGATGTTTTGGAGGTGGCAGTTGCTGGTTTTGTCCTGGTATCACAGTCTTTGCATTTTTAAATAAGTGAGTGAGGACGACAAGTGCGTCTTGTCGCCAGACCCACCAAAATCAAGTTGGAAAAAGCTCTCTCTACTCAATATTTTTTTCTTTTTATATCATCCACAAGGATTCACTGAACAAAATGTCACTAATCTGTTTTTTCGTTATGGTCCGAGCCAAGGCTTAGTGCTTCCATTGGTCAAGCTAAAATTTATTTCTTCTCTTATCTAACTTTCCATCTGACTTTTTAATTAAACAGCTTTTAGATAATTAATAAACAATCATTTCCATTTATAGATTACAGGAATTAATTAATACCTGTTTTTATTTTAACTTATATTAAATATTTTAATATTTAACTCTTGTATTTTTTTATCAAAAAAAAAAAAAATACGTTCAAATACTTTTTTTTATTTATATATAAAAAAAAATATTTTTAAAGTTTAGCATCTGTGCGAATATATATACGTATAACAAACGTTTTTAATTTTAGCGTTTAGTTTTTTTTTACTTTTATTTTTAATACACTTATTTTTATATGCGAACTTAAAAGTTTTTTATTTTAAATTAATGTAATGACATATTTATATATCGTTACAATATATATATTTGTATGTGTGTCAGGTAGACTCACATATATGTTAAATCAGTCATTATTTATGAATAACTAAAATGAATTGATTTTTATTTTATTAGTTAATGATAGTTCTAATATGTTAATTTGAAATTATTATACAGAATATCAGAGTGCTTATGTATAAGTGTGTTTTATGTAAATCTATTGAGATATATATATATAAATTATAATGTAATAACATATTTTTTGTATTATTTTAATCAAAATCAGAATGCTGAATTTATACTATACTCAACAGACCTTAATTTGATTTTATTGTTATTAATAAATTTATTCCAGTTAATTTATTTAATCCTAGATTAGGTTTAAAACATGTATTAATAATATCTCTTGTTCACAGTAACAGTTATAAAGCTTTTGCTCACTAAGCTGGATTTGTGCATAACAGTCAGTTATATGGATTGGGGTTTATGTTTGGTGTTATGGACATCCAACTGATGATGATTTCATTACTTTTTTGTAATTCTGAATGATGCAATGGGGATATCCTTTAAAGCTCATACACTAAATTTTATTTTATTATTTAATTTGAAATTAAGTTTATAGTTGGCCAGTGCATTAATGGTTCTAAGTAGCCAGAGGGCATTGATGATGATCAGCATGTTTCAGTATCTCAGCATTAGTTTTAATAGTTATATTTTTATGGATTAGCACTTAAGTTTGTGCATCCAAATTATTGTGTTATATTGTTGCTCTAAGTTTGGCAGTGGCTAAATAATTAGCCTGGTCTATAGTAGACCTATTTCAAATCCAGTCACAAGGTTGACTGTTGATTTTATTTTTTTGTGATCATTCATGATGATGAATGACTATTATTCTTCTCTGTAATACTGGTGAACTTATAATTACTTCTTTGCTGATATCTCATGCTATCATTCATTATATTCATTTTCATTCCTTATATATTTATTTTATTTGTAATCAGTGGTGATGATGATGTTTTTTCATCACCCTAGGTTTACCCATGATTCTTCATCCCATTACAATATATGTATATATACTGATAGGAAGTTGGTATCTGATTAAATGTTAATCAAAATTATCAAATATATGTAAATGATATCTGATGATACTCAGCATTAAGCCTCTACTGGACAGTCAAATGTGCCTCATAGAATTATTTCATTACAATATTTTTTTCTAAATACTAATTATGTTCTCAGTTGTATCATCTAATTCTAAATAGTAATAAAAGAGATAATCTATTAAAAATAGCTTGTTATTTATATGTAGTACTGAGTTCAAAATAAAATGGTATCCTATGGAGTTGATTTTAATATTTCTGCATTTTTATTAGTTCTACTCTGTTATTGCATCCAGATTCAGGCTAGCGTAATTGCTTAGATTTTGAGAACAATGATTGAATATACTAACTATAACCCAAGGCAAATGCACTATCAGTGAAGTTTTTCATAATTATAAAGGTAACCACTTCATTACAAAGATGAACAAACATGCAAATTTGAATTACAAATACAAGTAAAGTGAAAAATCAATATTAACTACTTTTAATTAATTAATTGTGACAGAAAAACAGACATCTACATGAATAAGAATAAAATGAGAATTATTTGAGTTAATAAATTAGCAACACAATTATTAATACAAATAAAAAATGATCATAACTACAACACAATTGTAAGGATGTATCTTAAGTTGTTTGGATGCATATATTTGTCATATATACAAATATATATTTTCATTAAGCACTAGTTTTATTTTTATTTTACTCATTGTTATCCATCAATTTCAGTGGAAATACTATTTATAAAGGTTAAGATTTAACAATATATTGGATTCAACCATCTTATAATTTAAATGTTGACATTTAAAAGAAAGGAAGAAAAAATTATAATACTTCAAAAAAAAAAAAATCATTAAATTTCATCTTCACTACAACAACTTGATCTATACTCACAAGAGATGAGAATATTTTCTTCAAAATCTCAAAATCAAAAATTACATTTTATCTATAAAAAAAAAAAAATCTTTTATAAATTTACAAATTGTCTGTATGTTAAAATTAAGTTTTTAAAATTGGACTAATTAAATTATTTATCAGTATTATTTACTCATTATTACCTTTTCATTTGTGGTTTTTACTTGATTACTTGCATACATATTGAATTTTAAATTACAAAATCCATTATTAAATTACAATAGGATCTCCTTCATAGAATATTTCTCTCTAAATCTGAAAATTATTTATTGGTATAATTGCAAGTCAGTATTACTAAATTGTTGGTGTTCGTCATGATTAATTTGGAGGTATATATCAGGGTAGTGAAGCAGTTTAATTCCAGTCATGGCTAATATGACATTTGCACAGCAGGAAATTACTTACAATATAAGGTTTTGACAAGTTACCCATTTCTTCTAGATACTATCTTACTGTAAATGTCCTTAGTAGTTATAATCATAGATGCAGCTTATAATCATTGCAGTGATAAAATGTATTCCACAGTGATAGTTTAGTTCCTTATTTTTGCAGACTAAACAGTAATAACTCTTTTTTTCTGTTGATGCAGTCAGGCTCTAGATGATTGTTCAGATATTCATTTTACTTGATTTACTTTGCTATCTGCAGCAAATTTTAAACAACATTATTTAAGCACTGACTCCACTGAAATCTTTTTAAAGTCTGAGTCTCTAAAATCACTGTTCTGTTATAATATATCTTTCGATATGCATTTTAAAATCTTTCTGTGTCTTCACTCATCTGACGATTAGAAAACATATTTTCCAAAACTCAGAATCTAATTCGCATTTTTCAAAAATATATCTGATATTTTTATTCTATTTTCCAAATTCTTAATTATTTGTGTTTTCATGGATAATAGATTGCTTATGAAATTGTAGCTTTTAATATTTTTAATTTTATATAATAATTTGAAGTATTTATTGTTTTTCCCTCCTTTATGTTATGGCTTAACAGCCAATTTTCTATTAATAAATTTGGATCAAAAATTATTATTTTTTCAGTTAGTTAAAGATCTTTAAGCATATATTTTTGCATATTTTTATCTGACCCAATTATTCCTATGGCCTTAGGGCTGTCTATGCTTGTGAAAACCCTCTTCCAATTTACAGCAATGAAAGTGGAATTTCAACTCCATGATTTTTGGCGAATACACCATTATCAAATTTACATGGCTTTATACCAGTGGTCTTCAACAACCGGGCCACAGCCCAGCACTGGGCCTCAGAAGTTTTCTGCCAGGCCATGCTAGACTGGCAAGAAATTTAGTAATAACAAAATAATAAGATTTTAAACTTTTAATTAATATAAACAGTTTTTATTTATTTTTTTCATCGCATTTTTACTAGTTAAAAAAAAGAAACAGAACAAAAACGAAATCTAATCAATCATACATAAATTAATTTGTTTTTTTATTTCACCTTTTTTTAAAAAGAAAAACAACCAAAAACTTTCTGTCTCTAACTTTTACAAAGTATTTCTCAATCCACTTCCCATCCCCCAAATTAAAATAAGATCAAAACTTTTGACTTTTTCAACTTTCGTTGTCTTTTTTTTTAAAAGACAGCGATTATACGGCAAATTTTTTTTTGGCTTTATTTCTATTACGCGATATCTATTTTACTATTTTTAAAAAAAAACTTTTTCTATTAATTACATTTTTTGATTCTTTCAACACACCAGCACACACAAAAAAAATTACAATAACATCAAAATTTCAGACTTTTACACGTTTCGTTTTATTTTTTCAGATTTAAAATATGACAATTTTTTTTTTTTTTTTGGCTGTACGGTGATTTTAATTACACGATTTCTATTTTGCCCTTACTACTCTCAAAAGACAACCTCCATATATATATAACCATCTTGTATATTTAACATTAAATACAGATATTACATTTATCATAATCATTGCCATGTAATTACACTAGCTATGATATTTCCTAACATTCAGGTGAATAACATTTTATTCTTGCATGTTTTAACAATGAAATAATAAACATAGAAATGCAAGCACATTAATGAGAATGATTGTTATTGTACTGTTTTCTGTGTTCAGCATGTGAAGGTAAGCAACACCATTACAATACACAATAACTAGTGTGCTGTTTTGGTCAGTTATAACAATTATGCTTATCTAAGGCTAAGCAGGTTACATCTTTAAGAAAATTTATCTGTAAACGTCTGCCGGTCCACGAAATCTTATCCTTATTTTTGGCAGTCCACAGGTGTCAAAAGGTTGAATACGACTGCTCTATACTACTAATATAAGTATTAAATGTGAAAAATTTTCAATTTCCAGTCTTGAATAATTAAAGTCCCCTTTTACACAATCTTCTTTTCATTTTTTATAGAGTCATCACGCTCTAAACAATTAAATTATTAAACAAACTACAAAATAATTTTGCCACTGTAAATTTATTCCCAGGGGCACATACTTTTCTATATAATAAATGAATATTCATCAACCTTTAGTGACCATGATCCTACAATATTGATTTTTTTATTTTTTAAATTACTTTTCTAACTAAAATCTCTGCATATTTTTATACTTATTTTGTCTTACATTTATATCGGCATTATGATTAACTTCTTAACTGTTACAATATATATATATATGTAATCTCAAAAAAATAAATTGTCACAGAATACAAATAAAAATCATAGCATCCATCATAATTTCTTTACTTCCAATCTCGATTTTTCTATTGTTTTATAGCTCTTTTAAATTTTTTTCTTTCTTTTTAATATTAAGATAAATTTAAAAAGATAAATTTTAATAAATTATATATATATATAATAATAAAAATCAAAATAGTAATATATATATATAATTATGTGAAAAATTAATAAATAAAAAATTTAGCATAAAAATAGAGAAGTGATTGATATGAATGAATTTATTTATAACTGATCTTCAAAAAAAAACATAATTAAAAGTTGAAGACATAAAACTGCCTAACAGTATGATGATATGGATTCAAGAACAATTTAACAAAGAAAAAATAAATTAATTAAATATAAAAAAAGACAAACAAACTTTAACTAAGTAAATTACTGTATTGTCTATTAAAAAATTTATTCATTTTTTTTTTAAAGAAATGAAAATAATTTTAAATAACAAATATATTTTAAGTTTTATCGATTTTTTAATGAAATATAATTAATTAAATCCAGTTTTAAAATGTATATAAATATAAGTTACTGTAATAAAAGTAAATTAGTACAGTAGAACAAAAATAAAATTTAGTTATTTGAAAAAGTTTATTACTCAGTATAGTACTGTGATGTTAATGTGATATTTTAACACCAGAAGTGATGAGTAATGTTTTATTCTAGTAATCTTTAGTTCCTGCATCCATTACTCTATTTCTAAACTCAGTTAGTATTGTCAAGAGAAAGTACAAATATTATATGACATTCATCATAAAATTTATCACATTTTCTAAATTTATAAAATATTAAAATTAGTAATATAAATTAGAGTTAGTAACTTATAGTTAAAATAAATAATGTATATATTCAATTATTGCTATTATATAAAAATATTTTAGTTATATTGTGTGATTTATTTAAAACTAATGTATAAAATAGTAGGGGCTTTTATACTTTGTTAATATTTGAATAAGAAGTGATGAGAATATATTGTGGACAGCTACATCTTTTAACATAATCTATTGCCTGATCAGACAGAAGAGTATATTATTTCAAAAGGTTTATATTTATAAAAAGTTAAAAGTAACCATAGATTTAGAATTAGAGAAGTGTAATATTTCTCCAACAATTGTGGATAGTCCACCATATCCCAATTATTGCTTCAACATTTATTTCATTACCCACATTTATCTAAAAATTTTATCTTTTACTTATTATTTATTATCAATTTACCAATGAATATTGAAATGCTTATGAACCAGCTACATGAGAAAAAATTCTAGGTCTATTGGTAATCTAAAAAAACATTTTAGGCTTTCCCAGTCTAATATTAAATTTCATATCAATACATGCCCAAGTGAATATGCTTATCTCTATGTCACAAGACCCTTGTATATTTTCAAAGAGTCAAATATGTTTGGCAGAAAGTTTACTTTCATCATCTAGATCAGGTGTGTCAAACTCATTTAAACAATGAGCCATTTAATACAACTAGTAGGATTGTCACGGGCCATCTCACACTTACAAATGTCCTAAAATTTTATTTTGATGTAAGAATGCAGGAATATAGTTGGGGTAATTGAAGCATATTATGTAGTTTAGTGAATTCAGTTCAATAATATACAATTAATATAGTATTTCTTTTATTTAAACATTTATTTTATTTGATTACATATTTATAAAACTACAATTTGTTGTTTTTACCAGAAACTTGCCAGCACATTCCTCCTACTAGTTTTTCAATATCTGGATTCAAGGATTGAGAACAAACAATTTTCATTAGAGCAGATAGATGTTTATCAGTTAATCTTGATCTGTAAGCTGTTATGCATGAAAATAATTGCTCTCATAAGTACGTACTTCCAAAAAAGTATTAATTTGTACAGCAAATTTTTTAATTTCCAGTTTTCTTTCATCTAAATAGGAATATATTTTGAGAGTTCCTAGTTCTTGATATTAGGTTTTTAAAATAGAATCATTCTGGATATCAATTAGTTCCAGTTGTATTGAAGTCGGAGCTTTTCCAACTTCAATGGCAAAAGGTCCATTGAAAAGAGAAAAAATTTCTTCTAACTTCTTGAAATTATCAAAATGTTTATTGAATTCGTTTTTTATTTTTTCAATTTTTGTAGAGTATTGTGAAAATGAACAATTTTGATTTTGTGCTTTTAACTGCTCACATATAGTAAAATACACCAAAATGTTCTTTTGCAAATGATTTTTAAACAAATTCAGTTTTTGTACAAAGCTTGCAACTGCATCATAAATGTTCATTATCAATTGATCTTTGCCTTGCAATGTAATATTAAGATTATTTAGATGGCCTGTAATATCTGTTAAAAATTCTAGGTCTTGTACACACAGTGGATGTTTTATAACCAATATATTTTCATTTTCATCTTTCATTTCAAAAAATATTATTTTGTCCCAAAGCAGATAGAAGCTCTTTAGGATGTTGTGACAGGACAACCATTGAACTTCTGTGTAATGAGGAAGATCTTCAAATTCGGATTCTAAATCTTTAAAGAATGAAGTAAATTGTTGATGGTTGTGTTCTCAATTGAATAAAGTTGTCTATCTTTGTAACAGTTTTAAGTATTTAGTCCATTAGTGCTCTCAATTGAATAAAGTTGTCTATCTTTGTAACTGTTTTAAGTACTTAGTCCATTTTTAATAAGTTTAAACAGAGAACTTGTTGGTGAATGAGACAATGAGAAGCTTTGATTTTCAGTTTATCTAGATACACATTTTGTAATTTCCTTGTCAGTCATGACACAAAATCTTTAGTTTCACCCATCATTAATTTAGTGCCATCAGTTGTCACAGAAACAAGTTTGTCAAGAAGCAAGTTAAATTTTTTTAAAATGCTCCATATGGCATCAAAAATATCTTCACCGGTTGTTGTTCCTTGATGAGGAATGAATTCCAACAATCCTTCAGTAATCCTCATGTTTTTATTGCAACCATGAAAACCAGCAACTTGTGCAACATCTCTTATATCCATGCTTTCATCAATTGCAATTGAAAAAAACTAGATTTTGGTAGATATTTCCTGTAGTTGTGAAGTGATGTCATCTGCCATTTCAGTAATTCTATCTGCCACCATATTTCTTTATAATGGGATGTCTTGAAATGCCTGTATCTTTTCTGGACAGACAAATTCAGCAGCTTTTATCATACATTCTTTGATTAAGGAACCATCAGTGAATGATTTTGAATGTTTTGCTTGTAAATAGCTTATTTTGTAAGTAGCTCTTGTTACTGATTCATTTCTTTTCATGAATTTTGTAAGCACTCTATGCTGGCTACTTAATGAATTCCTCATTGTTATTAATTTTTCTTCTCTTATTTTTGCTTCAAAGCACAAAAATTGTTCTTTGTGATTAGTGCTATAATGTCACTTAATGTTGTATTCTTTAGCGACACTAATCATTTTTTGGCAAATTAAGCTCATGATCTTATTGTTCACTTCCACATAAAAATAGTTCAGTTTCCACCTTTGAAATTTTCTTCCCTCATCATCAATCTTTCGTTTTTTATTTAACATTGGAAGTAGCATTTTTTGTAATAAAAATAGGGCTTTAGTTTAAATTTTAAAAATTAAAAAATTGCAATTACATTTACTTACATTTTTTGAATGAGTTATAAAACAAAACAAACCATAAATTTTTAACGCACCAATCAGGACAAAAGAAACTAGCAACTGCCTTTTGTTACAATTCTAAGAAAAACCCAACATCTGCAGATAGAATTGCTAAGTTGGTGGTGCGAATAGCTGACTAAAGTTTAGCTGGAATGTATTTATGTTCTCAGAAACACAGCAGCACATTATTAATGCGGCCAGCTTTGGTGTTCATCATATCTCAAATACTTCATCATCATAAAAGTGTGTCATCAACAATATTTACGTATGTGAGTAACCGAGAATTATAAATTTGCTATGTATGTAACTAACAATTATTGTATATATTTTAGTTCATGTAATTAAATATAAAAGTTTGTTTTTTAAAAAGTTTTTTTTTTTTAAATTAATTTATTGTTTGCAATATATCTTTGTTTTTATTTTATTGCATAGTATCAAGGGTCACATGCAACCCACGGGAGGGCTGCCAGATTAACATGTCAGATCTAGATAATGGAAATAGTCCAACATATAATTATAAGTCAAATATAGTGCTTTTTTGTTTGTTATTGAAAAGCAAATTTATTGAACAAACTAGGTTATTGTAAAAGATGTGTTTTATGTACAAAAAGTAAACCGTTTTACCAAAAACAGAGAAATTTATATAAAACTGAAATTGTCTCTAGTATTAAATATCCTAGATGGAATGTAAATTAAGGATATTGTTTACTACAGAGAGTAATTTAATTTGTATAGGGTTAGTTTCTTGCTAGGTCAAAAGTGACAGTTTGTCCACAGCAATTATGTCATCTTACCAAATCGAATTTTGTTTTACTTTTTTTTAGAAATTGATTCAAGACATGACTTTGACATATACTCAGTGATTATGTTAGTTGAAAATGAAATTATCATTATGCAAATTGGGATATAAGATTTTCTGATAATATTAGAATGTGTGCAAAATAGATTTCAAAAAGTATTTAGAATGAATAGTATTTGTGACAAATCTGGAATTAAAAATAAATTTGAATAAAACTAAAATTATGAAAGATAAATGAATGGAATGAAAATAAATATAAGATTGTTAATTGGAAAAAAGATGAATAAAACAATAATGTTCAGTTGAAAATAGAGGTAATAAAAAATGAGAAAAATTGGATTATGTTTTGAACCATTGAAATTAAAAATGAAATAAGTTTATATGGCACTGAATCTTGAAACATAGAAAGAAGAAAAAATGTTTGCAGATGTTTGAGATGTGAGTTTATTGAAAAGTAACATTAAATGTTTAGACCTAGAAAGTAAAAATCTGAATGGGAAATTAATATATACTGAAAATATTCAGAAAAAAATTTTTTTTTTTTAAATTAATCTTTAACTTATATGTTGAGAAGAATCTGCAGCAGATCAATAATAATCAGAAAAGATAACTTAAAAAATGAATTATTTATTAAAGAAAGGAGAGAAAAAAACATCTAGAATAGTAATGGCATAATAATAGTAATATATGTTAAATATTTTGGAAAAGGCAAGCTCATCAATTAATGTCCTTTTTTTTGCTAGGCATTATAATCTAACTCCAGTGATATCATCTCAAAACTGGATGATTCATCTCTAATGATAATCACCCATTTATGCAGCATAGGCTAACATTAATGGTATCATTTTTCTTAGAAATATAAAGTATGTTATTCTCCACTAAGCAGTATGATATAATTACAATAATAACCTCTTTTCTAAGCAGTATTATTTAAAATTCCAGTAATATCCTATCTATTGATAGTAGTAATCTAACATAATTCTAGTCCAGAGTCATATTAATAAGAATGGTTTAATTTTTGCATATTAGCCTTTCTCAATGAAAATTAGAGTTTTTTAAAGCCAATAATCAGAAATTAATTTGGAAATCCTTTTGATTATCATCCAACATTCATATTTGCATAAACAGTTCTATAGTAAGGATGATATGAATTGGGTTACAGCTTTAAAATATTGTTTAAATGTAAGACAAAAAAAGTTATGTGGTGCTTTGATATTTTTAATTATATGTCATGATATTTGTGCTTCAATATCATGCAAAAAAATGATTTTAGTCTGCTTTTTCCAGTCTTTCCATTTTATTTTTCCTAAAAACATTTTACGGAAATGTTAATAGTGTTGTCTATTATTATTATTATTCATTTTTTAAATTTTTGCCCAGAATATTTTTCTTTTTTTACTTGCAATAGTGTCTCCATATCCATTGTTATTTGTGTGGAAAATTGAATCTCCAGATTAGTGGTTTTCAAACTGTGTTCTGTAGAAGTCTGGAATCCTGCACAATCTATACAAGGCTTCTGCAAGTTAAAGACAAAATTAAAAAAAAAATTTCAAAGAAAAAATCAGAAAGGCTAAATATTCAAAATAGTTAATTCATAATAATTTTTATACATTTTTAAATACTTATTTTTATATAGCAAAACTCTATTTATGGATTGCACATTATCATTACACTCAACCAGATATAAATAATAAAATTTGATCATAAAAGGCTTTCAAAACTTATGGAATATGCATTATAATTTAATGTAATTTCCTTTCACAAAATAATTAAAATAGACTCATTTGATTTAGCCATTTTATTTTTCTGTAATAAAATGTTGTATTAGTAAAAAAAAAAAGTTTAACACAGATTCTAGAACACTTTATAATATTGTAACTTTTTTGATATTAGAGTGGAGATGATCTGCATCCAGATTAGATCTCTTAGGAAGCTTCATCTGAAATTATTACAAAGAAATTTCTACTGATAGTTCCCATGCACTTGCTAATATGCAGGTGAGAATTAATTAACAGTGAATTTACAGGATTTGTATATTTGTAAGTTCAGAAAAAATTGTATACATTATAAATGTTTTTCAGCTCTTGTTTTATTTATTTTAAATTAACTTTATAACAATTTTACAATGAATTTTGGTTGTTTTTAATGATGTGATTTCACAGTTTTTAGAATTTAAAAAGGTGTAATTTAATAAATCCATCTTTTGGAATGGTTGAATAGTTAAAAACTGGAAAATCTAAGAGAAAAAAACATCAATCAAAAACAAAGAAGAACAATAAAAAAAACAATTATCTGTAAATGATGCATAGACATTTACATCTGCTTTGTCATCTGAAGATTTATCTGCTAATAGAAAAAGTAAAAATATGATGAAACATCATATTTGTTCTTACTTGGAAAGGGAATGAAGACTAGGTAAATAGCTTATGTGTTGATTTTGAAAATTCTTTAGTAATAGCTTAAATCTTGAGAAATTAAATACATATAGAATGTAATTGTCCCTATCTGTATAATAAAAATAAGGAATATTTTCAATGCAAATGTGAAGAATTGAAAATCGAAATGTATTTTCTAAATATCCATATTCATTTAATAAAATTTTTCTTAAACTTCTTTTTGTTAATTGTTGCTAAAGAAAGTGGTCATATACAATTACTGAAAAGTTAATAAAATCCTGTATTGAATTATAATATCTCAAAAGCTTGGTAAAACTATGATAAAGAAATTGACAGTCTGCTATTCTCTAATATCACAATCAAGAAACATATTAAGAAAATAACATTATTTTGTGAAGACAAATTAATATCTCAAAATAAAATCTTTTCCCATCATTTTATGAAGAAATTGAATGAATTTATAGATACTGCTTATTTAATTACTTTTAATAGTATTGGTTCATTACATTTTTAATTTTACAATTCAAGAAGATATGCTTTTTGCAAATGTTTTTTTTAGTTTATTAATAACTACATGAATGAATAAGAAATAATTTTGATGTTTATATGTGTACAAGCGGAACAAAATTGTTATCAGGTCTAAATAAAGGGGCATTATCATGAAAAATTAGAATAATCCCACACATTAAATAATTCCTTTGTTGTCTTTATGCTATGCACTGATAGTGAAATGAATACTGAAAAATTAAAGGTTTTTATAACACTATAAAAATTATTTTATCAAACTACATTAATTAAATTCAAGATTATTTTCTTGCAAAATAAAACCTTACTTTAATATGCAGAAGTGTAATCATTAATGCTGAGGAAAAATTTTAAATAATTTTTTTGATTGAAAATATGAAATAAAAATTTTTTTAATGAACATACATGAGTGTGCTTCCAAACTAGAAGATGAAAAGTGATTACAATTGATGGCCTATTTGGTATATACATTTTCAATTTAAAATAAAGTTAATAAACTTTTCAAGAACTTGCAGTGCATATTACTAAAATTAATGAACAAGTTAATATATTACTTTTAAAATTACATATCTAGGGATCATATATAAAAAAGAGTAATGTAGAATGTTTGAAATAGTAAATAATTTTCTAATATAGAATAACATAAATTTAGATAACTATTAAAAATTACTTATTACAATACATTTCCCAATTGAAAAAATCTGTTAAAGAATATTTCACAGAATAAATTGATTTATATGATTGGATTAAAAATCCATTTCACAATTACAATAAATCAGATCATCTTTAATAAAGAAAAGGGGGCAATTAATTGGTGTATCAACAGATTCTGTATTAAAAATTAAATGCCAATAAAAAAGAACATCTTGATTTTTGATATAAATTTATGCAAACTATTCCAAAATATCTATCAAAGCAATAAAATCATGATGTCATTTATCATAACTTACTTATGTGGAAAATCATTTTCAGCCTATGAATGAAAAAAAATACAGATATAAACTAAATTTTGAAAATGAAATGTCTATAAATAATATCACTAGAGTCTTATTTTAATATTTTGTATCAAAAAATGCAATCATTTTTTACACATTAAACTTATATGCATAGACCCAATTAATAAATTAGTAATTAATTCTGTTTAAATTCTATTAAATTTGTTTAATAAAAAACAAAGTGAAATAATAATTTTATTTTCATTTTGCTTATAAATTGCATACACATTGGTATATTTTAAATGATTTTCTAATGTTTTTTTCTGGGATGGTAGTGATTTCAGGAAAAAAATTGTAATCTTAAGGATTTGATGACTCAATAAGTTTAAAGACCACTGCTCTAGATAATAATTCCTGTAGTATATATATGTTTTGCATATATCTATGGTACAATTTAAATTAAAAATTTTACACATTAAAATATCATCAAGAGCAAAAATAATACAAAAATGAACTATTGTAATCATGAAGAAGATCACTAATAAATTCAGAGAGAGCATGCATATATACTGTACATTATGAATTAATGAGTTATTGGAAATATAGACAGCTGCTGTATTCTCTTTTTCCCTCCTATTAAATCAATAACTTTCATTTTATAACAAAAAAAAACTTTACAGTTTCTTTTGAATTAGTAGAATTATCATTATTAATGACTTTGCAATTTGGAGCAATTTTAACAAAAATTTTATTCAATTATTCACACCAATATAGTAATCACATGATGGTATGCTGCGATGAGTGCATTTGGTGGGAGAGTAATTGACTGAAATAAATTTTATTTATTTAAAGTATATTCTTTATTAATAACACAAATCTTATATACACTTTTTACAAATAAAACACATGGTTTAACTATAAGATATACATAATAATTATTTCACTCTACATTAAAAATACTACTCTATGCAAATGCAAAGAACATCCCTATATATCCAGTTCTTCTATAAATATTTTGAATTAGTTTGTCAATCTCACACTTCACATAGTGTCAGCATATATCCACACCATATTTTGACCATAATTTTCTTTGGTAGGTATCTTAGGCATTGATTAAAGTATTTGCTCCAATCTTTATCTAGTTTTTTTTAACCAGTTATACTTTTTATTATCAAAGATTGCATTGCATCTTATGGACCATATTGTTTTCAATGTATGTATTATTATCAATGTGTTATGTGGATTAAAATTCACAAAGTATCTTTTTACTATTTTATTTACGTTTATTACTAGTTTATGAAACACTTTATTTCTAATGTGCCAGAGGGCCTTACACTCCTCAAATAAGTGCAATGAGCTATCTTTCTTTATTTTACATAACACGCAATATGGTTCCAAGTTCATATGGAGCCTATTATTTTAAAACACTGATCATAATGTCAGGAAAACATCAAAATTAATAAATCTAAATTTATAAATAACTCATCTTTTTTTAACTTTTTAGACAGCAGATGATGAATATATGCTTTAGGAAGGAGAAAAGAATTGTATTTTCAATTCATCCTTATTTTATTTTATTTAACATGAAATTTGCCAAAATTTAACAAAATAGTCAATTATAGCACTAAGATTAAAAGAAAAGTAAAACTAAAATAATAATCTTAAAAAAAAAAAATTTATGATTAGTTATTCAATAGTCATGTAATATTAAACACAACAGTTTATATTTAGTTCAAATGTGCCACTCTTCTATTTTGCTAAATCCAAATCAATAATAAATTCATTACGTTTAGTTTAATAATGCTGCACAGATACTCGAGACTTGAAGGTTCCTGGATATCACATGACCTGTTTGAGCAATAACTATTCATTTACTTATGTTGATTTAATAAGCCACTTTATGAATCAACGGTTTAGGCAGGCTATTTGTTAGAAAACAAACTTTAGATTTTTAAAGAATTTGTTGGCAAAAAATACTATAATGAAACCAATCTAGTCATCATCAGTAATTACTGCTGTATATTTTCTTTAATTCTTAATAAAAATTACTAAATATCGTTTGTTTAGAATTTACAACAAAGTAGAATCTCAGATATGATTATAATAACATCTAAATATAAAATTATGTTTCAGTTCATAAAATTTAAATAATTAAATTTATTGTAATTTTAATAAATTAAAATGATGAGTAATTGTTGAAGAAAATGAAAAAAAAAATCATAATATGAGAAATAAAATATAGTAGAAAACTAATTTTTTAAAATGTATTATTTCTTTATATATATATATATTGTTTTCTAAATCATAATTACTCAGATTACTTTATGTTATGAAGAGGAAGAGGGAGATAATTGATAAAGTTATAGTTAATTTTTAATATACTTTTTAATAAAACTGATTTTTCAAAAATATTCTTTTAAAATTTAATATTATATCAGTTTTAAAATATTTAATCAAAGTATTACAATATGTATATATCATTTCCATTTTTAATTAAAAATAACAGTTGAAAGCATTTCACCAGAATAAATCTCGATTGAATGGCTTTTACGAGGGATATGGAAAAAGAAGCGATAGAATTTCCGTAACATTTTTCTGTACTTGTCACAAGATTATGTATTAGAATATTCAGAATCAAAAGTAACTGGCCTCTTCCAAAATTGTATTCCTTTTGCCTTATTATTGTTAGAAGACCTATTCTATAATTTCTACATTACATACTTCAGTAACTCTATAAATAGATGCATTTGAGAAAATTTTTCCATTAATAATACACATGATGATGCTGTAATAAAAAAAAAAATTGTTATTAATGATGGTAACCAAAAATCAGCAATACTAGAGGACACAGAATTTATAAATTGGTCTTCTAACTTTTGAATATATGAATAAAGTTTAAAAAACATTAATTTATATTCACAAAACTGTAGGAGGCAAAACTCATTAAATAGTTTATTGCAGACTTCTCTACTATCGCCTTATAGAGTAACAAAAAATAATACAGTGTTTACTTATTAGGTTTTTTAAGCTGTGAATTGTGAAGATTTAAGTGATTTTTCATTCTCTTTTACTCTCTAGTTAAAAATATCTTGATACCCATTAATTTATTAATATTGGATGGATAGCTGTGCTAATTATGGACTTGATAATTAGAAAAGAAATTCTAAGTCTGATCTGAAACTTAATTCTTTTGTTCAAATCGAAGTTGTAAGACATGACAAACAGATACATAGCATTGCACTGTAAGATTATATATATATATATATATATATATATATATATATATATATATATATATATATATATATATATTGTTACTGATACAAGTTAACTTTTTATCTGAAAACAATAAATATTTTTGGGATAATAATCCAGTGATTGAATAAAATTACAATATGTGAAAATTGTCATCTAATATAAATAATTACTGAATCTAAGGTTTAATGTTATAAACAATAAATCATATATATATATATATATATATATATGATTTATTGTTTATAACATTTATATAGTCAGTCTATATTATATATATATATATATATATATATATATATAATATAGACTGACTATATAAGTGCTAAATAGATGTTAGATAGTAGGTCTAAATAAAATTCAAATCAGATTCTATACTTTGTCTTCACTGGGAAGAAGTGTTGTTTTATTAATAACCATACACAAAACATCTTTACTTTCATTATCATATTCATAGTACTAACTTAAAAGCATTTAAATACTTTAAGGTTTTGAATTTGAGGCAATTTACTTCCCATATATTTAGATTTAACATCAGGCCACCAACTATATATTAAGTAATCTGTGATATAAAATAACTATACATACTTTTAACCTTTTTGGAAAAATAATAATATTTTCTAAACAACACAAGACATAATTCCCTTGATTTACATGTAAAAATTATATTAGTAGAAGTAATCCATTATACATTACTCATGTGAGCACATATATAGTCAATAAAACCTGAAAACAGGGCGATCATTTCTGCATATAGAACTGAACTATAAACTAAACTTAATATATTTTGGAGAAATGCAAGATATATCACATTAGATGTGTATTTAGTCTCTACTGCTACAATATTGTGTGAAATATAAGCTTTAGATCTTGGTGCAGCCAAAATGTTTTTGATTTAACTGATAGAACATATTATGAGTTACAAGCTCTTTTTATTGTGATAACTGGTAACATTTAAGTATTTATTTACTATCTGCACTAGTCTTGGTAATTCAAAATAGGGTGTGATAAATTTGGAAATATCTTTTTTTACTATTATTGTTATTAAATAATATTTTAAAATTATATATATCAGTGTTCAATTTCCTGAAGATTTGTGATGATATTTTAGTTGTATTTGTATATTGGATTACTTCCATCATCTAATATTAAGTATTAAACATCTTTAGAAAAAATTAATATTATTTACATTTTCCAATTACATTCAATTATTTCTAATAACACACAAATTAGTATATGCCCAAGGTATTATTCTCCTCTGTGTGTTTTTCTGAAGGTTTGTGATGATGGTGTTCTAGTTGTATTTTTATATTGAACTATTTTCATCATCTAATATATGTATTGAACGTCTTTAGAAAAATTTAAACTTTATTTAAATATTCCAAATACATTCAATTGTTAGTAATAGCACATCAAACAGGTTAGTATATGCATAATGTTTCAAGAGGTATTAGTCTACCCTTTTCTTCAGGTGTTGTTGGCTTGATCAGTGATAGTACTAGCATGGAATTCAAATCTGGTTCCTTAGATTACCTTAAAATTCAAAAACTCAAGAATCTAAGGGCCCAAATTTGAATTCCATGCTAGTACTGTCACTGGTCAGGCCAGCAACACCTGAAGAAGAGGGGAGAATAATACCTCTTGAAACATTGTGCATATACTAACCTGTTTGATGTGCTATTACTAACAGTTGAATGTATTTGGAATATTTAAATAAAGTTAAATTTTTCTAAAGACATTCAATACATATATTAGATAATGGAAATAGTCCAATATAAAAAAAAAAATATTCTCCTCTCTTTTTCAGGTGTTGCTGGCCTGACCAGTGACAGTACTAGAATGGGAATCAAACTTGAACCCTTAGATTCTTGAATATTGAATTTTAAGATAACACTATAGCCAATGGAGCCATTCTTCCAAAGACAACAGTCAGTAGAAATTTCATATACTTATCTGTGAGATTCCTCCTGATTTCTCCACTTTTTCCTAAGAATAAAATTGGATATAATTGGAAAATTTACATAAAGCTATTTTTTTCTAAAGACTTTCAATACTTAATATTAGATGATGAAAATAGTTCACTATATAAATACAAGTATTAAATGAGCTTTGTTTTAATATTATATTTGTGTTTTGTTTTGTTTTTTAAAAATAAAATAAAATAAATAATATAATATTCAATTTTTTTTTTGTTTTTTTTGTTTTTTTTTAGAATGTGGTAAAAACTTTTAAATAGCACATAAATATTTCATATCAAATTCTATTTTAAATAACAAAGTTTATCGTAAACATATATTATTAACTTTTTCTTTATTTTTGATTTTAAAAATATTTGTAATTATTTTAATATTGCTGTCTAGGCATTTTTCTTTTTGGACACAGTCAGATCTACCTTTTTGTATTTTAAAATTTATAAGATATAGTTTGATTTATATTGTAAATAATATGTTTTTCTCTTCTCGTTCTCATTCTCTTTCGATCCTCTTGCTCTCTCTCTCTTAATCTCTTAACTTCCTCTCAACATCTCGGTCTTTCTTTTTCAATCTCGTTTCTATTTTCTATATCGATATCTCTTTCAATCTCTTTTGCTTTCTATATATATACGTATAAATTGCTTTGTCACAATTTTTTGTTATATAATGCAATTCTAAAAATATGTAACTTTATCCTCATTTATGCATTTTATTATTTTATTTAATTAAAACCAATATAATTTTTAAAAAAATTATGTTTGTGTTTAATTTTAAGAGCGTAAGAAAAATATTTTTGGATTTTTGTTAACATAGATGTAGAGGCTTGAGAAAGCAAATGTAAAATGATTCCAACAGAGATGTGAATTCCTGTGATTGAGAACATTAGCCTAACTATATATATATATCTATTAAAGTCTCTAGAATTAAAAAATAATGTAAGAGTTATACATATGAAGTAATAGAATTATGGTAAAATTGTTGATGAAATGAAAGTAAAAAAGAAATCTATAACCAGGGGTCTTTGAGACAAAATTGACAGGTTTAAAAAGATATATTGAAAAAAATGAAGCTTTTTGTAAACTTGATATGAGTGTACATATTGTTTTAAATTTATTAACAAAAAAATGTTAAGAATAGTAATACATCTAATAAGTAATACATTATTGATAGTCAGACTGATTTTATATTCAAAAGATCTGTAATCATTTAGTCATGCATTCTATTTAATAATATTGTTAAGTATAAAACATGTATAAAGAAATTTAAAATAATCACTAAGGAGTATTATAAAAATAATTATGTAATAGATGATTAAAATTCATGTAAGATAAGAAGGAGATGATATTATTATAGATTTTGAACTGGAGAAGGAAATTATAAAAATAAAAGATAAATATTTTTTTTTTGTAAAGAAAAGAAAGATAAAATATGAACTCTTGGTTTTAAAATCACAGATAGAAAAATTATGAAAAAATAGCTCCAAGTGATAAATAAAGTCTTTAATTAGATTATTTTCTTCCAAATAACTTTAAAAACCATATAGATTTGGATCACAATTTAATATTGATAAAATTGAGAATAGTTTTAAAATAATAAAATAGCTAAGACAAATATGAACAACTGATAAATTAACAGGAAATACTAAAGAAAAATTTCAATATTTTTGAATAAGAACAGAAATAAATAAATAATAGAAGGCTAATTGATAGAGAAAATTCAAATTGTTAAACATTTCAAAAGTAATAAAACAAAATATGCATAGTCAGGTAATAATACTATGATTCAAATGGAAAAAATAATTTGAAAAAGTATTTTTTTTTTAGAAGAAATAATTTTATATTTAAAATTTAATAGGAAATTTAGGCATAAAATAGACAGAACTAGAAGAAAGTGTTTAAAATGGACATGTAAAATAATAGAAAAATTACAAAAAAATCAAGTTTTATTTAATATATAATGTAAAATAAAACATTTGGATGAGAAAAGTAGATTTACAAGAATAAAATAGTGTCTGATAATAGAAATGATAAATTATTTATTACAGAAGTGATTTGCATAATAGAAATAATTAGCTTGCATCAATATTAATTGAAAAAGAAACTCAGGTATTGAAATAGATTGTCTAATAATAAAAAAAATTCCAAAAACTATCTGAGATGGAAAATGGCAAAATCATTATCAAATAGCTTCAACCATAGACTGGTTCCATTAGAAGACATTATTCAGTGAGATATAAGATAAAATAATTTGATTAGCCTACAAGGATTAAAAAGTTTTTGGAGGTTTTGAAAAATATATGTTTGATATAAGAGACACTTTATATGAATAAAGGTATACATTTGAAATAATGAAACTATTGTGAATAAATATTTAGAAAGAAAAAAGGAAGTTATTATTTGTTTGTTTTTCAAACTGAAGTTAATAGTGAGAATTTGATTTATTTGTTAAATAAATTGAAAAAAGAGTATAGATTAGAAGAATAGGCTTTATTATGAAATTTGTATATGAATCAGAAGGTATTTATAAAATTAAATATTTTTACAGATGAGATGAATATAAAAAGGGATATAAAACAAATATTGTTTGATGAGAATAGAATTAACATTAGAGATAGAGTAATTTAGCATATTCTATATGTCAATATGACAGTGCTAACAGGTAGTAAGGTGAGCTTCAGAATCTGCCACTAATTCATCCCATCAAAGCACATACATCAACATAAAGCAATGATAATAGATAATGATAAAAATTATTCTCGAAACAATAAATTAATTAGAAAATTAATACTTTACATATTTGGGAATGAGAATGGTGATAAAAAAATTAGAGTAAAACTTGCTAAGGCAATGTATATAAAGATAGGTTTTGTAGTTTTCTAAAATTACATTTAAGAAAAAGATTTATTAAAAATTTTATTTGGACTGTATATTTATAAAGAACTTTTGTTAAAAAAATAAAAGAATTTAGGATTAAAGAAATTGACTTGAAGGAGAATAAAAATGATTATTTGAAAAATGAGATTAGCAACATGGATGTGTTAAAAAATGTAATCAATTGGTTTTGGGGTGATCTAAACATGTATTTTAAGTCAGTGGGATAATGATGGATATGTTAGAAGATGCTATAGAAAGTAAACAACAAGAATCATAAGGAAGAAAGTACGAATATTTTAAAAATAAAGTAAGTTATAGAATATTTTAAAGAATATTATCAGATTTAGTTTGTGTAAGCTCCTACTTTTGTCAGATAATTAATAATGATAATGGTGTTAGAGGAAAAGAAAAATAAAACACTGGTAGCTTAGTCATACTAAATTAACAATTACTTTTAAAAATACATATAAAAATTTGAAAAGGAATAAAATTTTTATGAAATATTAAAAATACATAAATTATTTTTGTTTTCGAGCAAATTTAAAATTAAGTGAATCTCTCCAAGTTTAGGTGTATTTTTATATTGGACTATTTCCATCATATAATATAAAGTATTGAATGTCTTTAGAAAAATTTAACTTTATTTAAATTTTCAAAGTACATTCAACTATTTGTAATAGGACAAATTTTAGTATTATGCACAATGTTTTGAGAGATATTATTCTCCTTGATTCTCCTTGCTTCTTCGGGTGTTGTTGGCCTGACCAGTAATAATACTAGCATAGAATTTGAACCTGGATTTTTAATGTATTGCTTTAAACAACTGAGCCATCCTAACAGAATGTCTCAGTTGGTTAGAGCATTTTCTTAAAAATCAATATTTAAGAATCTAAGGGTCCATGTTTAATTTCCATGTTAATATTTTAAGTGGTCAGAACAGCAACATCTGAAGAAGAGAAAAGAATACCTCTCAAAAAAATGGGCATAAATTAACCTTTTTTACTACCAATTGAATGTACTTTGAAAATGCAAATGAAATAATTTTTTTTCTTAAAGATATTCAATACTTTATATTAGATGATGGTAATAGTCCAATATATAAACACAATTAAAATATCATAATTACAAACCTTTAGGAAAACTTTTCAAGCTTAGTTTTACTAAATACCACATTTTTATTTTTAAAAATTAAATATATATTGTTAATTCATAACTGGGATATTTAAAATGTGTACTTTTGGAACTATTTTGAACTGTTATATCTATGAAGACATATTGCCTTGAGTTCAAAAAATTAAAACATTTGAAATTTTCAGGGAATTAACTTGAGTAATGTAATGAAAATGAAGGATTTAATACTAATTATCTAAAAACTCGGAAGGATATTTGAACTATTACTTAACATTATATTATTCAAGTTTTATATTTCTATTTGTGATTTTGTTTAAGCTGCCTAAAATAGATACAGCTCTTTTTGGTATCATCCTATTTTTAAAAAATAGAATTATCTTCTGGAGAAGCTGTTAATCATATTTTCGAGATAAATTATTCTTAATTATAAAATCAATACTGGTTAAATAAACAAGATATCTTTTTAAGAATTTTCTTCAAATAATAAAGGAGCTTTATTTTGGGAAAAGATTATTGTGTAAGAATTCTAACTGTTTTAGACAGCCTTTGACAATTTTTAATAATTACAATTTTGAAAATAATTTAAATTATAATATGTGATGAGTTGTCAATATAAAGATTTAAGAAATCTTTAGATATAAATTCATGAAAAAATAAATTGTATGCGATGATTTTACTAAAGTCAGTTTTGTTAGTTTCAAAGAATGTCAAAATTGATATGGAAAATGAAAAATTATAATGGTAATAATGTTTTAAAATGCAGAATTCTCTAATATAAACTGCATTTTATACAAATAATAGAAATGTTATATTGATTGTATATTCATCAAATAAATAAAAACTAATCAAAGACCTTTATTGCATTTATCAAATTTTACATAATGACAAATTATATGTTAAATATAATATTAATTTTGCATTTTATACAAATAATAGAAAAGTTACATTGATTGTATATTCATCAAGTAAATAAAAAATAATCGAAGACCTTTATTACATCTATCAAATTTTACATAATGACAAATGATACATTATATGTAATATTAATTTTTCGATTTAAACTTGAATATTGCTTTGAAAGCAAATACTAAATCAAAGTATGCCAAATCATCATCTTCCTTAATCTAAATTTGAGGTCTCCATAGACATTATCAACCCTTTTCACACTACTGTCTAAGACATCTATTGTGTCTTTTAATGACTTACATTCACATAAAGTATGTCTAGAGCAGATAATTAATCATTCATTTTTATATAGATATCTATAGAATATTAATACATAATAGATTTTTGATGCCAATGTTTACTTCTAAATTAATATTTTATAATTGAATCTAATAGCTGTTTTTAATTCTATAAAAGACTTGATATACTATACAAATATTTGTTAATAATATATTTACTGAATTATCTTAAAGGTTAACATTACAGCACTTAATGAAATAAATGTTTATCTTCTATTGTTAAAAAGAGCTGTTTAAATTAATGCATATATATATATATATATATATATATATATATTATATATATATTGTATAAATATATATATATATATATATATAGGATTTAACAATTAAAATTTAAAAACAAATCTCAATAAAATCACACAATATTAGCATTCTCAAATGACTGACGAATTTTCCATAATTTATGTATATTAATACAATTACATTGGGTATGTAATAAGTTGTCTGTCATATTTATAAAATGCAATTTCTTGATTTTCTTTTCATCAAATCATTTTTCATATGTTTCCATATGTAAAATGAAAACACTGTTAAAGTAAAAACTTTCACTACAAATAAGTGAATGTTGAGAAAATACGATTTAAATCTATCCACAGAATATCACAATTTATTATATTAATGTTCATGTTCATGAATTCTCTTTTTCAATGCACATTTTGACTCTCCAATGTAACTGGATTCACATTGACACACTACTATAGATTTCATCAACAGAATCTTTCCCATTAATAATTAATCTATCAGTATTTCTTCTAACCTTAAATGCAACATTAAAGTGAGAAGAAACCAATAATACACTTATTTTGTACACTCTATTATTTTTATATGGTAATGAAATCTATGTTTTCCCTTCAATAATCTTCTTTCTCCATTTATGTGTAAATTTATATAATGTAAATAAAACATGTTTCCTATTATATTGTACATTAAATAATTCATTAGTATATATTTCAATATTAGATAATTTATCACTTTGAAATTTATTTCTAAACAAAAATATTCTAAATCTAACTAATTTGTGCTTAAGAACATTTAACTTGGGATGTACAAATCTTAAAATTGACAAAGGTTTTATAAACATTTTATAACTAATTATATTGTAATTCAACTATAAGTAATTTCCTTTTTTGAGCTAATGTGATACACGACTATTAATGAAAACATCCACAGAAAAGGAATTTTTTTTAAAAAAAGATTCTGCTTTATTATTGCTTAGCATGCTTTCAATATAACATGTATATCATATTCATGGCTAATAATAATATACTCTCTCATAAAGTTAAATCAAGGTATTTTATTTTATTCACATTGTTCTCAGAAATAGAAATCTACTTCAAGTCATTGATATCATTTAATTTATTAAAAAGATGTTATACTGTAAAAGGTAAAAGATGGTCCTGTAATAACTAATAACTAATGGAAAAAAGTTTTAAAATATTTTCTGTATAATATGACAACATATAACAGCATATAACAGCCAAAATTGGTAATCCCATGGACCAATATGATAATAAGTTTTTTAATAAACAAACATTTCAGTTTGTAAATTCCTTTATTTTATAAACATTGATCAATCACATGAATAGACCTTTTTTATAGACCCATACAATTCTGTAACATCCAAAGGTAAATAAACTATATTTATCAGTAAAAATCGTCAGTTTTTTTTCACCAAATCAAATAAAGATGAAATTGTAATTTACCAATCTTCATTAAAAAAAATTATAAGTTGATTTTGGTTGATGAAGATAAGTTATTTATTTTGGTTGTTATAGAATTGTATCAGTCTATAAAAAGATAAAGATCTATTTATTCAGTTGATCAATGTTTATATAATAAAAGTATGCAAATTAAAATATTTGTTTATTAAACATTTATTAACATTTGTTGATCAAAATTTGTCACATGGGGCTGCTGGTTCCAATGGTTGAATGCAATTACATGTTGCCATATTAAGAAGAAAATATCTTAAAAGAGTTTTTTTTCATTAGATATTAACGATCATTTTAGATGTACTTATTACTGTATCATCTATTATAGTACAACATATTTTAAACAAATTAAAGAATATCAATGACTTGAAATAGACTGCTATTTCTAAGAACATGGTGCATAAAATAAAATATTTTGCTTAAATATATGGAGAGATTATAATATAATCAATTATAAAATGTTCCTAAAATCACTGTCTATTAGGGAATATGTACCTCCCAAGTCAAATGGTCCTCTTGTGCATAAATTATGTGGATTTAAAACATTTTTGTTTAGAAATAATATTTTATATAAATTTTAAAATGATAAATAATCCAATACTGAAATATATGCTAATGAATTACTAAATGTAGGACATAATAAGAAAGATATTTTATTTACATAAGTAAATTTACACATGGATTTCATTATAGTATATAAATAATACTGTGTAATGTGCTTACATCATTGGTTTCTGCTCATTTTATAGTTGCAATTAATGTTGGATCAAATACTGGTGAATAATTATGGTAGTTATGCATTAGTCCGGCAACATATTAGATCTGCCACACCTTTTCGCATTTGTATCATTCTGCTGATAACTTTGTGATCTTGTGATCTGACCAAATAACATGTACACTTGGATCTTGTACAAACTTAAAATTATAAATTCATCAAAATGGACCATGTGTACATGATATTTTCACAAGACTTAGCAAAGTTATTAGCAGTGTGAATACATATATGAAAAGGCATAGCAGTTCTAATATGTGACAGAAATTGCATCATATGAAATCTAACAATACTAAAAATATGAATTTCACTCAAAAATTAATCTTAAAAAGTACATTTTTAACAATAGTAAAAATATTGATTTGATATAAAAATGTAAAATACAACACTCTATTATGCAATTCCCAAATGCTACTTTAAATGCAGACTAATATGGCATGACATTATACAATTCCCAATTGTAACTTTAAACATGGACAAAATAATCACTAAATTACAAAATATCCTAAAATATTAAAAAAACATAACATATACACATTTGGTACTTGCTATGTAATATATAGCAGGAATTGTTGTGATGAAACAATCAATTTGTCTGTTCTACTTTTTTTTAAGTGGATAAATTTTTTTCTCAAAATGGAGACTAAAAGTACAATTTTTATTTTTGCCAAAATGCACACTTACTTAACGTGATTGTATTTGTGGTTCACATGAAAATAATCATAACTGCATTTTGTAAATCAGCACTTTTATAGGCCTTCCAACAGTTGGTATAAATCATCAATCCCTCTTCCACATTTTGTTTGATGGCTTCCATGAAAATTGCCACTGTTCTATCATTAATGGTCATGATAAAATACTCATTGGTCTCCCCTCACAAGCCCCCAAACATTCACTGTTTGGAAAAAAAATCATCCAGCTTGGTTATTCCTTTTTGTGAAAAGGCTCTCACCAATTTCAACGATTTTGTTAGGGTCTCCAATTTTATATTTTCTTGAAAATATAAAACAGCATTTATTTCAGTAGTGGATAGATTCCAAATTATCATTTTGTACTGTTTTTAAAAGAAAAAAAAGAAAAAGACTATTAATAAGGAAATTATGAAAATGAAATCAAAATGAAAAATACATATACTCATTTAAAACTACGAATACAAATGAAATAAAAATCTTTGAATTATTTAAAAAATGCAATTTCCAGCACTAAAGATATTGTCAGAATGAAATCTGGACAATAACTGAGAGTGTAAAATTATTACAAAAAACATGTAATTGGATAAAATTAGATGAGATTGCAGGATTTATTTGATGTGATCACAAGGTTACACATTTATTGTGGATGTGGAAAGGTGTACCATCTTCTCTATGTTGTAGAACTAATACATAAGTACCTTCATTATCAATGGAAAGGATGCTCTTAATAAAATCTGAAAATGTAATATTAATTATAAAGTGTGTGCATTGAAAAAAACAATTCATGAATTTGAATGAATTTTTATATAATAAATTCCAATATTCATTGGATAGATTTAAATCTGGTATTTGCTGAACATTCAGTTATTTGTAATGAAAGCTTGTGCTTTGGAAGTCTTACAACGGATTAAGTTAAATAAAAATAAATAAAAGAAGGAACAACAATAATAGATAAATTTTATGAAAAACGATTTGAAGAAAAATCAAAGGTTCATATTTTATAAATATGGCAGACAACTTATTAAATAATATAATTGTTTTAATATACATAAATTTTGAAAAATTGGCCATTCACATGGAAATGTTAATGTTCTGCACTTTAATGAGATTTGCTTTTTAAAATTTAATTGTTAAATGCTACTCAAGATATCATACATTCTGTAAGCTGCCTATATTGAATATCGTAGAGTTTATTCCATAGTTTTTTGTCTCTATATAAGGGAATCATAGGATAATATTTAACATATATATACTTATCATGGTCATGATGTGAATCAAATCCAAATGACATTAATTAGAAATTTTTTCAGGTTTAGGCATTAATTCATATCCAACTCTGATGTCATTCAGTTATTGTGAAAATAAAGATCTTAAATAAAATAGTAAATAATGCCTTTTTCTGTTTTTCTTTGGATAGCTGCCAGAGGTACCTTTTGGCAGTGACCAATTAATGATTGTTTTACTTTACTTTATACGTACATAAATGTATGAATATGTTTGTAAATGATTTAATTATTATAAATTAACAATAAAGTTTTCCATCTTGAGGATAGTTTGCTATTATTTGACAATTTTTAACACAGCTCATATCTGGAGCTATATTATTAAGAGTATTTCATTAGAAATTTCATTTTAATGAAGACTTTTACAACATTAAAATTTTATAAAATAATAAGCAAAACTAAGGTTACATTTTCATGTGAAATGTTATTTTTAATTGATATTACAAGTTGATGCATGAGAATACTGAAAAATAAAAGAACTATAAAGAAGATTAATCTGTAGATATTGAGTTTAAGAAATAATAAAGTGCGATGATAATATATATATATTTGCTGTTAAAAATGAAAAAAAAATCTAAAATTATAAGCTGACAGGGATTAACATGATGCTATTAAATAAACTTAAAAATACTTCAGAAGCTTAAAAAATAATGAAAATACCATAAAAAGGTTTTTAGTAAAAAAATGTATCAATTTATAACTACTTCAGCAAAAATGAGTTTACATAAAATTGTAATTCTGACATATTTATTTTACGGAAGTAAAACGCTATACTTTCACAATATAAAACAACTGGAAATATTTTATATAAGAATATTCCGTAATGTTCTGAAAATGCAGTAGTAAGATTAAATGACCTATTATTATGGTCTGCAATTTTTTTATTTACATGATTGTCAATCTTATTATTGTGGGCACATATTTCATAAAATGGGTATGTAAAATAAATAAGTAATAATGTATTTTCTAAAAACGTTTTTTTTTTTTTTGCTCAACTTGAATATGATTCTCATAATAGAAACGGAATCATGCTTTAAAGATTATTTAGGGATATATTAATTATTCACATTGAGAGAATTGATTGAGAGTAAATATAGTAAAGAGTTACAATTAATCAAAATATCAAAGTCTTCCAGAAAAAAAGTTTGCTGCAAAAGTCTAAAGATTGAAACACAAAATTAAAAAGTGGTGCATGTGAGAATATTTGTATTTCAAGGATTGATTTTATAAATAATGTCTTATCTTTAACTTCTTTATGTCTATTTTATGTCTGGATTTAATATGACCTTATTCATTTATTAATGATGGTAATTATTCATTTTGCAGGAGCAACTTAATAAATTGATAGAATAAATTAATATTGATATAATGTATTGGAAGAATTTAACCAGAGTGATTGGTGACAAGTGATAATACCGTTAGCAACTAATTGCTTGTAAAGGGCAATGAGGGAAAGAGAGAATAGCTTTTTTATAAAAAACGATTCATCTTTCTAAATTACTTTATATTTATTTAACAGAAAGTATTTTATGGATTAAAATTAGAAGCAAGAAATATAAAAATAGTTTATATAAATCATTTATATAGATTTTTCATATAATGTGATTGTTTCTACAAATTATGGTTTCCAATTGCAAGATGTCTTGTAAAAACCAACATATAAAAGAAAAATGTAGGATCATAGACAAATATTAAAAAATTGGTAAAAAAAAAAAAAGAACTTTAAAATGAGTGGAAACATTATGGATGAAATCAATAATAAAATTAAACTTGAATGAAATGCTTTACTATAAAGAATTCAATATTGTACATAATATGCCATGTATATGTAAAGAAATGTGTTTCATAAATGATTTGTCATTTTTATGAATCTAAATCTTGAATACTTAATAAAAAAAACAATGTGAAGACTTTTAATTACATTGCTAAGTATGAGGATTTACGTTAAATTTAATGTGGAATTGAAAGTAAAATAAATGGATGAGACAACCAATTGTTATAAATAATAACCTTAAATAATAAAACATTGAAATCATTGTTTTTAATATCTTGTTCACACAGATGAAAATATTTGGACAGCTGAAGTGTCAAAATAGATTTCAAGATTTTAATAAGATATTTAAGTATTCTGGAAGTACATGTTGGAAAAAAAGCTATAAATACAAAGCACAGATATTTATTCTGCAGTAAACTAAATATTGTTAATGTTTTCATTTTAAAATATACAATAATTATTTTTAATACAGTATGATTATTCTCTTAAATTAATTCTCTCAATGTTTAATTCAAAATTCTTTTGAAGATTTTATTTTCATAATTATTTTTTAAGAATAATTTTATTAAATGTATGTACACAAGTATATCTGTTTGTGTGTATACTAAATTCTTTGCCTTAAATGAAGCTATCTTGATGATATGTTACTCCAAATGTAAGATAAGTCTTGATCACTTTTAAGTTGTTAGTTTTCAATATTTAGCATAATATCTTAAACTTTAGAGAACTCTTTACTTAAATTAAAATTCAATCAAAAATAGGTATTTTTCAAACAAAAACTCTTATGATGAAACTAAGGATTTAAAAACTTTATATGATTTTTAAAAAATGTAAGAATCTTTGAAATATTTTAGTGAATGACAAAAGAAGAAAAGTCTAAAATTGAAATAAAGAAGTTTTCATATTTGTTTAATAAAAGCAAGCTTCACTTGATGTGTTTATCTTGCTAGTTTAATAAGAAATGACTTTTAAGATTTCATATAATTTAATGTCTTTACTAAATGTAAACAAAGCTTAGATATTTTTATACATTATAACTAGTCTTATATTTTTGATGTAATTCTAGATACTTATTAGAAGAATAAGAAAGAGAGAAGATGGAAGCAAATATAAAATCTGTGAATACCAAATATATAATGAGTAAATTTGATTACTAATGGTGCCACTGAATAACATTTACATAATATTAGCATGTACAAAAAATATGCCTTCAGCCATGATGAAACCTTTATCAACTGTATAGCTATTATGGTTTAAGTTATTACAAGGTTTTTATTTTCTAAATGTATTTAGTCTTGTGATGGTCCATGCATTGTGCATCTTTACATTAACATTTTGTTAACTTAGAAAATAAAATTCTTATTGATGAAAATTGCCTCTTCTATTTTTTTTCATCAAGCAGAACACTTACATTATTGAAAGGAAAATAAATATTTTATTGCAGTTTAATTTATTCATTTTCAATCATTATGTTTTTGCTTTAGTCTGCCCTACATTATGCTTGTTAAATATTTTTTTCAAAAAAATACATATTGATGCTTCAATGAGTAACTTTCCATATCATTAGTACTGTTTAGCATTTTTATAGACATATTAAACAACCACCATATTTCCCCATTCTTTTTAAATTAATATAAATAAAGATACAATAAAAGACAATTGATATATATAGGAGATAGTGACCTGGGCCAACTGATGAGTGCTGGTTCAGCATGAAATGCATCTTGGAGATCATTTGTCTTTTATTGTATCTTTATTTATATGAATTTAAAAAGAATGGGGATGTATGGTGGTTGATTAATATATCTATAAAGATATTATACATGGGAAAGTGAAAGGTGAATAACTCCATGTGTGTGTATGTTTATAATTAAAAAATGAGATATATTAATCTTTAACTGAGATTTAAAGTTTATATCTGTGTTAGAGATAATCTCTAGTTTAGAAAATGATTAGTAATAATCATTGTTGTATTTATCTAAGGTGAATGGTATCAAAGTTGTGAGTGGAGTGAGTTTGACAATAGTAAATAAAAATGTAACAATTTAGCATTTTTCTCTAAATTACATGTAATGTGTATATATAAATACCAACACGCTATGCTTATTCTTTGTTGCCCATGATTATGAGAGCTAAGTTCTCTTGAAAGCGCTCGGGCATTATTATTTAGATATTATAATTATTTTGAGTTTATAATATATTGTTATTTAATCCTGATGAAGCTCGGTTGTTGTGCGCGTATTTGCGCATTAAAATTATATACATGTATAGTAAGCACCTGAGTTTAATAATTTCTTTTTACAATTTTCGTTAGTATGGAGCAAGCTAATAAAGATAAGCAAACATTAAAGGTTTGTATTTCTGTGTGTAAACTACAACAAAGCCTCAATTTTTTGAAAAGATGCAGCGAATTTAAAATATTGCCGAATTTTTGTAATTTAAAAATAAACAAATCAATTTATAATCGATACAAGATTTGCAAACAAGTAAGTTTTTATCTTCTGAATTTGGTCAAAAGAGGATGTCAGAGTGCTCTGAGGAAACAGATTAAAAGGAAAAATAAAATGGTACAAGATGTATTAATACCTCAGTATATTAGGAATAAATGCGATAAATTAAATATCATAATGCAAAAGAAATTTGGAAAAAAGTTGGCATTTTTAGCTAATAAGCAAAATATCCAAATTGTAGAAAAGAAGAACAATGTTTTTGTTAATCTTACAGATAAAACACCAAACGAGGAAATAATAGAGGTACTGAACAAAGGCCCTAGATTCGTTGATAGCAATTGGTGTTTTCCGAAGTTTGAATTAATAGCTGATATTGAAGCGGGGTTGAATAACAACCCAAATAAAGATATGTACGTAACACAGATTGCCAAGACCATACACCAGAATACACTCAAGATTAATACAAATAACTGGAATACAAAATTAGCGCACACTAAGAAATTTTTAGATACTGAACGAATAGTCTGCATGAAGGAAGATAAGGGCCAGAGATTTGTGCTTATGAGTAGAGAAAATTTTAACTTCAAAGTTAACCAGCAAATTGAAAAACTGCAATTCAAAAGAATAGCTAGTTTCAATAATAACTTGAACAGGGACAAATTTATTGCCTCTATTCTCAAGACACATTGTAACAAAGCTATATCAAAAACGGAGTATTATAAACTATATCCTTCTGCCACTATTCTACCATGGATTTTTGCAAATGCAAAAATGCACAAACCCAATGTTCCTTTACGCTTAATGCTGGATTTTGGGGGTGCACATTATTTTAGCACAGCTAAATTAATAAATCGTTGGCTGATTGACAGTATTGGATTTGGAAGATATACTATAAAATCTTCATTTGAATTTGTAGCCAGAATTAAGGACAAAATTCTAAACCCAGAAACTAAAATTGCAGTGCTTGATGTCACTGAGTTATACGGATCAATTAATAGAAATAGGTCCATTGATATAGTAAAAGAAGAGCTTATGAACAACGACGTGGATCAAAAAAAGATAGCTTTCATAATTGATTTCTTAAAATGGCTTAACAACAACATTGTGGCAACATTCAATAATCAATGTTACCAAATGAACGATGGATGGCCGATGGGATTACCCATGAGTGGTATCATCTCAAGTATCGTACTTAATTATTTTGAAAAAAGTATTATTCCTAAATACGAACAAACACTTAAGTTAATTGTATACACAAGATACGTTGACGACCTTTTCATCGCTGCTACTGAAGAAATTATAGATAAAATTAAACAGGACATACAAGACAGTACGCAGCTGAAGCTAAACACAGAAATGGAAGATCGTGAAGGGAAAACTAAATACTTGGATATGTATGTGCAAAGAGAAGATCAAAGACTAAATTATACAATGATTACTAAAACCAATAGAAAAAAGAGACAATATTCAACCTTCTTCAAACACGCCTTCTATTCATAAATTAGCTGGTATAGCGTCTTTCTTGCATAGGAATGAGCAACTTTGCAGATTTGAATTGGACAAAAGAGCAAACTTAATCTTATATAGAAACGATTTATTAGATTTCGGCTTCAAGCACTACACAATTGATAGGAAGATTAGACAATTTTACAGTAAATTAAACAGCAATGTTATTAAGCAGCAGAAAAATAGAATTTTGTTACCATATATTGCAACTACCCATAGAAAGTTTTACTCAGTGTTTAATAAAGAATTTCAACTAAGCTTTCATACACCCCCTAATACAAATAGAATTATTAATAACACCAAAGACATTATAACACCCAACAACACCTCTCAGGCTGTATATAATATTTCATGTCCAGAAAATAACTGCATGGCATCATACTACGGGGAAATGAAAGCAACTCTTTCTACAAGACTATCCCAGCACAGATATTCTTACAATAAGGCCCAAGTAGACCCAAATTGCAACTCAATATTTGCAATACATCAGAAATCAGCTGGTCATGCATGTGAACCTAAAAATGCAAGAATAGTTTGCAGGGAGAGAAATGACATTAAGAGAAAAGTTAAAGAAGCATGTTTTATTGCTATTGATGATAAGGCTATGAATAGGAAAGATGCGTGTTACAAAATCTCTAAGAAATGGATCATTTAGAGCTGACGCATTTATTTTCAACTAATTTACATATATCAGCATATTTTAGCATATACCAACATGCTATGCTTATTCTTTGTTGCCCATGATTATGAGAGCTAAGTTCTCTTGAAAGCGCTCAGGCATTATTATTTAGATATTATAATTATTTTGAGTTTATAATATATTGTTATTTAATCCTGATGAAGCTCGGTTGTTGTGCGCATATTTGCGCATTAAAATTATATACATGTATAGTAAGCACCTGAGTTTAATAATTTCTTTTTATAATTATTCATTTTTTTATAATTATGGGAATAATCTTATTTCTTAAAAATACAATTTAAAAAGTCTTTTCTTTGAATTTGGGGTCAGTGAGATTTGCAATAACTGTATAAATTAAAGATTTTTGTTTTACTTCTAAAGAAGGAAAATGGATTCCTGGACTGTAATACTTTTCTTGATGGTATTTTTGTCAGCTATTTATTATGGAATATAAAAAGTATTAAATATTCATCTTTTTTCTTCTTTTATACTTAGAAAAGATGGGACTTTAATAAGAGGTTTACCATTGGCTTCATTCATCACTATAATTGACATATTTTCAGTAGTTGATGAAAAATCAATAAATGTTTTTTTATATAAAATATAGAAATTTTTATTCTGTAATTTGTTTATAACTCATATGATAAAGTTAAAAATAGGATACATTAAATGGTATTCAAAGAAGAAAAAAGTATGATGATCTTTATTATCTTGTTACAAATCTTTGAGTTTACATGATTATATTGGGTGCCACACAAAGTTTAACTCGTCATTTTACTCTGTGAATATTGATTCACAAAGTATAACTGAGAAATTGAAACCGCAATGGACACATCATCCCCCCTATCCAGAGAAGGAGAAAAACAGTACCTGAAACAATCCTCTCATCCCAGTTACCTCCTATAGATCTCCCCAACCCACAGATTCTCCCATCTAGATAGCAAAGAAAAGTGAAACTAAAAATCAATAAATGTTTTTAAATCTTATTCTATATGAAACAACATTTGGTATATTAAATTAAACCTCTGATTTTAAAATAACCATATTATAATTGAAGAAATATATATTTATGATTGTAGTTATAATTTATTGAGGCAAAGATGATGTAGCCAATTAGCACTGATGAAATTAATATTAGTAAAGGAATATTCTGCTATCAATGCAAAATTAAATTAGAAAATTCAAAAATTTTGTAAAAGTGTAATTAATAACCCCCCAAAGAATCAAGATCTTGATTTATTTGTCTGATAATGTTTAAAATAATCTAGTGAGATTATTGTACCTTTGTCTTCAATTAGTGAAATAGATCAAACTCACATGTGTGTATATATATAATAAAATGTCCCATTATTGAACAAATTATTATAATAAAATTGTAATAAAAATAATAAACCATAATGATGATAGTATATTTTATGAATAATAATCTTTTTTAAATTAAAACTGTTTAAAATTTAAATTTAGCAGAGTAAACGGCATTATCTTATATGTCTAGAGTCTTGAATGTTAACATTTATACATTGTTTTTTTTTTCTATGATAAAAATTTAACATTGTTTTTTTTTAATTAAAATGTCTTATTTCTGTTAATCAAAATTTCCTTCTTAATTTCTCTTTTATTATGGTTTCTTCCTTCATGAATAATCTTAGTATTTTTCAGATAAAAATTAAAAATAAACTTACATGGTTTTATATGATCAAAGAAAGTAGACACCATTATTAAATCATTACTTTCCTTATTTTTTTTTGTATATTTATGTAACATTTGATGCTCTTATAACCTTTTCACAAGACTGGATCTCAATTTACCTACACATGAAGCATTGAACTTATATAAAATTTAATACACAATAGTAATATTTTTTAATTATTTAGCAATATATTAACATATGGTAAAACACAAAATAAAATATTACATAAATTTATTTTTAAAAAAAAAAAAATTACTTGAGCATTTGAAACATATAGAATAGATTTCCATTTTTTATCATTAATTTTCTGCTTCTATATATATATATCACAATGACTTTTTATTTAAAATATTAGATAATAAATACAATATGTACTAAATTTGATCTCTTTCATTATTTTATATAGTAAAAAAGACAGTATAATTCTAATATGTTTGTGTTGTCATGGTTATCAAAATCAATGTTGATAAAATATATTAGGTTACTAAAATAAATTTTAAATTATACACTTTGCTATATTCTCTTTTATATTATTTATAAATATAAATTTTCATAGTAAAGTTAAAAAAATCAAGAGTTCTAGTGGCAAAAATTAATATCTAATTAACAGTTCAATAATATTTCAAACTGACATTTATTACATATCTATTATGTCTCTGAAAAAATACTCAATTTTTTAAAAGAGATTTTGTTATATTAAACTGTCTTTATGTTGACTTTGATTTCAAAGATTACTAGAAAAAAAAATTTTTTTTTTTGAGAATTTAATTATATATTTGTGGAAGTTTTTTTTTAATATTATGTCATTATTGAAAATCATTCAATAAACATTAAACTATACTCAGCTTTTAATGGATTTATTATTGCTTTTTAGGGGGAGGGGATTCATTTTTTAAAACAGTGTCTTGACTTTAAGAAACAAGATTATATGCTTTCAGTTCTCTTTTATTATATAGTTTTTTAATAAATGTAGAGCTCAGATTTAACTGTTATTGAAATGAGGTTGTTATGATCCCTATATTCTCCATTATTCATTGTTTGATAGCAACATCAAAGAAAAAATTATCTTAAATAGATTATTTTCATGCCATCAATAAGCATTAATGACATAAAAATATACTTATAGTGACTAATGATTGAATGTTCTCTGATCATGATATCAACAGAATAAATAATGATAATATAGAGATCAAAGTAATCCTGGAATTACTGATAACTTCCCTCCAATAATAGTTAAGCCTGATTAAGGTATGTGCCCTTTTTCTCTATGAGCTTGATACTTCTGAAATTAAACATTATATGCTACTATTAATATTCTCATTTTGATTCATTTACAATTTAATAATCAGTGTATTGGGATAATTACTGTATAAAATTATTTAGAACTTCAAAATTTAGCAAACATTTTTTAATAAGTGAAATTTATTAGCATTATCAGAGAATTTCATATTATACAATCAGTATATTAAAATAATTTAAGGTCTAACTTAAGTCATATTATCATGAAGTCTCTTAATTCTAATACTATCATTGTCAGCAGTCAATAAATAGGATTTTTTCTTCTGAAAAGTTGTTTGTTTACTTAACAGAAATTAGAAAGGCTTGGTATTTTTTAAAAATCTTTACAGAACTTTTTGAATACTACTTTCACTCCAATACTTTTGTGGAATATTCATAGAAAGAATTTTTTTTTAAGTTTTTGGAAAGTTATTATCATTAACATTGGAATTATTGGTATCAAAGTTTGAACAAATGATGATCTTTTCAAACATTTGTTTCAAAAAAGAAGTTTACCCATTTAAAAGAATTGAATTAACTATTAATAATTTGAAGAGCAACATCCATAAACAAATAGCATTAGAATCACCCAACATGTTAAATCAATTATGCTCACTATATTTTCTTTTTTAATACAAATAAAAAATTATAAGCTTATTGTTCTTATATATATATAATAATATTCTTATTTGATGTCTGTATTTCTTCAAAGATATATACGTAATCTTGTAATTGAATATTAGTATATACAGTATCCAAATATATGTACAGTACAACTTAAATAAAACAACCTTTTTTCCACTTAGGAGCACTTTCGACTATCACTTGCAAAAGCTAACCTTCCCACAATTCCGTGATATTTACATTTGCTGTCTGTCTGTTTATTAAATCTTGCTTATATTTATATATTAACATGGCTTCCTTTATTTTCTTTTTTATTATTGTTTTTTTCAATTTGCAATATGTTTACATTATTATAATTCAAATTAAAACCATATCTACATAATTTATTATGGTCATAAAAAAACGATGCTGAAACATCATTTCCATTACAATTTTGTTTCATTTTTTGAACTCTTCTTAGTAACAGCAAGTACTCTTTAGTTCTTTTCTCCAATGTAATCTTGATTTCTCTATATATCCATTGCCATACTTACATCTTCATTTATAAATGATGCGATTTTTATTTAAAAATGAGGTTTTATCTTTCAAATTATTTATTAATTTGTTAAATGCAGGAGGTGCATAAAATGCAATATCACAAATATATATATATATATATTAGCAGTGGTCTTCAACCTTTTCACACCTGCAGACCGGTAAAAATAAGGATAAGGTTCCGCGGACCAGCAAAAATAAGGATAAGATTTCGAAGACCGGCAGAAGTCTATAGTTAAATTTTCTTAAAGATAAGCATAATTGTTATAACTGATCAAAACAACAATGTTAAATATATAAGATAAAGTTTTATATATATATATGGAGTTTATATAATAAAAAACTTTTTTTAAAATTCTTTTAGAAAAGTAAAAAAAAATTAATTCTACCCCCCCTCCCCCCATAAACGCCTGTGATAACTAGAAAAACAAATTAATTTATGAATGATTGATTAGATTTTGTTTTCGCTCTGTTTTCTTTTTTTTTAATTGGGTAAAAATGAGATGAAAAAATAAATAAAAATTGGCTATATTAATTAAAAGTTTAAACTCTTATTATTTATTATTACAAACTTTTTACTGCCCGTCTAGCATGCGGACCTGCAGAAAAGTTCCGCAGCCCGGCACCGGGCCGCGGACAAAGGGTTGAAGAACACTGGCTTAGACCATATAAAATCTTGAACGAAGTTGGAAATATTTTGAAGTTTAAACATTATGAGTTACACTTTTAAAAAAATCTTTTAACTATTATATATAGTATGTTTTTATCAAATGTATATATAAAACTATTATTGCTGTGAAATAGTAAAATATTTATCAAAGTAAATTAATTTTTTCTCATTAAATAAAATAAAAGTCATTTACATAACTGTTTTTAAATGTATCACTTGACAAAGTTTTTAATATAGATAATAAATGTCTTTTCAAATGATTAGATGCACTTTATGACTGGCAATAACTTTACAGGTGAAAATAATTAAATATGTATATATGGATTTGTGTAGTTGAATTAATTAAGGAGTGTCTACATAAAAATGATTTTCAACTTTCTTGGAATTTTTGTTGCTTAATATATATATATTTAGCTTCTAAGTAAGTGATAATAAGAATCACTGTTTTGCATGTCAACTATTCAATAATCAGAGCTGCCACATGCAGTTGTGTCCGGCAAAGATGCATTTCATCAAATTGAAGTGTCAAATTGTAGTGATAATTAATAAAATTTATATGTAAATGAAAGTGCTTAGATTTCCAAATCACTCCAGTGTTAGAAAGACGTTCTGGTTTGTAAATACTTAGATTTATGAATCACTTCATTGTAAGAAACATCTTCTGATTATAAATATTTTTTATTTAAATATAAGAGAATTACTTTTTTATTTTAAATTGTTTGAAATATATTAAATTTTATATACTTTATTCTTGAACTGCAATAAACAGATGAGTGCCATTTCATGTAAATGAAAGTGCTTAGGTTTACAAATTTTTCAAGTGTTAAAAACATGTTCTGATTCATAAATCCTTAGACTTACGAATTGTAAGAAACACCTCTTGATTGTAAATATTTTTATGTAAATATAAAACGATTACTTTTTTACAGAAATTGTTTGAACTATATTAAATTTTATGTACACTATCGCTGAGCTGCATCGAACAGGTAGGTGCCATTTTACCATGATAAATAATAAAGTTTGTAAGTAAATGAAAGTCTTTAGATTTTTGAATCATTCCATTGCTATAAACATGTTTTGTTTGTACATATTTTTTATTTAAATGTAGGAGGATTACTTTTTTACTCAGACTTCTGACAATTATTCAAAATATACTAAAAATTTTATTGTCTAGCATTGCATTAAATTGAACAAACTTGTCACCATTTCATTGTGATATGTAAATGTTTGGACTTCTGAATTTTTTTTATTTAAACATTCTAATTTATATGAAAATGGCACATTATTATTAATAATTTATTTAAAATTAAACTTATTTAAAACATTACCTCAGAATAATTATGCATATTAAGTAATTTAGTTTATCAGTTAAATTTTCTGTTGTATGGTTGGATAGTTAAAGGTTTAGAGTGCATTATCAAAATTCTAGACATGTGGTTTGAGAGTTGAAACCAATGGAGGCATATGTTTCTATTAATAGTGATATTGTCTTTTTTTCCCTTTTAAATACTAATATTATAATTTTTGTACATGTTTTACTAATTTTCTTTTATTGGATTTGGACTGTAGTGGATTTTGTTATTTAGCTAAACATTTGATCCACAAAATTATCCAAATGTAGGATGGTTCAAATCCAAAGAAAACAGAGTTAGTAAAAAACAGTTTTTTTAAAAAATATTGTGCACATTTATAAAACAGTATTAATTAATGTCTATCTGTTGATTGTAACAATTATAAATTTCCCTTATAACCACTCAATTGGGAAAGTTCCTATAAAATTCTTTATCTATTCTAGTGGAAGATACCAATTGTTTATTTTTTTTTTACTTATTGCAATCTATCATTAAACAAAAAAAAAGTGTAATAAGGCTTGGTGGTTAATAGCTTCTAAAAATTTATCTAATAACCAATGTAAGTATGAAAATTTTTTCCATTAAGTAAATACACTGCAAATTCTTAAAATCTCCAGATATCTGACTATATAGCATGACTAAGTTTTAAACTGAAATAACAAGCATGCAAAAAATTGTTTTATTATTGAATGAATATTTGAGATTGAAGAGCTAACTTTATTAATAGAAAACATAAATTATGCATGAAAGATTCCAAATGAAACAAAGTAAAAAAATCAATAGTTATTTTGAACTAATTAATATGTTGGTTAGAGTCGATCTATTTAAAATGGATTATTATTTATCACATTGCAACACCTAAGTTAGAAGAATTAATATGTAAATAGAAAAGTAGAAGTGTAAATAATTATAATTTTTTAAGATTCTGTTATGTTTTTTTTGTTAAACAAAATTATATAGAATTCTTTTTTTTTTTCAATTAAATAATTTTATTTTATGAGTGGGGGTGGGGTCTTTTCACATGACAAAAACATTTAGATATTTTAAAAAATAAATTATCTTACTTGCAAATATAGATTTATTAAAACTACACAAATTGGTACTTATAATGTATAAATATTTATTTATTATAAATTTGATTTTGAATCAATATTTGAGAAAATAAAATAAAAATAATGCAAAAAAATAAATTTTATTTTCTCCAATGTTTTATTGCAAATCCATTAATAACATCATTTTAAATTTATTTTATTTTTTTTCAAATTCTGATTTAAAATATAAGAATGCTAAGAAAGAGCTGATTTCTCATTAACATGACCAGAATATTGTGAAACATTTAGGTAAACAATTGTAGGGTTTACAAATTACAGAGTTTTGACAAAAAAAAGCAAACCTAATTTTATTTAATATGGAGTAAAATGTTTTTTGATTTTTCCAAAAGATATAGATCATGTAGGCCCAGGTCATGATAAATATGAGGTCTTGTGTCATCATACTGCATTCAGACATTCCCTTCATGAGACTAGGGATGCTGAAATTTAGCTTGCACAAAGGCACTTCTTATCCATGCAGCAGTCCTGTTTGTAATAATCTTTTGCTTATTCAAACTAACTGCTTGAAAATTTCAAATATTCTAAGTCGACTTGTGCAATAATCCACTACAAGACCAAGACTTTTTTGACATGCCCTCATAAAGTAACAGAAAAAAGAGATACTACTCATGAGAATTTGAGCAATTTTCCTTCTTGTTGAATCCTCCAGCTAAAAGAAGGTAAATACCAATTAAATAATTAAATACACTGTTAATTGAGTTAGCTATAATTTGGCTATCTAAAAGTAAAATCCTAAATCTAATTATTACCTGAAAAAAATTTAAACTTTATCAACTTGAATGGGAATTCAGTTTATAGGTATAGTAGTTAGATGCTCAATCATTATATCAGAATGTTCTAGGTATAAAGGTCTCATACTAGGATTAAATTATAAATTGCAAATGCTTCTTTTTAGACTTTTACTTAGATAATACAAAGCCCACAAACAAATTTTGGTTTTATATGGTGATAGTTTATAAGTTTGAAATTCACTGTTGTATAATAACTCATATTTTGTTTTACAATGAAATTACTAGGTGATGCTTCAATTCTTTATTTCATATATTACTATCTAGAATGCTATTAATATTTTTGTTTTGATTAACTTTGCAAAGAAATGTAATAAACTTTGTCACATTTAGCCAATATTTTTAGCACACTAATTATTAGTATTTGTACATTTTACATGCTGCATTTATTATTTACAAATAATTTAACTATATGATACAGCATTCTCATATGCTTATTTATATACTTTCAAGGACAGTAAGTTATCTTGGCTATATACTTTAGACACTACATGCTATAATCCTATTAAAATTTAAATCTTTGACTAGTTTCTGAATTTTGCTTTTATTAATGAAAATTTCGGATTTTCAGTTTTGAATCCTAATCTTCAATTGGGTACTTAGGGAATAGCGTGACTGTGATGTAATCATCCACCATAATTATTCCAACTTTGCAAATTATTCTAACACTTTAGGTTTGTTATTTTTTTAAAGATTAGCAAATTTTTTTACATTTAAAAAAATGTTCAACTAAATTTTTAGAAATTACTATGAATACAATTTTATGTTTAAAAAATTTGAATCCAAGTTAATTTTACAAAATTATTATGAATACGATATAAATAAAAGAGTTTTTGATTAAAAAAATTAATAAACAAAAGCAGTTTTTGACATTTACTTTATTTAATTCAAATCTTTTATTTTAACTGTATTCATAATATTTTTTTTAAAAATTAACTTTAATTCAAAAACTAAATTTTTAAATATAATGTTTGCTAAATCTAAAGTACACTTCACAAGCATTAACAACATATTTGCAAAGTTAGAAGAATTATTGCCAAACGATTATTAATAGCAACCCTAATCCCAATGTACCTTCAGCTGACAGCCAGGACCAAAAACTAGTTTGGATATGAAAACTTTACCATACTATACTATTCCATCTAGTGTTATCAGCTACTCGAATTTATAGTAAATAGCTTTAGATCATAGTGAAAGTAATTACTTTGTTTAAAAAAGAAATCCTATCTTAATTTCTTAAAAATGTAAAGTCAGCTTTATAATATTTTACATAATCGTGTAAACAAAAAAAAAAAAAGTGCCTACTTTTTTTTCTTAAAAAAAATGTATTTGCAGAAATTAAAACGTATCTACTTATAAGTGTCACAAAACAAAAAGATCAATCTATAAATGTAACAATCTTTAGAACTATTTTTTTTTTTATTTGTGATTTTAGTAAAATTCTAATAATCAAAAGATTGAAATAATAAATATTTACAGTTATAATACTATTTTTATCAAGTTTTTAAAAATTACTTTTATGAAAAGGATTATTTTTAATTACTTTATCAATTCTGTCATAGTCCATTCATGTGTTAGATTTTAAAAAAATAAAAAATAATATATACTTATTCCAATTTTGCATTCTCTATTTTGACAAACAAACAAGAATTTGCACCCATTTGTTGTTTTTTTTTTAATGTTAACATTGCATGCTGATATTATTAAAAACAATTTGTCTTTTCTATATAATAAAATGTAAGATTTGCAGTAAAAAAAAAAAAAAGTTATATACATTATGTAAGTGAAAAAAAACTTTCATCATTACAATAATAAATGACACTGAAAATAAATTGCAAATTATATACATTTCATTATCTAAAGTGCAATATTTTAACTTATTTTTGTTGACCATTTTCATAATAATAAAAATTACAAATATAAGCACCTAACATTAAGAAATTTTTTTATTTATCTTATTTAAGCCCACAGTTATAATGGTTTAACAGTTTCCTTTGTAGCTATAAATATCTGTGTGCATTACATTATTATATACACTGAAAAGACATACAGATATAAAGACAGTCATATCTAATGTTAGTGATGTTTATATTTAATATAAAATGTCAATTTACAGCAAAAATTAATCACACAAGACATGAAATATATGAAAAATAAACTTGGAAATATGCATGATAATTAACTTTAAGTTTCCCATTCATAAACATGAAGTTCTTAGATTGATTGTGATGATGCAATTGTTTGGCTTAAAGTAATTTAATAGCAGCTGTCTTTAAGTTTGTTTGCTAGTATTGCATTTGTGTGATGGTAAAAACTTGAACTAAAATTTATATCAATTTATTAATTCCATCTAAATTGTCTAGATTTCAAAATCATATGGAGAAATGTTTAACAAAAGACATTGGGTAGATTTTCAAAGTTAGTGGAAAGCAAAAGGCCTTGTATATATATTTATTTTTCTAAAATTAAATCTAAAAAATGGTTTTGATAACAATATGTTGGTTTAGATAAAGATTTTATTGCTTTATATATTTGGTAGTTTTCTATTCTATTGTGTCAGCCATTTGATGGTGAAAATTCTCATACTCTATCCAGAGACCAAAAGAAATTTTCCAAAGAATACATTTATCAATTAATCTTTAAATACCCAACAAAAATGTAAAAAAGAAAAACGATCGAATTGGAAATTATTAATTGTTCTTAATAGGTGTGCCATTAATGTCCATACACATATTATCTTTCAAAGACAACTGTTGTAAAAAATCAATCAATAAATTAATAAATAATTGTTTATATATTTTTTCTTTCCTTTTTTTTTTTCAAGTGTCATAGCATCGGTCGGGGTGCGAACCCACAACCCAGGCAACTGCTTGTAAGGCAGTCACGCTGACCTCTTGACCACCAATGCAAGACTAAATAATTATTTTTTCTTTTCAAAAATGACCTGAAAAAGTAAAAGACAGTTCAGTAATTAAAGCATTATCAGCATCATTTTTTTGCCACCATTATGTAGTTGTAAAGTTTACGGGGAGGGGGAGAGGAAGGTTTTGCCACACAGGGAATTCTACTATAATAGAATATTTACAATAACATATGTTTATGTAAAATTGTTTCTGGTAAATGTTATTCAGGAAATTAATGAATTACGTTAACCTGTATGATTATTTTTCTTTCACAAAGAAGAGAGTGGGCCCAGTAACATTATATTGTAATGGTCAGAAAATGTGTAACTCGTAAATATAGTGCAGAATTCGACCACCATACAGAACAGCAGCACCATCAAGTAGTGAAGCCACCCGTGGTACTGAGTTCGAACATAGTTTATCGGTTCCACAATACAATCCACGAAACAACGCATCTGATGCGACATTAGTAAATACTTCCTTAGGCACGGTGGTCAGGGATATGCAAGAGACTCATGATTTTATTCTCGAGTTAGCCAATAATCAAACTAATATTAATTAAACATTCATACTTACATAATTGAGGAAATAGTATATAGAATGGGTATCGAATAAATGAAATGTAACTGCAGACGTATAGTTTAAAATTATTTATTAATACATTTTAATAAAACAATCTAATAATATTTTATGGACTAACAGCTTCAGTAGCGGGATTTGTGACATGATTATATTTTAAAGAATATATTTATTTATTTATACATTATTTTATATTGAGGATTTCAGTAGCGGTATTTCCGATACTGTAATGTTTACAAAAGGAATACATTTATTTGAAGGCATAATCTAGCTACCTAAAATTCTCGAGTTAGTATTTCTAATGCATGCCTGGAGGGATTTATACCTTTGAAATGCAAGAGTCTAAAGTATGGGTTATAAGAGTAATGGCAGACATATTTATTTAATTAAAATATTTATTTATAACTAAGGGCAAACATTTATTTGAGAGTGAATTATGCAGATAATGCAGAGGTGGAGTGATATGTTTAGAATAATAAAACTAAGTAAAGGAACACGTGGTACACTTTAGGAAGGCGATATGGAATGGCAGTATATTGAAACTGCAATGCCATGAATGAGTTTATAAGAATGTTGGGCTGGTCTCTGCCATCAGCCCGACGAAGTAAGGTGTCACATAAGCATAACCAGGGACAAGCGGTCCGTATCGCAGTTTTCCGGCTGGCTGCATGACATTGTCAAATCCCACGGGAGCACCCATTATGCCCGCTTGTGTAGGACGACTGGGGTTAAGTTCAACCCTGAAGAATCCAGAAATTTCACGGTGGAATGGGTCATCGCATCTCTAAAACGTAACACATGTATAATGTACAAACGATTAGGATGAGATTTAAATAGATTTCTAATTCGGCCCTACATTATCAACATTTACTAAAGAACGTTGGTGACTCTCAAAGAAATGTAATTTTATGGAATTATTCATGATGATTTAATAAATACAAAACAGATATAAATTGGGAATTATTGTAACTAATACGACAGCCATTTGCGAAGTAGTAGACCCCTGCATTACAATAAATGATGCCATTGAATGCATGTCGATTTATATGGAAGTTAAGTTATTTAGGAAAATACATATTAATGAAAATGTGACATGCATTCACTGTTTCAAACGATCATAGATTTAAACTTTGAAAATAGAGACAATTGTGAGCATGCAATAATTAGATAATAAATATAGATAAAATGTAGATTTTAAGAATACGCACCCAAGATAGAATGAGGTAAGCTAGATTAGTAGAGAAATTTACACATTAAGTTAATTATTCAGTTTTAGTTATACATATGGTAGTTTTACATTTTATAATTTAGATAAGTAGTATGAAGAAGAGCTATAGCATATTATTAGAGTACTCTAGAGTTTGAACACAGACAGGTACCTGTTTTATAAGAAGTTTTCCGAGTCCATTGGTTAAGTAGCAAATAGTTCATGAGTGGCAATTCTTTCTTGTATTTAGACGTTTCATTTTACTTTCACAGCAGCAGCAGCTTTCTCATTTATTTCAGGCAGCAGATCTTCATGGTTAATTTATGATGGGCAATGGAAAGTTTAACATCCGATAGGCCATCTCCCGATGGAGAATAATCTAGGTGCTTTACTCGGTCATACCTTGGCAGGACTCTCAGTGATCAAGAGCAAAGCTAAAGTTTAAGTGAATGTCTCCAGCGAGTCTAAGATGGCCTCTTTTTTTATCTTGATCCTTCACATTTTTGTTAAGGTATTTTTAGGTTCTACTTAATCTGCCCTGAGGATAATCAAAGCATTTTGTTGGTTTTTAATTAAAGAAAGCTGCCGTTCTATTGTTTACATTTTACATTTACTAATTATACTTTGGGGAATTTTTCTTTAATTAATCTATTATCTATTACTGACCGATGCTTTTAAATTTCAAAGATAAAAAGGGAACATAAGATTATTTTAACTTTTAATTAAATATTACATCAGATTTTTTTAGAATTATTATTAAACAAAATTTAAACACAGCAATAAATACGAACTATATAATGCAAAATAAATGATTAAAATTATACAAAATTATATAACTAAAAGAAATCTAAATTATATTATTTTATCCCTATTTATTGCGTTTAATTTGAGATCGAAATGTGTGCGTGTTTATGCTGAATTCTACATATATTTATACATTTTTAATATTGTTACACACACAATTCGATATCAAAAAGTTTAAATTTGGGCGGGATAGACCGGTCAGTGAGAGACGACAGAAAAAGGTGAAACTTAAGATTCGAATACGAATCTTACTGTTTCAATATGTATGTGTTTTTGCTTAGCATCAATGCCATCAAATGGCTGACATGATAAAATAGAACACTACCATATATTATTTATAAAAATGTATTTTAATGATAAAATGAAGTTTAAATTTTAAAAAAAAATTATTCCAAATATATTTTTGTTACCAACAGCAAAATAGTGAAATCTGTTGTTTTGATGGCATATTTCACGATTTTTTTCTAGATTTGCAAGATTTTTTTTTTTAATTTTTAAACTTATATTTGTAATAAATATCTTTAAAATGAAGAAAAATATTATGAAAAATAAAGCTTTATTTATTAAAATAAAAAGCTTTAAATAGTAGCAAAATATTTATAAGGGTAGTATTAAAAAAAATGTCTAAGGATATGGTTTTTTTATTTGCTTGATTTTCAGTCGTAATTTTAATGAAATTTAGATGCCATTTTAATAATAATGGACGATTGTTATAAAAAGCATATGATAGTATGAACCAGAAGTTATAAGTAAATCTCAACCCAAGAAACATTAGTTAATGAGCTTGTCACCTGACCACTGCATTAAATCGCATAGTACGATATGTAAGATTATATATTTTTAACTAATACGGCTACATAAAGAATAATATTTTATTAATTAAATTTTTACATAGGTTTGATAGTAGTATTGCAACAATATATTTTACTAGGCAATCAAATTTGCTTAGGTTCAAAACTTTAGGGATTTTATATAATTTCAGGTCATAATTAAAATAGCTTTAAAAAGGGGGGGGGGACTGAATATTTGTAATTCAATATTTCTCATTGATGATGAAACTAAACTGAGACTCTATAAGACATAACTATCTATTGCACATTAATTATTCATACCTGTACTATCTATTGCACATTAATTATTCATACCTATATAAATAACTTTAGTATAGAGTTAATTAATCATCTTCAAATAGATTATTTTAGACTAGTGGTGTAAAGTCGATCACTATATGATATATATATATATATATGTATTTGTATATAAATATTATTCTGTGTAATTTAGCTTAATCATAAAATGGCAGTTTGTTATCTAAGATTCATGTGTCTTATAATCTCCTAAGTGACTAATCATTCATCTTTTTATTGTTTAAGTATATTTGGTGAGCTTCTTGAAAATTGGTTTTACGATTCCATAAAATCTTTTGGGAAACGGTAATGTGATCAAGTGTAAGGTTTTTCAATAATTCTTAACAGTATTTATACAACATCATGTGTTTGTAACTAACTATGCAATAATTAAATAAAATGTATTATTTTTAAAATCATATTTTAAATTTTTTATTAATCTTTTAATATTGATATTTTCAATTTTATTAACATATAACATTAACAGTAAATCTTTTATAATTAAGTTTTAAAATCATATTTGTTATCAGATAATTAAATATTAAAATAAAATAATATAAATCTCAGATCACTTTATTACAACAAAATATAAAATTGATTTATACAAAAGAATAAAATCAAGTTTAAAATACAGTTTTAAAAAAGTGATCGAATGGTTTGAGCACCGAAAATCCGTAGAGCTTTAGTTGTCGAATTTGCCGATCTACTATTACATTGAACAATGAAAAGAAATACTATAATTTATCAAGTACAATTAGTAGATTTCATTCACAAAACAGTTAAGTGCATTATTAAATCTTTATGAACATCATTTTTATTAGCAGCGACTCCTGAGCCAAGATGACAATTCTAAATAGATATATAAAAAGCAGCAATAGTAAGATAAAGAATAAAAAGCTTAAGTGTTTTGTATTTGTGATCGACAAATAATCTTACGTGTAGTTTAATTTGTTTATTATCTAATGATGCAGTCTTTATAACCCTCCCCCCTCCATTCAATATTCATATTTCCCTTACAGCGATTTCAAAAAAAGGTGTTTTAAAAATAACTAATTAAATAAAGAAAAATTGAATTAATTAAAAATTAGTCAAATGCATATATCGGTTTGACTTCTCCGTATAATAGCAGCAGTTTTCTTGTATAGTGCTGTTTGCAAGTCTCACATTTGGTCTAATTAGACACAATGTTCTTGTATATGCTATAATCCATTTCTTTGTTAGGTTTTGAAAAAAATAAAACATATTTACAATGGTCTCAAAGCAAGGCTAAAAAATAAATTATGAATTTTTTTTTTTATATAAAAAAAATGAAAATGACTAATTTAGTTCTGACAGAAAAAAATGTACACTGAAGTTGACTAGTTATATACTATGAATAAATCAGCAATTATTTAATCATAAGAAAGGAAAAATAAAGATCATGATGTGATTAATTGTACTTCTTAAACTGCTAAAGATACACACACATTATGTGACAAGTGCTAAATAAAAAGAAAATCAGCAATAAATTTGTGTTTGGAGGATATGAACAAAAAGACTGTTCGAGTGCAATGGAAATAAAACATTAGAAAAGGAATCACTAAAAAACATAATATCAAGCCATATTCTGAAAGTGTTGGATGTGGAGATTCCAAATGGCTACAATTCACTTTACAAATGTGACTTCCGGGCATTCTGGATATGCTACGCTAAAAGTTCTCATCCTTTTGTTTTTACATTTAAACACATAATATTGAATCCAGCTGAATAAATAGGAATAATAAATAGAATTAATCTGTACATGCAGTGGGGCAGAAATATTACTATAAAGACTTCTGTTTAATAGCATTGTGTCCTATCTGAAGCAACTAAAAATTGATTCCAATACTATTACATTTTCAGCCAATATATAACAGCACTGACCAAACACTGCCTTTCCTACGCTGGCTGTTGCTGTGGTATTGCAGATTGAGTGTAATGAGAGTTTTTTTTATTATTATTGTAATTTTTAAAAAAAATCCAATATATAAATATTTTATTTTAGGCCATAAAGAGGACATCATTTGTAAAATTAGCTGTCAGCCAAATTTAAAATGTGAATTTACAATAGTAAAAAAAATAGCTGAATAAAAAATAGACTATTTAAAATATTTACATCAAAAAGTTCATGCTGATCCAGTTATTGCCATTAAAAGTAAAAATAATGGAGAATTTTGAGAATTTTAACTAAAAACCCAGAGATCATGATTTCAAATTAACAAAGTTTGAATACAAAAACATGATTAAAATTTTAATGGACAATATTATCCTAGTAATTGCCATCATTTCTCAATGCTTTTTGTGCAATCTATATATGATAATTTGGAAAAATATGTTAATATTTCCAAGTTATGGTATAGCATTAATTACTTCTTCAAATTTATAGAATGTATAAATTTAATCATATAGAAGGTGATTTTTGATGAAGTTTGAACATCTTTTCTTCATTGTTTGACAGTTGATGAAAGTACGGATGTTTCTGTATAAAAAAAATTAATATTATATATTGTATAAAATAGAGATCAAAATTTGAATCCAGTTATCAGACAAAATTGTTTGACATTGTGTGTGATAGTCATTTTATTGTATTAAAGACAAAGTTGTTTTTTAAATATATTTTTTGTAATGTTAAAAAAACAAATGGTGTGATTGCCCAACTATGAAACAATATTTCACATTTAGTTCAACAGTATTGGGTGGCTCACAGGGAAGATCTGGGAATAGAAGATCCATGGAAATAGTTTCCATTTATTAAGATATTAAATCAAGAATACTATGACCTCTGCCCTCTTCACCTATTATCAAGTCTAATTACAAACCAACAACATTATCTGAGACACGCATAAATTATTTTTTTACCCAGCCCAAGCTTAGCATCAGGAAGAGACAATAGACCAGAATACTTATGGAACTAACTAAGTTAAATGTGCATAAAATATAATATGAAATATGTGTTTTGCGTGCCTGGATCATTGGAAAAATAAAATAAAGGTTAAGCTAATAAAAAATTGCAATAATGTCAGAAGACTTAAGTTTTTTAGTTTAATAATATATTTAATGAATGACATTTTAAAATATTAGGAATGTTTTAACTACCTCCACTATTCCCCGATTGATTAATGATAAAAATTAGACAATAAAGGCGGATAGTAATTACATAAGATTTTGCAGTCTAAGTCTATTTCTTCCCAACTTCAATAAAATTATTAACTCAAATTCCCTTGATAAAGCACAATTAAAATAAATCCTTCACAAAGCATTTTCTAGTTGCTTTGTGCTTAAAAACAATTTTAAAATATTTCAGACATCTATAACTAACTAAGATATATGTATGGGGCTAAAGGACAGACAAAAGAGGCATTATCAAGGAGATCAAGTTGGCAAACAAAGGAAACTTACTAGTATTTAATTTAAAGACATAATTTAAATTGAAAAGATCTTTTTAAATGAAAATTAACTTTTAACTTACACCGCAATGGAATAAGAAACATTTATAACATTTTAACAATGAGGAATAGTGAAGGAAAAAAAAGGTTAAGTATAAATAGATGATCACACAAAAATTAAATATACATCTAATATTAGTATAATAGAAAACAGTTACATTATATATATAATTAAATGAAACAGTTAAGAAAGATATTTATCAAAAGGTAAAGTAATAAATATTTCATGAGGAGAGATACGGTTACCGTCCTGGCTCCTTGGTCCAGTTCCCTCAATGTTTGTGGCTTGATACATCTGTAGAGAGATATTTGTCCAGACAAGGAATGGAAATATGCAGCTTTTTTAATGAAAGGTCACACAGACATGGCACACAGTTCAGGTTTCTATTTTGGGCATGTTATGGCATTTTGATGGTTTTTAGGACCCCAGCAGCAGGCAAAGCTGTTTTCCTAACTGCCAATCATAGTCATGTCCATAAAATTAATACACTTTTTAATGTGTCACATGTTGGAAGTTATGACAGTGATTTCGAGGACAAAAGTTGAATAAATTCAGGAGCAAAATCTGCACAAGTTGAACGGCAAAATCTGACTAATTCAGGAACAATATTTTCTGTGTTTAGAAACAAAATCTCAGAGAATCATAGCACAGGATATGCATGAATAAGCATAGGAGACCAGAGAGATTTTTAAAAGTAAAATCTCACTAATCTAGACACAGGATCTGCATGAATCAGTAAAAGAACCAGAGAGAGCCTAATCATAATAATAATAATAATAATACCCATCCAGTCTTTTGTTCTCTTCTCCTTTTTATACCTTTCTGTCAGCTACCCTTTTATTGTTTTGCGTATGATTTTAGATCTTGATAAGCTCCCCTCCTTTGTTTCAGGGTAACTTTTTCTAAAAGTAAACTTTTAATTTCTTATTCTAGATTTCTGATTTAACTTTTGAATTTCTATTAATTAAAAAAGGCCATCTTTAATTTGCCTTGAATGGGCTAACTAATTAAAACATACATTCCTTTAGAAATGTTGGCAGGCTTTCTCAAAAGAAAATCATACACCATATTTTAACAAAATTTAAAAAGAAAAATATATTATTAATTCTTTTAACAAAATAACATTTTATTTCAACAGAATTTTGCATTAACTCATGTATATACGCTTGATGTCTAAATATGTTTGATTAATAAGTTTTACAAGTAATTTTTTAACAGCAATTTAATCTTAGAACGGAATTTATTTAAAAGGAAATATTTTAATGCAAATACAAATTTAAACACCGTTAAATAAACAAAATGAATGAATTAATTTTAGCTTTAATGCAAAACGCTGCTGATACTGGACTATAAACTTAATTGGTCTACAATATTAGCAAAGCAAAACTCTCCATACAGTATTGCCACTCTGTGAAAACCAGAGTAATCAATGAATGCCAGAAGGCTTGTGCATAAAATTCCTATCTAATGCCTACTCATCCAATATCCCCAGACTAGTTTCTGGCTTGTGGCCATCATCAGTGAGGAGCTTTGGATCTGAGAGCACTGTACCTAGATCTTAGGATCTAATGCAACCCTCCAGCACTCACTTAACTACAAAACTATGATAATGAAATTGAAAACACAAAAATATTTTCAATCTAAGCTCAATCGCTTATATAGTCATATGGGTCTGAACTCAGTTCAGCACCCATACATTTTGGGGTCTTTGGCTCTTTAACAACCATATCCACCACTATCCTATTAGGCAGGATTGGTGTTAAACCATTAAGAATCACATGATCACTATCTTTTATACTAGCACATAATTGTTTATAAACAAAGCAAAACTCTCCATACAGTATTGCCACTCTGTGCCAACCAGAGTAATCAATCTGCATGAATAAGCATAGGAGACCAGAGAGAATTTAAAAGTAAACTCTTACTAATCTAGATACAGGGTCTGCACAAATCACTAAAAAAACCAGAGAGAGCCTAATCATAATAATAATAATAATAATCACCATCCAGTCTTTTGTTCTCTTCTCCTTTTTATACCTTTCTGTCAGCTACCCTTCTATTGTTTTGTGTATGATTTTAGATCTTGATAAGTCATCCCCCCCACTCCTTTGTTTCAAGGTAACTTTTTCTAAAAATAAACTTTTAATTTCTTATTCTAGATTTCTGATTTAACTTTTGAATTTCTATTAATTAAAAAAGGCCATCTTTAATTTGCCTTGAATGGGCTAACTAATTAAAACATACATTCCTTTAGAAATGTTGGCAGGCTTATCTCAAAATAAAATGGTGCAGTGTCTCAGATCCAAAGCTCCTCACTGATGATGGCCACAAGCCAGAAACTAACCTGGGGATATTGGATGAGTAGGCATTAGATAGGGATTTTATGCACAAGCCTTCTGGCATTCATTGATTACTCTGGTTGGCACGGAGTGGCAATACTGTATGGAGAGTTTTGCTTTGTTTATAAACAATTATGTGCTAGTATAAGAGATAGTGATCATGTAATGCTTAATGGTTCTACAATATTAGTTAAGTTTATAGAGGGCTGTGAAGCATGGATCAGACTTCCAGATTCATTGCTTCACTACAGAGCATAAAAAAATAGTCTAAAATGTTTAGTTGTAAAAAAGTGAATCTATAATAAACAATAGTTATAAAAACTACATAAGCTTAGATACAATATCTCCCTCTTCAGGTGCTGGGCTATGGAACCAAAATTCTTTGATTTCATTATTAAGATAAATTTAAATGCCATTAGCACTAATTGGTTTCTCTTTCATAGGCAAGGCATCAACAAAATTGACCCAATCTTCCCCTTCTGCCAGACTCATGATGAAACATTTGACCATCTGGTTTACTAGTGCCATGGACTCTGGAGGTCTAGAAGGATTATTGCTGATAACCTTAAAGTGAATTTTTACCTTGTTACTTCTCGTAAGGACAGTATTGGGACAAGATCCATCCCTACTATTAGGTTATCATTATTTATCAACTATGCATTCTGGTCTACTCGTAGTAAAATGGTTTTTAATCCCAGTGCAATTCATGAGGGAAAATTCTTTCTGAATAAACTTATAAAATTTAAAAACCATGACATGCTCCTAGCTCCAAAAATGTTATTCGAGGAAACATGGACTCTGATTACATTGTAAGAATGATTGCTGGTAAAACGTTTTGTTTCTTCTGTCTACGTTATTGCTGAAAGTGGTTTTGTTAATAATCAGAAGTTCAGATCCTTAATGTTTTCAAAATGGATAATATTTAACTGAACACATCAGATTTAGCATAAATACCTAAGCCTTCATAGTTGTAGTGATTTTTCCAATGGTGATCTAACCAAACTCTAGATTGACTAAGTGACTCTTGGTAGTGTGAGGCAATTTGTCTAGGTGAGTTGGGTGAGGTTAATTGGCCTACTTGTGTGTTAACAGTAGACCAGGTATACGGGTTTACCTTTTGCCCAGAATAATACTATCTTATATTTATTTATAATCATGTAATTCTTATTTATGTTTGTAATTCTAGCTTTCCTTTTAATTTTCCATGTATACATAATTGTCACTGTAAACATTGTACTTGTTTAATAAATATTTTGAAAAAAAAAAATGTAAAATTGGAGTAATTGACTCATTTAATGATTTAACTTTGGATACTTTTTGATATTTATGCAACTTTTCAAGATTCCAGCACTGATTGTGAACATGGTTTTAGTTTAAAGAACACAATAAAATCATAATTCCATAATAGATTAGAAAATGAATACTTGGATAACTTCATAAAAATTAAGCATTATATCTTGTCAGAAAAACAGATAAACTTAAGACAAAGTTTGTAAAATTTAGAGAAATCATGAAGAACGATGTGAAAAAATAAAGGAATAATTATTGTTATGAATTTTATTTTTAAGTTACATTCTTCAATATTTCATTATATATAAACTATTTTATATGTGGATGTGCAAATAAACGCTTTACTTTGATGTCTTTATATATATGTTGTTGCACATTGGTCAGTTTAGTCTGCTCAGTTCTTGTATTTTTATCTCAAAGACAGTAAATTTTTAGAGGAAACATTGATTGCCATTATAACCACAAAATATAAACATGGTTGTTTCTATATAGATAAGTACAGTGTTGTTAAATTTATAATTTTGACATTACTTAAGCAATATATCTTTTACATTTCATTATCATTAATTTTCATCATGAGAAAAATGAAAATTGTTTTATTCAATTTTTTTTTTTTAAATTTTTTTTTAGTAAATACACATGTACAGATCTTAGTACAATGCAAAAACATGTATTTCCACTCTTTCAAGTTATAATTATTTTTGAATATCAGTTGATAAAATGTTTTTATTTTATTATCTCAACCAGAGTTGATCTGGCATCTCTTACTCTTGAAATTTTCATTACCATTACTAAGTTAAGTTGATTTAATTATATGAAATGTCTTAATTATTTAAATAAGTATATTTTTTGTATTTGTTGATTGTGGTAGGAAATTTTTAACACCATATAGAAATTGTTATAAAAAATTATATTTATTCTCAATTTTACACTGTGTAAAATAAACTATATTTTGGTCTGTGTATATTCTAATATTTTTTTTGTTCATTATGTTAAACGTTTGGTCTGGTTTAGTCAAGTTTCTACTTCAAGATCATCTTTAAACAAATAATAAGGTAGTATTATTTTACATTTACATATTTTACCTGTACATATATCATTCATTTATAGTAATCTTAAAACTATTATTGTAACATCACATATTTTTAATTTGTTAAGTGCTTACTATTTTTTCAATGTTACGATTGTAATTCAAAGATTAATAAATAACTAAAATAAATATTTACACGTGTGTATATATATATATATATATATATAATGATCCATAACTTTTCATGACAGTGAAGAACAAGAATAATTAATTAAATGAAAAAACTATAATTACTTAATTTTTTTAGATTAAAATAGTTTAATAATTAATATGGTTATATTATTTATTAAAATAGATGTAAAGTACAATTCAAATTTTGTAACTCAAAATATTTCATATCTGCAAAAAACTGTAGAAAGAAATTTGCTGTTAAGTGAAAGCAGATCTTTTGATTTTCTCTCAAAGGCTAGTACTAAGTAAGACAATTTTCTAATGTCCTCTGAATATGTTCTTGTCATTGCAGCTGTTATTACTGACTGATTATTTATATAGAAAATGAATAGGTATGGGCTGCTCACCAACATTCATTAACCAGCCTTGGGAGTTTATTAGCCTTTTACCTCTGGGTTGAAGATATCTAAAATGCAATGGACTTTATGCTTCATTGCTTTATATTACTAACTGAAATATCAATTAAGTTTTTTTGAAGGCAAATGCTTATTTGAATGAAATTTTTTCTTTTACAATCATGACTGATAATGTTAAATTATGGTTATAAAGTCATCTAAAGCAGTGGTTGGCAGCCAAAGATATGAGTTGCTAAGATTTCCTGATTGCAGACTTAGGCTATGATTTAATGTTATTTTACTTAGGGACTTATAAAACAAATAAATATATATTTATAACTATGTATCACTTCCAAGAAAAACAAGATTGCATGAGTTGAAAAAAGAATATTAAATGGTATATTGTTGGACTTTGTGAAGTTAATTGATTTAAAAATTAGACATGTATTTTATTGCAATGGCACAAATATTGGAAATCCAAGTGGAGAGGAATTCGTTATAAATAAAATATAAAAGAAAAATATTGTGGGGATTAATAATATATATAACAGAATGGCAAGATTTGTTATTTATCTTAATGGAAGATAATAATTGCAAATACTTCAACTTTACGCATCAACAGGTTTTTATTGTGATGAAGAAGTAAATGATTTTTTTATATGGATGTTCAAAATGCATTTGATCAGACCAAATAAGATTCTAAAATTGTCAAGGGAGAAATTAATGTTCAATTAGTCAAAGATTGAAAGACAAAAGCAAAAGCATTATGTTTAAATTTGGTTATAAGCTTCTAAACATCACATGATCACCATTTCTTATGCTTGCTCCTCACTGACAAGAGCCACAAGCTAGAAACTAGTCTGGGGATATTGAATGAGTAGGCACTGGATAGGGGTTTTATGTACAAGTCTTCTGTCATCCATTGATTACTCTGGCTTTCACTGAGTGGCATTACTGTATGGAGAGTTTTGCCTATTTTAAATTTGGTTATGATGATTGAATTGAGAGAGGACATAGACTTTTGAAGTTTATAGAGAAAATACCCCTGTATATTATCAATTCTTTCTTTCAAAACGATACTAAACAGAAAGATGGACATGGAATTGTACAAATAAAAGTACAATTAAATTGAATTATATTTTGATTCACAAAAAATGTGTATTTCATGATTGTAATATTCTTGATAGAGTCAACACAGAAAGTGATCTTTGATTATTAAGATTTAAGATACATGTTAAAGCAAAAATAGAGACAAAACTTATTCAAAAAAAAAGCAATATCAACAGTTGATATTTCTAACATTAAAAAATAATACTGTGAATTTAAATTAGAACTTGCAAACCATTTTAAAATATTAACAGGTTCAGAAGATAATACAGATGTGAATGAAATTAATAAGAAGATAAATGGTACTCTATTAATAACTGCAACAAAAATAGCTGGCACAAGAAAGCAGCAATATATCAGAAAATTTTCTATTGAGACAAAATGATATATGAAAAAAAGATTCATGAAAATATTTAAAAATGATTCATTAAGAAGAATTAAATATCTATAATTTTATAAAATGGTATAAAAACAGTTAATTGTGTTGTAAGAAAATATAATTATGAGTTTGCAGGGAAAGTATAAAAAAGAAATGTGAAAAACTATCTTGATATAGGAAGGGAAGTTATTTCTGCAGTATAAAGAACTATTACTAAAACAAGATTTGACATCATGAAATGTGGAGAAGAATTCTATCAACAATTATATAGTAGTAAATAACAAAACAAAAAAAAGAAAGTAACTTCCTACATTTATTATATATTCTGAATAACCAGCATTTTATGTGAAGAAGTGAGAATGAAGAAGGAAAAAGCTCCAGAAAATAGTGGAATTATAATTAATATCTTAAAAGAAGTGAAAGAAGACATAGAAAAATTGTTTCCAAAATGATATACCAAATGTTTAAATGATAAAAATGTATCAGATGGCTAGAAGAATGTGGCAGTAAAGAAGATATTAGAATTTACAGAATTATTACTCTTTCATAAATTCTATACAAAAAATTTACCAATCAAAAGATCAAGCTAGATTCAAAATGATTTTATCACAGTAGATAGAATCCAGGTATTGATAACAGTTTTAGAATAAATAAATAAATAAACATATGAGCTTTCATTATATGTTGAATTTGTAGATTATAAAATGCTATTTGATTTTATAAGCATTTCTGCAGTCATTAAAGCATGGATTATTAAGATATAGAATCAGGATATTGTCATATTCTGAAGAATATTTATTTAAATGCAAAAGCAATAATTAGATTACACAATGACACTAAGAAGATTATCATTGAGAAGTGTTTGACAGGATAATTCCATATCTCCAAAATTATCAATAGTTATATAAAAAGTATTATGTGAATTAAAATGGAAAGCTGAGAGTTAATATAAATGGAGATTATTTAAGCTGTATTTATATATTAGAATATTTCCATTATCTAGTATTGAATGTCTTTAAAAAATTAACTTTATTCAAATTTTCCAATTACATTTGATTGTTAGTAATAGTGCACAGGCTGGTTTATGCATGACCTTTCACGAGGTATTATTCTCCTCTCTTCAGATGTTTCTAGCATGACCAGTGACAATCCACGGGAATCAAATCTGGACCTTTGGATTGTTGAATATTGAATTTTAAGATAATGGATCTAACCAACTGAGCCATCCTGCTGTCTTTGGTAGGATGTCTCTGTTGGTTAGAGTGATATTTTAAAATTCAATATCCAGGAATCTAAGAGTCCAAGTAGGATGGCTGTTGGTTAGAGCATTACCTTAAAATTCAATATTCAAGAGTCTAAGGGTTTTTAATTCCCATGATAGTATTGTCACTGATTAGGTCAGAAACATCTGAAGAAGAGAGAATAATATCTCTCTAAACATTGTGCATATAATAACCTGTGTATTATTACCAACAGTTTTTTTTCTAAAGACATTCAATACTTAATATTAGATGATGGAAATAGTTCAATATATAATTACAAGTAAAATGCCATCATCACAAACCTTCATGAAAACATTATTTAAGCCATTTAGATTTTACTGATGATGTCATTGATTTTGAAAACAATCCTTCAGAGCTTTAGAAAATATCACAAGTTATCAAATGAAAATAAGAAAATAGATCTAAAATATGCTAAAAAGATTAAAGTAATGTTCAATGAAGAGAAGAAAATAAAAATTGATAATGATGAATTAGAAGAATATAACAATTACAAATACATTGGTGAGATAATTAATACAGACGAACATATAAAATGAAATTAATCACAGAATTAAACTGGGATGAAATGCTTTTGGCAGCAATAACTTAATATTAAAAGAAAATATGCATATTTGCTTTAAAACTTATTTAATAGATGTGTGATAAAAATTCTTTCTAATAAATCTGACTTGGACACTTAATAAAAGAGCAATACAGGGATTTCAAACTACTCAATGAAATATGGACAAATTATGTTAGGAGTAGCAAGAAGAGACAGAAATTAAAAATACAACAGATTTTACTTACATTGAAAGAATTAAGAAACCAAAATAGTGATGGGTTAAACATATTTCTAGTAAAATAATAATAGATGGACAGGTGGAATATTAAATATGATACTTAAAAATTGTAAAAGATCTAGAAAAAGATCATATGTCAGATGGGTGGATGAAATGAGAAAGTTTTCCCATGCGTTGTGAAGTACTTGGAGAGATTTTTTTTTTTAGAGGTTGATAATGGTTGAAAATGATGGCAAGGAAATAAAATAGTGATGGTATATATAATCAAATGATTAACCATAATATAAATAATGAATAATGCTAAGATTATTCTGATGTCATATGACCACTTCCTCTTATGCTTGTGTATAACTGTTATTAAAACAGGCAAAACTCACTATATATTGAAATGGTAAATCTGATTCAGATTTGCCATTTCACGGTCTGACCCACCTAATTATTTATTTACTAACATTTCCTTTTTTTTATTATTCTAAAAAAATATTTTAACATTTTTGTAACCATCCTGAATCAATCCTAAAATTTATTTTGGATCGTATAATTATACTAACACACTGTTATTCTATTTATTATAAAAAAAAAAAATTTCAAATAATTAACTTTGAATTTTTTTATATAGTTTAGATATATATGTTTAAAATGCTTTATTTTTAGTTCAAGAATTCAAGATGGCCTTTGTGAAAAGATTTGTACCTCGATAAGAAGTTTAAAATAAATGTTTAAATTAAAAGAATAGATAAATTACCAAAATCCATTCACTGTGGAATCTCTATTCATTAATTAATAGAGATTCTACATTGTTATCTAAATTAAAAACTAATATAAAATTAGATTGAAATATATTAATCCTTATCGAGGTACAAACTTTATAAAATTAGAATAAAAACAATTTTCATCAAAATATAAAATCACAAACCAATTTTCTTTAAAAAACTTATTTTTTTTTTATTATGACTATATGAAATTAATATCAAGAGCAACGTTTCGACTATTTACTTCCTTATAGTCTTTTTCAAGCCACTAAAATATAAAAAACAATAAAACAAATAAAATAAAACATAATACAATCATTAAACTCTACATATATTTCAAATCTTCTCAATACAAAAACATAAATTTAATATAAAACATTAGAACATTACCTTCCTCTATTTAAAACAACCTACAATTTAAACTTCTATTTAAAACACTCTGTTTAAATTATATTTAGATAAAATATCTCAAAAACCAGTCCCATCACCCACAACAATCAATTAGTTTTTTTCTTTTATTCCTATATTGTTTTAATTCCCTACTATAAAAAATTTTTTCTTTTTTTTTAAAACTTACTTTATAATTAACTATTGTTTCTAAAAGTTCTATTTTTTTTTTTTTTGTAAATAATGTGACTAGTTTTTATTTTTTATAAAATCAATTAGTTTTTTATTCATATATGGTTTAAATTCCTTAATATAAAAATTTTCCTTTAAAAATCTTTCTTTATAATTAATTACTGTTTCTAAAAGTTCTATTTTGTAATTAATGTGACCAGATTTACAATTGCTATTGTTTTCTAAAAGATTACCTGAGGCAGCAGGAAGTAATAAATAGAGAGTGGTCTTTTCAGACAGAGAGTGACAGAGAACAGAGAGAGTTGTAGAAAGCACGCTATGATGATCGAGGAGTAAAACAGGGTAATCGCTGCCCTTTCCCTCCTGAGATCCGAAATCTTCCATTATGCTGCTGCCAGAACATGCCATCAACTGCCATAAGCCATCAATGTTCGCCCACAGAACTCATTCTGGGGAGCACCAAGGTAGTCATCCAGATTTGACCAAAGTATTATTAGAATGTAAATATAATTTCGTAAAGCTTTAAAATGTCAAAAGTTAATATTTATTCAGGATCTTTTTTTTAACTGTCTCTTTAACCTGTTCTTTTAAATTATTTATAATATTTTTTTCTTTTGATAACTCAAGCTCACAACAATTTTCTAATATTTGTTATTGACTATGAATTTATTTATTTATTTTATATTAATTTTTAGCATGAGATTATTTCATGCTTTGATTTTTTTTGTATTTCGACAAGCTTCACTCGCAGGGGCTCAGAGTAATTTGCTAAGAGAGCAAACTATGTTTTATTAGAGGTAGTTCAAGCGAACGATTTAATTTTAAAATAAAATAATTTTGATCTATTTTATTTCGCAAGTGAAGTTATGTCGAATATATATATTTCAAAATAAACATGTCGTAATTTCTGTAAACTGTTTTATTATAGATTTCCCAGAATGGGATTCTATAATTTTATATTTCTGTAATTCAAAATAGAATATAATACACTATGGATTTTTGACCTAGTAACAGCGCCGCTGGATAGCGTCAGTTAATTATCATGCATTTTTTTAAGTTAGGAAGGGGGAATTTTTTCAAGAATTAAATTCCCTTATTTCTATAAGTATGTTTTTTTTTTTTTTTTGTATGTTAAATATTTATATAAAGTAGTTGTTTATGCAGGTTGTTCTCTATGCAGTATTAGATCATTTTAAGGCTATTTAATTATAATTCGTTCCTATTTAATAATTATAAGATCTCGGGTTAATAAAGAATGCTTGGAGTCTCATGAATAGACCTAAAACGGTCATAGATTTTGTGATTTGGAGTTAGCTTCCGTTCTTCGCATACGCCTGTGAAACGGACAGCGTGTTTGAGATAGAGTTGGTTTGTCAGCAGAATTCGTAGAGGCGAATATGAGGACTCTCTGTAATTCCTATCTCCTATCGATACATGGACACGACATGTGGACGTATCGATTTTCCTTTTATTCTTTGTTGGAATAGACATACGAGTGTCCGTAATCCGGTTCGTATTTTCTTACTTATGTTTCTTCTCTCCATTTTGCATTCGTATATTTATTAACCCGACATTATTTTGCTTTTATTTTGCCTATCTAATACGTAAGCCTTAGGGAAATGATTCTACCGAAAGGATCTTCGACCCGAGTAATAGACTCTTTTGTTCTTTTGCGTAATTAGTTAAAATCATTTGGTTTTGGCTAATTCACAGCATATTTCATTATAGGGATAATTTTAGTTGTAAGTCCAACTAAAGTGACATGTTTGCTTTGATAATTAACTGATATATATTTTTTATTATAATCACTTACAGTTTTAAAGTTATTTATAAGCTATGCCAGCAAGGTCCACTAATGTGATAAAACATTAGTTGTTGAAAATCCAAATTATTAATTTTATAAAGATAAATAAAAATCAATTTTTTCATATATGTTAATGGAGTTAGACGTCAAATTAGTCTTACTACAAATTAGTCTTACTACAATCGTCTATTTAATTAATATCTTTTTCAATAGGAATGTTTTTTTAAGTCATTCTTATATATGTGCGTTAGGCAGATGTTTAAACCTATTGCTATATTATAAGCTTGTAATAAATGTGCACGGGGATTTTGAAATCCGTGGTCATTTAATTATGAAATAATTTTTGCTATTTGAAAAAAAGAAGAGAGAATAAATGTAAACACAATGAAAGATGTATAAACTTAACAAAATAAATTGTACAAAGTCAATAACGTCAATGCTGACCGCTAATAAAAATAAAGTCGTCAGGAACTCATATAATTATGAAGTTAATTTAAAAATTGTATTTTTGTTTTTTTTGAGCTTGAGTTTAAACTAATGTAAAATAACTAATGTAGAATGCCCAATGATTTTAAATATATATATAACTAAAACAAACTTCCAGTGTTCTCGAATCATTTTGTTTACTTTTATTTTAAATAAATTTTGATTTTTAAACATACATATCAACCAATCTAATCACCCAAGTTCTCATTTAAATGTAATAAAATCGAATCTCATGCTTTAAGACCCAGCTGCCTGCACAGTGAAAATAAAGGAATTCGATCGTATCGTCAAGAAAGGCCATTGATTAGATCTTTGACCTGGGGATATAGGTAAATAGGGCAGAATTCACGATGTACCTGATTTATCTATCTTGTACATGGTCGGACTCGAGGTATTTTACCTGTATTCAGGGGTTTGTTGGAATGTGTGTTTTTCGACCGGTACAATATATTGCCACACACAGCAAGCTAGAGTAATCAATGGATGCCAAAAGGCTTGTGCATAAAATCCCCACCTAGTGCCCACTCATGCAATATCCCCAGACTAGTTTCTGGCTTATGGCCTTCATCAGTTAGGAGCCTTGGATCTGAGAGCACTGCATCTAGATCTTAGGATCTAATGCAACCCTCCAGCAACCATCTTTTATCTCCATTCAACTACAAAACTATGAGTCTTAAACTGAAAACACCTTAATGTTTTCAATCCAAGCCCATTAGCTTATATAGTCATATGGGTCTGAATCCAGTTCAGTACCCATACATTTTGGTATCTTTGGTTCTTTAATAACTATAGCCACCACTATCCTATTAGGCAGGATTAATTTTAAGCCAATAAGCTAATGGGCTTGGATTGAAAACATTAAGGTGTTTTCAGTTTAAGACTCATAGTTTTGTAGTTAAATGGAGATAAAAGGTGTTTATTGGACAGTTGCATTAGATCCTAAGATCTAGATGCAGTGCTCTCAGATCCAAGGCTCCTCACTGACGAAGGCCATAAGCCAGAAACTAGTCTGGGGATATTGGATGAGTAGGCACTAGATGGGGATTTTATGCACAAGCCTTCTGGCATCCATTGATTACTCTAGCTTGGTGTGTGTGACAATATATATATATAGTGAGTTTTGCCTGTTTTAATTATTCTGATGTGTTAAATTTTAATGACTGCTAAACAAATCAAGTAATATGTTACCTTTATCATGTTTTTTTTAAAGTTCAGGAAATCAATTAAGACTCCCATCAAACATAGAGATTAATGTATTTTAAATATATTCATAAATTTGTGCTTAGTATAATATTATACTGAATATTGAGAATGTATTTAAAAGCTATTGGGTTGCTATATTTGTTGAAATTTTAATTTTCTGAGCTACTAATAAATTAGATTTGACTGACAGAAATGCATGATTAGAAAAAAAGTTGATTTTTTTTCATCAACATTTCTATTTCAAACATTAGAAAATTTCCAGAGAGTATGAGAAAATAACATGAATACTATTACGCACACACACACAAGAAAATATATAGCAATGCAATACATATAAAACTTTCAAACACATCTGTTCCTATCATCACACATACACACCTATGTAGATATATACGCAGCACTACCACATACAAGTACATAGATTTTACACACACACATACATCTATATACCTTACATAATACTATACACTATTGGAAAATAGAAAAAAAACTTTGGAGAAAAAGTTGAAAAAAAAAAATCCATACACGTGTCAAATTCTTTACACTTTGCTTTAAAATAATCACAACATTATATACTCAATTAACAAGAAAAAAATTTTTCTATACAAATATTTCCATTCTTAGCAAACATGGAAGAAAAGTAGAAAAAAAAAAATTCTACATAACAAAACTCTTGAAGTAAAAAAAAACCTTACATATACATTAATATAGTAGTTCAAACTACTTTCATATTTTATACAATCTATTTAACCATAAGAGTATTCACTTTTAATTAATCTATTTATCAAAAAAAAAAATTACAGACTATGGATGGAAAACATAGTATTCCTCTTTACTTTATTAACAAAACAGTATTTGATTTTATAAAATCAATATGACAAAACTAAATCATTTTATATTCTGGAAAATTATGTATATATTAAATTATATATAGCAAATTATACACATAGCTAATGAATTATTCAGGGTGTGGGAATAATTAACAGGCTCCACGATTGGGCATCCAAACTCGGAAAAAAAACGCAGCCCCTGTGCCTGTCAAAATCATGTATTCATTCAACAAGACCAATAATCCAAGCAAAAGTACCTTGAATCTAACCATGCGCAAGATACATATGTCAGGACAAGGTTTGCTAAATAAAGATATAAAATGATGAAGAAGGCAATATGCTATTATAGATTACAACAAAAATAAATGAGGTTTATTATGAAACTCTGGGTGGCTTTGCTAAAGGAAATTCCTGATATGTACAGGTAGATAAGAGAAATGTTGGCCCTCCAGCCAAAGCATGTCTCTGAATAATAATAAAATATTTTTGATGTGCTGGATTTCCCATACACATCTTAAATGGCAATGCCCGAAAGTGGATCCCTTGGTATGAACTATATCTACTTTGAGAGAGTGTGAAAGATTGGACTGGTCATAGTTAAATTTCCAAAGGTTCTGATGAGTAAGTAGCAAAGCAAAATAATAAGTGAATGGTTGTAGCTGTAAAAACATTAATGCCTTAGACATATATATATAGATAGTGTATCACTAACAAAATTAATAACTTAATTCCTGATTAAAATAATCGGCTTCCTAACATGATGGAAAGTCCCAGAGGCCTTAGGCAATTACTGAACAGATCATAAAACATAATATAAAAAAAGGAAGTCAAGAATTAAAATTTAAAATATAAGTTGTTTTCCACACTTTACAAATATTTCATTTATCAATAAAGTTATTAAATAGTTTATGAAAGATTACAAAATAAGACTTTTAATTAACATAGACGGGGCATTGAATATCAAACTCACTTTGATGAAGTTTGACAATATAAAGCATAATAAATTATACATCGAATTTTTGACAAATAAAAATATATGTATGAAACATATACTGACAAAACGCTATAATAGATTTTACTTAATTGATTCACTAAAATTCTTTATTCTTTCAAAGAATTAGAATTACAGGGCTATTTTAAATGGGAGGCAATAGTAAGATACTTTTAAAATAAATCATTCAAAATAAATTTATATATGATATACAAAACTAAATGAGCTTTCTATTAATTAATTTATGGGAAGTAAGTCTCCCATAATGATTTTGACTGGAAAAATAAGAGGGAGAGAATTTAAAGTTAATAGCTCATTGAATTTTGTACTTGAAAATTTCAGTACATCAAATATTCTAAATAAACCAACAAAAATTAATTTAATTTGCCGCATCAAAATAATGTAAGATTTTATAAGAATTGATATTTTAAATTTAATAAAATTAAAAGATGCATTTTCAACCAAGCTGCATAAACATCATACAGATATATAAAATATAAATTAGTATTGATTTGGAAAACAAGTAAAATGGAATCAATGGCTTGCAGTGAATTGGACATTACCTCAGAATCAATCAGTAGGCATTTCATGGCTTGAAACAGGCAGTTAATACAGTCAGATCATTTCAGGCTTCCTCAACACAGACAGTCTCTGGCTAGATGTTTAAAGCACTGGAAAGGCATGGATGGGATGGTGGGACAGAGCTCCGGAAAGCAAGGGTTGATCTTTTTAGCTAGTCATTCTTTAATCACGATGTACTGAATCTAAACTACACTTCAGTGAACCATTCTCAATAAAACTCAATAATAATCCTTATCATATTTTCCACTATTTATGTGTTCTGATCTTTATTTATAGGATTGAATTTACAGTGACAACTGCCAATTGCAATTACTCTTAACTGTTCCTCTGAGGTTGGTGCCTGCTTTGGAGGGAAAATCCATAACTCTGCATGAACATACCCCAAGGGTTGATTTGCTAATTAAAAAAAACAACAACAAGCATATTAAGTTTATCAGTCATTGTACTAACAAAATCTATTTAATTAAGGTTTAGATTAACAAAAATATAGATTTTATTCAGAAAATTTTTAGGAATTTGGTACAATGACTTTCAAACATATTTGACATAAACTTAAGCAGAAATTTACAAAACATTTCTTACAAATATTACATTGTTGAAATAATTGACTCTCTAATGTACATTGATTAAAAGATAAATATAAAATGTTACCAACTGATTAATTGAAGAAAAATGAATTTTAATAAAAGAATTTTAAATATTTGTAATATTTTATAGATATCCAGGGTTCAATTAGATTTAACAAAATAAACACAATATACATTTTTTACAAATACAAAATAAATAAACTATCATAAAAAGGTTAGTTTTAATTATAAAATAAAATTAATGAAATATAAAAGATTATAATATTAAAAATATACTTCCACCTATTATGAGATGGGTGTCAGTTAATATAAGATTGGGTTTAAACCCAGACTAGTGCTGATGACATTGGCACTAGGTGAAGCAGAAATATGTACTATATTTCCAGCTTCAATATAATATATATATATGTTTAAACATGTCTGTTGATATCAAGGTTTTCATAGACAAAGATGTGTTATATTTCATAAACAAAGATGTACTGCATTATAATTCAAAAATGGCTTTCAGGAACAATCATATAGAATATTAAAATGTATAATTACTATTTTGGCAAAATAACATTCATCTTTGACTGGGTAAAGATGAAATTATGTTATCATTGCAATGGCCATATAATAACATCTTCACTCACTCAAATAAAAATGTTAGTTTGCCAAAATATTGATAAATATATATTTTAATATTATATAGATTGTTCCAGAAATCTTTTATGCACTACAATATATATAATATTTTAAATGCACCACAGCTATATCCCTTAAATAAATAAAATGCTAAATTTTGCAGCCCATTCAAACAGGGGTGTGTGGTTAAAATAATATAGCTGGAGTGCATTTAAAATAGTTTATAGACATTTCAATTAGTGTTATGCATTAATTCTCTTTAATATATAGATGTGGTGTGTGTAATTATAATATTACAATAATGATATATAATATTTAAAAACATTGTTAATATGAATTATAATAATTAGATAGTTGAAGTTTTTTTTATGTATGTAATACTTTTAATTTTACAAATACCATAAATAAAAATAACATTTATATGATTTAAAATATACATCTTAACAACCTCTTCACTGGAAATGCAGCCATATTGAATATTTAGAAAATTATTTTATTAAGCCACAAATTTTATAACTTAAATTTGTATCATTCAAAAATAAGATAATATATATTGTTTGAAACATAAAATACCTAAGAATGTAATTAAGCTGAAAAAAATATAGTTATTGATATTCAAAGTAATAAAAAAAGAATAAGTTAATATTTCTAATAATTATTTTTATATTATTTCATAAATTCAAAATTAGCATGCATAAATGTTAAAAGTATAATTTTTTTAGTAGGTTAGTTGGATTCATCATTAAATTTCTAAAATTAAAATGTATATAATAACACTTACCTAAAGTAATCCATTGCTTGAATACTTCTTAGAATAAAGATATTAGTACCTTTCATTTAATTTATTAAAAATTAGTACTAAAATAGTCACTATATAAAAATAATAATATAAAAAGAGAATGAAAGACTAAATTCATTATAGAGTTTAGCTTGATGTACATAAGTTAGTAGTTTAGAGTAAATGCAATGTGGTATTATTTATCCTATCTTTATAGGTTTTGAAAGCTCATATTGCTTCATGATACTATGACCATAAATTTAATAATAGTTTCATCAACTATCAACCTCTCTTTGCATTTGATATGCAGATTTGAAATTTACATTGCTGTAGTTTATAATCAGCCTAAGTTTTTATATACGGTCAAAAATTTTACTTTTAGCATTTGCATATTTTTATGATTATTAAAATGCAGAGAAAACATTATAGAAAAAATATAAATCAGGTCATAATATTTGCAAAATATGTTTATCTTTGTCATATCAGAAGTCCAGCTATGTGCTAATTTACATCTTGGATATCTGAACCCAAGCTCATGATATAAATTTATACAATCACAAGCTATTTTTTGATCAGCGTATGCATATGTTAGTTTCAATAATATTTTTTTTGTATATTTTTTGTCAAATATAAATTCAAATAATAATTAAAAAATATATAAAATTAATACTTATCATCTGCTTCCAATAACATTCATTCAACTAAGCAGGTCAGTTAAATCTTGCATTTTTTATGATGTAAATTTCAAAGCAAATTCAATTGCATTAAAAATGAAAAAACTGAGAGAAAGGCAAAAAAATTCAATTTACTTGATTACAAAAATTATCATCATTTTTTAAAATTTTTATTATACAGAAATGAAACTTATCTTTTCTGAAACTAGAAAGAAAGATGGAAACCAAGATGTATAAAATGCATGTGTAAATTGCATAGATCTCCGGTAATTTTAAGCTGAAACCGGATGTTTATAATTTGAAAAATCAATAACAAAAAAATTTAAGACATCAGATCTAGAACACTTTACAATGACTGTGTGCATATAAAAGAGATGATAAAATGTCACTCCTCCTTGATGCTTTTATTTTCATAAATGCTTTATAAATTTTGAAAAGGTTCAAAATAATTTTAGGCTCCTAGCTTTTTATCTTCCTATTTTATTTTTAAAATAAATACTACATTATAAAAGAAACAAGCAATAACATAAATAATATAATAATCCCCAAAATCAGATGAAACTGATAAGTACAAGAAGCACTTATAACCAATTAAAATTCAAAAGTGAATGCTTGTAATTAACTAAGATGAAGCACTATATTTAATAACAGAAAAGAATGAAGAGCAAAAAGTATTGTATACCATTTCATTTAAAAAAAAAACTATTATAAATTTTCAACTATTATTAATCCAATGTAGGATGATTTCTCCAAGTTTAATATAGTTTCTCTGATTCATAGTTGCTCTTCTTTATATCACACAGAAATCTAATCTATTCATTTCACATGGGGCTTCTTTCTACGTCTTTTACAATCTTTCAAAATCAGTATAAGACTTTATCAATCCATCTATTATTATATATTATTTCAGTTCCTCTATTTTAGCATTTTAATTTTTTAATAATATGTTCTCTCATTCACATATTTAACGTTTGATTCCTTTATATTATTCCTGCAAATCTCTCTCCATACATCATTGTCTGATTGAAGCCTTTGCATTGCTATTCTATTGTATCTCCAAGTCTGAGATCGATATATAAGAACTGTAAAACACGTATTAAAAAAGCTTCACTTTCAAACACTTAAACATATTTCTTCTTAGTGTTATTTCTAACAAAAACATTCCAGTTTTAATTTTAATCACTATGTTTTCATCTGTATTAATAATCTGACCAAAATATTTGTAATTGTTAACTTTTTCTAATTCATAATTATCAATCTTTATTTCCTCTTTTGAAAAAAAAAATCCATAGAATATTGCTTTAACTCTTTTAACATTTATCTTTAATTCTACTTTCGCCTTATAACTCTTTTAATTTGTTTCAAAACTCTGAAGTATTATTTGGAAAAAAAAATCAAATCATTCTCAAAATTTAGATGAATTAAATAAAATTCATATTATTTTATTCCCTTAGATTTTCACTTTAATTCACAAATATTTCTTGTAAAACAGTTTAAAAGATATTTTGAAGATGCATAATTACTCTATTGTACATCCTTATTAATGTAAATCTTCTTAATATTATAAATAATCTAATCACTGCTGTTGCATTTTAGTAAATATTTTTTTAAAACATGACAAAAACTCTGGACTATATCTTGAAGGTTCAGTGCTTTAATCATATAGAAATGATTATAAAATCAAATACTTCTTCACAATCTACAAACCCAAAGAATAATGAAATTTGTATTCACTGATACTTTGCATAACTTTTCTCAATACTTGGATGTGATCTTTTGTCCTAAAATCCTTTTTAAATCTATCATATTTTTGGTTGGTTTGAATTCAAAGTTTGCTATAGACAAGGTGCAATTATTTCAGAAGATCTTGTATAGAAAAATAAATTTGCAATTACCAATAGCTTCCTTAGCATTATTTTTAAATAACAATATTCTTTTTTTCAATCATCTGATACATCTTTATTATTTAGAGATTCAGTGCATGGTTTTGTAACAAATTTAAATTTCTTCACCTACTTCTTTTAAAATATAAATAATAATTTCATCATTTTATGGATTTTTTCTTTTTTACAGATTAAATGTATGTCTCACTTTTTAATTTAAAATCTTAACAAGACGCTTTAATTGTCGAATTTTTTCCCAAACACTCCATGATGTCCCTCTTTTAATAATAGTTCTATCTTTTTTTTCTTATTACTAAAACAACTTTCAAGAACAAAATGTTGTTTCGAATTTTTAAGACTGTTATTTTCTATAGTTTCCCTTGCCTTTTCATATTTATATTTTCTTAACAGGTTTATGACTTTTAATGATTGGCTTGATAAAATAAGATAGAGAATTAATAGAGGTGGACAAAATATAAGTATTTATATAAAACTATTTCCAGAACTTTTTTTTTTTAAAAAAAAAAGAGAGATCAAATACTCGAATATGGGGAAAAAATATTAAAAAAAGAATATAATGAGATCTCACAGCATAATATTGAAGAGCTCTGCATTAATACTGCAAATAAAATAAATTATATATATTGTTTATGTGGATACGAGAATCTATTGTTTTTTTAATTAGTTATAAGTTTAAAATCTGGTATAACAATAAAAAATGCTTGAAGATCTGCATGAGTAAACAGCTTAAAATCTCAAACTATGTATAAGTCGATTTTCATCTTGACAATAGCTAGAAAAAAGTTAGTCATAAGTAACACATCAACAACAGCAACCAAAACGTATAAAGATCGGTTGTTTTTTTTACAAAAAAAAAAGTGATAAGAAAAAGGTTTCTAAATAATAATAATAAACTTAAAAACAAACAAATCAATAACAATATATTAAGATGGTTTTTTTTAAAAACAAAAACACAAATAAATATATCTTCAACATTCGCAGAATAAATAAAAAAGATAAATTTAAAAATCAACATTAATATATATATATATTGAATAATAAGATAAGATTTTTTTCCACTAACGACTAAGTCATGTTCTCCAAATACAAATGTTTTGGTTTACTTTGTTAAATCAATATAAAATTAAATAAACATATCTTAGTTTATTTCTTATGTTTTCTTTACTGCAGGCCAGTTAGTTTTATTTAACATTCTTATAATTTACAAAATGCATTTATTTTTTTGAACTGTTTTATTTACATTACAAGTTAATAAAATTAAAAAGTTCTGAATAGTTTATTCAACAGATTATTTTAATATCTGTGAGTATAAATGCAAATATGTATTAGATAGAGATACACATACAAATATAAAAATTATTAAATAAATAGGAAGTAATATTTTAGCACAAAAGTAATAGGTTGAATACAAAGATTCTCTAAATTGATTAAATTTATACTTTTTATTTTCTTAAACTAGTATCAATCTAAAAATATTTAGTTCTGAAGTCTCCTACTCTTATCACATATTCTAATGAATGTACATGAAATAATTTTTTATCGTTATAATGAAATAAATATTGTGATAACTAAGAAAAATAGGCAAAGATGAATCTGTTAAATTATGTCTATTTTAGTGAAGTACAAATAGACAGAAAAAGGATAAATAGCTAAAAGAGGTAAATTCTGTATAAGTTTGTAAAGAGCAATTTCGGTTAATTAAAAAGTAACAGAATCTTAAGAAAAAACATTTCTGGATTGAATCTTGATTAAGATGGGGAAAAAATGTTAATTTAGCCAATCATTTATAACAAATACATACATACACAAATGAAATATGCATATAAAAATAAAGATAATTATGGACTGAGTACTCACTATATTAATAACTATGATTGATATTAATCACATTTTTATAGTCAGAACATTGACACCCATCTGATTAATCTCAAACTAAGATTTTATTCTATATTCCTTAGTTATTTTCTAGTCAGGTTCATAATGGTTGTTTATTTTAAAAAATTCTAAGTCTAGTTTATAACATAAGAATTATCTAACCTACATCAAAATCCTAGAACAATGGTGATAAATCTTTTTAAGTATTTGTATCACAATTTTACAATTAATATTTATCAAATTAATGAAGTGCTGAGTAATTTTTAATAAAAAAATATTAGTAAAAAATTAATTATTACCGAATTTTATTGAGATAATTTTAAAAATCAGCATATTTTTGAATGAGATAATTTTTGCTGTATAATACTTTATAACAGGATCATATTTAGTTACTTTTAGTAGTATACATGCCAAACTAGATTTATCAATCTTTTTATTTCTGACTCTGTCTTTAATAAATTTAATTAAAAATAATGTTTTATATGCATAAATAAAGAAAAAATTGATAATATAACTGTTGTTAGTGTTTTTAAACAAGCGAAGAGTTTGGGAATGGCATTCTAAGTTTTTAATATTTCCTCTCCAGCATTTTTTAATTATACTCAATAATTAATCATTTTGCATCATTTCCAAGTTATTTTTCAAAACAATAAACTTTTGTTTTTATACAGAATTGGATTATAAATCAATTAATTGCCATTTGTATATCATATAATCACTCAAGAATTTTCAAATTGAGTTTTTCTGCTAATCTTATGTATTGATGTAAAATACATTTTGATCCTTCTTCAAATTCTTTAAATTGGATAAATCTTGAAGAAAATTTGTTGATCATTGACTGAATTATAATGGATAACTTTTGTGCCAATTTGACTTGATTTGGTTTCTGTGAGATTCTATATTCTCATTTTTTTATATATTTAAAATATATATATATTTGAAATAACACCACAATTAAAATATTCTAATTTAGTTTTAATGCTTTGATTATATCAAATATAACAATACCTTATTTATTAACACCTTGCAGTTTCATATTTAATTTATTTAAGTGAAAATACAAATCGCTGAAAACATTTTTTGAAAGCCATTCAAGGTCCATTAATTGAATATATTGTTCAATGATATTCTCATTATGTAAAAAACAATTAATTTTCTCTAAATACTCAATAAATCTTTAAAAAACTTTTCCACAGTTTAACCATTGAACATTATTATACCTATAATGATTTTATCTCATTTAATAGATATATAAATGTTCATTTATTTAAAGCATGTGCAGATACAAAATGGATTAATCTTGTTACAAACTTCATATCTTTCAGTATCATGGCACATAAAATCTGTTGATATATAATCCAGTAAAAACTCACTACTGCATGCCCATAGATTTGATAAATGAAATGACAAAATCGTTTTCCTGTCTGATCATACTTCAAGCATACTTTTGGAAAAGTTTATTCTATTTCTAATAAGTGCAAATTTGTCTACAATTGCATTGCAAATATCTATTCCCTGTTGTTACTATTGATGATAAACTGATTAATTCTTCCTTTATATTGTTTCCAACACAATAATTAATAACTATAAATAAACAATCTGATTCAATTATGACAGTAGACTCGTGAAGACAAAGAGAAATGAAAAGATTTTGTATCTCTTTTTTGCTGATAGGTTATATTTTTAGCTATTATCAAGATTCCATATTTTCTCAAATTTCTAACCAAATGCATATCTTTTATTATTTGAATTTTTTTTTTTTTTCAAAATCTTAAAAAACAAACAAACTGATGCACATTTTAACAATTTTCTGCTACTTGATTCTGATAATTTTTGTTTTTTCCTTATATTGTTTGGTTATTATAAATATTTAAACTGCCTGTACAAAAGGTTAAAACCTTTCTTTTTATAATTACACACTGCCTGTGTGCTTGATAAATAATTAGAACATTACATTAGTTTCTATATTTCCACTAGAAAGATTGGAACATTATCTTATAAATCGCAAGATTTTGCATGTTAATTTGTCAAGAAGAAAATAGTTATATTTAAATGTGAAGGGAGTAACATCTTCACACTCTCAAATCAAAATGCTTCAGATTGGCCTATATAAATGTAAATTTAGGTTAAAGATAAGGGCATTCTTTGTTTTATAAAGCCCCTATCTTGTGTTAAGATTTGAGAGTTCTCTCTATAGTCAAAAAACTATATCATTTGGCTATTATAAATGTTTAAAGCATCTGTAAAAAAGATTAAAGCCTTTTCTCTTTATAATGATCTACTCTTTGAAATTCTATACACACACACATATATATACACATATGTATTTTAAAATGCATCCATTGTCATGTCTGTTTCTGTACTGTGTTATCACACACACACACACAATGTGCTAAATGCTTTTTTGCACTCTTTAGATATGCTACACAATGTATGTTGGTCACTGATATGTACAAACACATGTGTGATTAAAAATGGAGTGAGAGGCAATTAACTACTTCAAAATAAATTGTTACAGTGAGAAAAAATATTTTTTGTTAAATTCTCTCATACAATATTTTGTAATAATTATTAACAAATAATTTTAATAAAACAAAGGCTAATAATAATATCAAGTACTCATTTCACTTCTATGCACACCAAAGAATTGCTGTAACCATCTTAGAATATAGACATGGTAAAGCAGAAGTGCTGGTCACTATGCTAGACAATCATTTTAAATGCAGAGGGATAAAATATAAAATAGATTAGAATATCTCACAATAATCAATAGCATCTCTGTCAGAACAATGACAATTGTAGGATGATAAATGTTAGAGCAGTTTTAATTCTTTGTCATTTTTCATTTAAAGATAGGTAAATACCTATTTGCAGTTTAATATTGGACGGTTTTTTGAATTGACTACCAATCTGTATTTAAACATAAATCACAGGCACGACAGGCCAATACGCTACTGTTACTTCATGAGATTTTTAAAAAATTAATCATATATAATATTTACATATATATTTTTTAACATTATTATAGTAATTAAAAGTTTAACAAATAATTGTAAATAAGGCATATCTAATTGCAAATATAAAGAAACACTGCGGTCAAAGAAAATAATAAATTATGCACATACTTATAAATGCAACTTTTAATTCGGGTTTGTTTATGTTGGTATATGAATTTATAGATTAAAGTTTAAAATGTATTGTAACTATAACAATTTATTCTAATGGATGTGTGAATGAATTTTAAGTATATTCTGAAAATACAAGTAATTGCATACAAACAAAAATATATTTAATTTTTGAGGTTTTATAGGTGCTTCTCTCATCTCAACTCCATCATATAGCAGCGTTCGACCATATATGCGTGCAAATATAATATTAGAAACATAAATAATTGATTAAAAATTAAATATTACATAAACATCTAAAAATTATTCTCACCTTATTCATAATTTTTTTTTTGTTCTAAGATCATATTGGACATCTTATTATAACTTTAAATATAGAGATTAGATAAAATTGTTTTGAGAGGATGTCAAGTAATATAATACTATCATCAATGATGATCGACGGTCTCACTGGTGTATTATATTACTATATGGCTTTAATGAATTAATGTGATTTAATTTTAATAAATTGTAAATTCCAACAACTTGTAAATAACATTTAAAAACAAAAGTCTCATATATATAATAATTTTAAATTGTAAGTTGCTATTTTATATTTTTTTAAATTCTAAAAATGTATTTATACTTGCGATAAAATCTTTTTTTAAAAAAAAAAAAAATTTTACAAAGGAAGTTTTTTTAATCTTAATATACTTGTTTATATTTTGCTAATAAATTAAAAAAAAAAGCACGGAAAGAGAAAAAAACCTCTATTAATATATCAAATATTAACAATGATTTCTTGAGCAAAATTAGTATAGTGTGTCATTATTCTAAAAAAAAAAAAAAAAACTAAGCTTTTATTTCTACATTATCATGATAACTACAACGCTATATGTCGCATCCAAAAATACATCTCTGAGTATATTATATATTATCCAAAAATAAATTCTCCATAGAAAGAATGGTTTTTAGATACAACTATAATAGTTTAATTTAAATGCATTACTTTATATTGAATAGGATGTTTCTTCTTTATTTTAGAGAATAAAATTCACGAATATATGTTGTCTTTTAAGTACATTTTTACTCAAATAAGCACATATGCTCTCCAAAACTCACTGTAAATAAAAATCTAATATATAAAAAAAGAATTATAATAGTTTTAATAATAAAAAATGTAATTCATTATCATAGATCTAAAATATAACATAAATTGTGAAAATTTCTTAAAATAAAGTTTAAAACTGAAAATTAATGAACAATGTTTTATTGAACATGTTATTAATAAAATACATCAATAGATGTTACATATAATCTATAACTTTTATCACAAACACTACAGTTACTATGCAATTTTTAAAATAGCAAATTAAAACATTTTATTGAATGTGACAGATATATTGCTTAATACAAATGGGGGGGGGGGAGGGTAACTAAATAAGACCCCATTCTTTTTTATTTATTAAAGTAATTTTGTATTAAGCTGTAAGCGTCTATTTTAGAGATCAATATTCATTACTGCAAGGTAAAGAAAAGCTTAAAAACAAAGACTTGTAATTACTGATGATGATCAGAGTGGGCCAAAATACTTTTTGGCATGGTAAAACCTGTTTAGCAGTAGATTGTTTCAGTTTTATGAATGTATTGCAATATAATCTTAATGTATATATAATCATAAAAAATTGATAGTTTTAAATGCATTATACAAAAAAAAAATCCCTTTTTAAATATTACATTATTATGTCTTACAATAAAAAAAAGAGAATATAAGAATTCTATAACTCATTTAAATTTTTTATTGATATACAATGCTGTAAAACGGTAAAATAAAAAAATCTGTGTTTTAACATAAAAATAATCCTCTATTCTTAAAATTATTGTTTTAACGTCGGCTTTATTTTATATTTGAATATTTGATAAGAACTTCTAAGATTAACATCTGAGTATTTATATTGCTTTGATTTGAAAATCAGCGGCGACGAAACATTGTGTTAACACATCATTTGCGGATTTTATAAGCAATACCAGCTGATCTTTTTCTTAAATAAGTGAAAAAAGTGCTAAAAAAAGGTGAAGCACACATACAAAGTAATTAAATCCTTTAACATCTGAAAATGATATTTTCATTAGTTTTTTAAAAAGCTATCGTACGTAATTTAAAATTTAATAATAATACAATAAAAAATTAAAGACATTTCAATTTGTTTTTAACATTAAAAACATTAATAATAAAATCAGTCTTAGATATATGGGCATACGGCAAAGCTTCGCGATGTAGTAATTAATAGGTTCAAAAATTAGACTAACTCATTCGCATAGTTATGAAGATCTGATAAAAGCAGATTATTTTCTATATATACTAGATGTTTCAGTTCTGTAATAATTATAGGCCCTTTTACTCTTTGATCATAAATTATTCAAGTTTACCGTAAATAACAATAGAATAGGGTGAAGATAATTACTTCTATAATCATTTGGGAAAGCATATGAAAGGTCGTAATGTTGTTGATGATAATATTTCTAGCTAAAGGATAGATAGGAACACAAGGTTGTTAAAGAACTGAAATCTCTAAAATATGCAGAAACTTATTAGCTATTAAAATGAATTGGCCAGTATTTGAAACATTAGGGTTGTTGTTTTTGTAAAATTCAGGTTATTAACTTGAACAGTATAAAATAAACATCTAGTCTGGGGATATTGGATGAGTAGGCACTAGATGGGGATTTTATGCACAAGCCTTCTGGCATCCATTGATTACTCTAGTTGCTGTGTGTGGCATACGTATAGTGAGTTTTGCCTGTTTTAACAAAAGTATAAAATGTGACTTTTAGATATATAAGAACAGTAGTTACAGTTTTGAGTAATACTGTCGATGAAATCAAACACCAGAAGCTGATCTGTTTGGAAATAGGAATTTTATAGCACTATATTGTACAGCCATATTGATTACTCAAAATTACAATAGATGGCTCTGAAGTAGGATATGAGCAAATAAATGAGAAATTATGTGATTGTTGCAAGGTTAGGATTTTTTCCATATAACCCACCCATACCAAGCAAAATTAATCATTCTATTATTGTTGTGTAAATTATTATATAGCTATTATCATCAGATGATAAAATAAGAGAAAAATACAAAAATTTTGTTGACAATAGGTGTTTGACATGATAAGTAATGTTTTCTTTTTTACTCTTTCTCTATGAAGAGATGATGATAGAAATAATTTTACCCAGCAGAAAATTATTGAAGATTGTTTTATCTTTTACAGAATAGTTTTTTAATGCTGATTAGGTATTATTTTAAAACTATCTTGATAAATGTTTTAGGGGATGTATTTATGACAATGATGACTAATAAGTTTAGTTTCTAGGATTAAACTCACTAATTCACCTAACACTATACACTACTTTCAAAATTGGACTTTATTCACACCCAAATGGATTTGCAAAATATACATATCAATTGTAAAATTTCAATCATAATACATAATACGATGATAGAATTACATAAAAGTAACATTGAGTATTTCTATTACATTTTTAAAATTACAGTTTTCTCTGTTAATAACATATTAAATTCAGTTTTCCCTCTATGGGTCATATCCACTGTCTAGATTAAATTTTATTATAAACCATCCAATTAAATTCTGATTCATATAATTCTCCTCTCTCTTGATGAACAAATTTCAATTTATACATAATTTGTTTTAAACTTGTCAAAATTGAACTTTTACTTACACTAATAACATAGCTGTTTGATTCGTCAAGACTAAATCATAGATGTAACCTATTTGTTACATCTGAGTAACTTCAAACCACAACACATATTAATGACCATGTTTGATCTGTTAACCATCTCTGGCAGAATTTCTTATCGCTAGCTTTGAACTCATGCAATAATTCCAAAATCATCTTTAATGGATCAATGTCTGTACCTTTTTCGAAAATCAGTCTATTCCTAAGGATCCAAATCCTTTTTTGAATGCCTGAATTAAATCCATACAGGCAGTCTCTTTGTTTGCAATGAAAGACTTTAAAATGTTGTGCAAATTAATCCATGTTTCACATTATACACCAGTAACAAGAAATGTATAATATTTCTATCAGTCTTGACTTTTCTATTTGTACTTTTATTCATAGTAAAAAAAGAAGGTAAGCAACTTTTTTTATTTATTTTTTGTTCATAATAAAAAATAAAATGATCAAATACATATTCCATACTTAAACACCTTTTTTTTTAATCTGTAAATTTAAAAAATAAAAAAATGTTTGAGACTATAAATAAATTTTAAAAATGAGAAATCTGTTGTTAAAATTTCCATATCTTATAAAATAAAAGAAAAAATGCAGAAATGATTGTTTAAAAAAACATGAAAATGTTGCTCAAGTGAAGGTAGTGAAAATAATAAAGAATCTATAGAATGCAACCAAAAATAAAGAATATTATGGATAACAATTTTATAAAAAGCAAATAATGAGTAATCAAAACATCCATTTACAAGGCAATTATATAAAATAGGGATTTTTATTTTGCTTTACATGATGGTAATGAGGATGAGTCTACTTAAGAGATAAAAATGAAAAGATAAAAGAAGATCGTTTTCAAAAAAAAAATTATAATGAAGTATAAAATAATCTAATTTAAATCTATCATTTTGAGATTTAATTCAAATATATTTAGCAAAAGCTTTAAAAGTAAAAAGATTTATGAGTCAATATTATCTTCAGAAGTAACAAGTTATTTAATATTGCTAAATAAATGAATATCTAAATGTTAAATATGTCACTACTCACCAACTGGAAAACTTGGTGAATATTACCATTCTCTTTTACTGTTTCTATATAAGGAGTTGCTGAAGTTGATTTTGTTCTACAATGGACTACTTAATGGTTGTTTACCTACTTTAATCTACCTTTGAAAATATATCAATCCTCTCTCTCACATCCATGATGAAATTTGCATTGTGTTAACCCATGTTTGTTTTTTCCTTGCCATGCATCATTATTCATCTAATTATTTAGACTATTGTAAACTTAACTTCACTCACCAGTTAAGAAATAAATAAAGAATCATGTATCAACAAATATTGGATAGATTTAATATTTTATTATTGTAACATAAATACTTCAACTAATTTAGTTGTATTTAAAGCCATTAACCAATCAAATTTATTATATAACATTAAGGTGTAAATCACCTATTAATGTAACATTGCAAGAATCTTTTTTTATTATTTAACTATAAAAGATTATAATACCAATCAGTATGATTTTAGCTTTCTCGATGTGATAATATGAAATCTACAATTTCAAGAGAATTATTCATTAGATTGGGCATATGAATAGACTGAAAAATAACAAACTTCATTTAAAAATATTTGATAGTAAATTTTAGATGTTTTTCACAAAAAAGTTAGATATCAATTTTATCATAGAATATGGTAGATGAGAAAAGATTACCATTCAATGTTCAAAAGTGATTAAAAAACACCAACACATGATATTAAATGAGTATAATATGGACTGGTGTCTGATATATGTGTTATATTTATAGTTTATACATTGGTTTATATAGCCATGTAAAACCCTTATTCAGTTGTGTTTTTTTGGGGGTGTGATTTTTTTTTTTTAGATTTAAAATAGCTATATTTGATTGTGTCTGCTAATGATAATGATTGGATGGATAACTGGATTATCTATAACTGAAATCCTCAGCTTGTTTGAAGAAGCTTTAGATATCTCAAAAAATCTCCCTAGTTCCATTTTAAATTTAAATCTAAATGATGGAGATAGTAGTTTAACAGATTAACCACTGCAATAATAGTATTGAAAAGAAAAGAGCATATCTTGAGACGAAATAAATTTGAATTGCAATTTAATAATTGAAAAACAGATGTAAAAAGAGTGATTTATAGAAAAAAGACTTAGAAAATTAACTGTCTCTTAGAAATTTTTTTAATATATTTTATATCAGAAAATAATACTTTTTTTTACTGTTTTAAGAAAATAATAATTATTTTTAAAAAGCAGCTGAACTCGTTGTAAATATTGGAAAAATTTAAGATGTCTTGCATTAGTCATTACATACAATATTAATTAAATGTAGTAAAAGAAAAATATCTTGCCACCATAGAAGATAAAAATATAAATAGAACGCGCGGTAACAACTAAATAAAAACAGATGTAAAGCTACATAAAATTGATTACATGTAAAATAGAAAAATAATCACTGAAGTACATTTATGTGAGTATATAACTATTAAAGATGCCTTCAGTTTAGTATTGATTTCTGAAAATCATGTGATTGGCTTTCTAGCTATTTATATATATTACAGCATATTTAAAAGAAATTTACTGTTTTGCTAGAGGCACAAATAGAATAAACTGTTATTAATATCGTATCACTATATTCCAATATGGGTAATGACTTTTTAAAAATAGTAATATAAAATGATCATATAGTCAGTTGCTTAGGAGATCAAATAACATCTGAGCTTCAAAGTGACATACTAAATGCCAGATAAATGATCAAATTAATCACTCTCATATTCATTTAGAATCTGAGTATTTCCTTCAGAAAAAGTGTGATAGTTCCATGGATTTAGAATGCAGTTTTATCATTATCTTAAGTCATATTAGCAGCTTGGCCATATTCATATATTATATAAGTAATCACATAATAATAGTTGCAATGACAATAATGTAAATAATGGGCATTTATCCATGACTATATTAATATATGTTATGTTTTATTTGAATATATTGATATATGAGAAATATGTTTATATACTGTGTATAAGGCATGCATTCAGGTTATGCATTATTTGCATATATTAATTTTAGGTACTTTATAAATAAAACAGCTTTTGATAATGATTATAAAATAGAGATGAAACAGGAAATTTTTTAAAAAAAGAATAAGATTTAAAAAATAATAGTGTGTATTGAAATATTTATTGGAATTAAACCTTTATAATATATATGTGTGATTAAGCAGTTTATGCACAATTCCAAAATTTTGCAACTGCAGCATTTATGAGAGAGCTTTGCCAGACATTTGTGAGCAAATTCATTTCATTATTTTTACTTTGAAATCATAAATGAACTGAGAAAATGAAAATATTTAAGAAAATATACTTATAATAAAATATACTTATAACATTGGCATCAGCATGGGATTTGGGAATTCGATCATCAGATTTTCAATGGTATGGATGGCTGATTAAGTTGGAATTGGAGTAGGTTGAATCCTGTCCATTAAAGTGTAAGGATTTGATATCTTAATATAAATTGATGAGTGCTAGTTTAGCATGAAATACATATATTGGTGATTATTTATCTTTTCTACATGTGTGTGGACATGTGTATCAGTAGTATGAGATAGTGAAGGGGCTTGAAAGTCTGAGTTCAAATCCTCTATATTTATAATAAAACCATAAATTGCTTTTGAGGTTGTACTTTCATTATAATGAAATATATATATTTCTCTGCAAATATGTTTCAAAAATCAGTATTGTGAGATAAATGCACAAATAGATAAAATTATATTGTTCAAATGCAAAACATTTATGCACTGGAGTTTTAGAGTCAAGAATTGAAAATTATCAAAGTTGAACAGATTATTTCTAATACTTGAACAAAACAAGAACTTTTCTATGAAATAACTTGAACATTTTAGTGAATCTCCATGCACTTTTTTATTAATGCAGTTTATACCTGTAGCAAAATATAACATCTTAATAATTAAAGTTTATTGAACTGAAACTCAGCCTGTCTACTTGAATGTCACATAATCTTTTGAATTATATTTTTTGCTTTGTATAATCTAGTTCAATGGCAAAGTAGCATACAGGGAACAAAAAATTCCTTGATTGGTTGACAGACATCTAAGTAAAATAAAAATTCTTACTTTAGTCCAAGAGCTTCCAAACTTTTTTGGTTGCAGATCCCTTTAACAAAAACTTTTAAAACCATTGATCCCCTAGTCATTTAACTTAATTACTCAAATTAATAAATTTGTACAATACTCGATATTAAATATTTCACTAGATATCAAACTTTTCATTTTAATCACTTATCATTAATGATTGAAAAAGATAAAAGGACTATGGAATATGGCATTATCTTGTATAACATTTAATATTGAAACCCACACTAATGAAAATTAAAGCAAAAAAATACAAGCAGAATTTTTTTTTAATTTGTGGCATTTGTAAAATAAATGTATAAATTCAAAATAAATACAAATATTGAAAACACTTTAGTAAACCTAAAAATGAAGTGAAAAAATCAACATATTCAAAGAGAGTTAAAAATCAACAAAATTACAACAATGAAAGATTTAATCAGAATTATAAAAATAAGAATACCAAACAAATTAGCTTGTAAAACAGAGTTTAATGAGATGGGTGCACCCAGTGATCTGTCAACAATTTATCTATGTCTGGTTTTAAATTAGTTGCATTCTCAAATCTCCATGTTCAGTGATATGCAATTGATGATTGAAGCAGAGGTAAAACTACATTGAAGCCTCTCTCTACCAGATACAAAGATGTAAATACCAGCAACTACTTTTGTACAACAGTCCATAAAGCCAGGTACAGAAATGAATATTTTGTTGTAGTCAAAATTTTTGATATGTAAAATAATAATGAATAATTTACTGCTGAGGAATTTATACATAATTCAGCATCAGAAATGTCAGAGCTGGAGTTATAAAATTTATCACTCTACTCACTGAAGAGACCCATAGGTTGAAACCAGTCTGGGAATGGGAACAATCTAAGATAAAAATGATTTGAATGCCTTCTCTTGTAGTAGCATTTATCATAATAAAAAAAAAAGCTTGTTTAGAGCGTTAGCATGCTCTTAAGTTTACATATTGATAATTGCGAGCTATATATAAGTCATGTGACATCTGACTTTTTAATATTACTATTATTATTTTGCTGTTGGGGCTTTGGCTAAATTAAATGGCTAAGCCTATTAATATATGGAGTATCTGAATTAAGTTCAGGCCCATATAATTTTTTCAGTTGGAGAGCTGGCTTTAAAGACATGCAGATGTCTAAAGGTTTAGATCTTCTTCTTGAGAATTATTTTTTAGATAAATGCTTAGCTTGAGTTGGTTTTTTGAATCTAATGTCCCAACTCCTCACTGAAGAGACCCATAGGTCGAAACCGGTCTGGGGATGGTGACAATCTAAGATAAAGATGATTTGAATGCCTTCTCTTGTAGTAGCATTTATCATAATAAAAAAAGCTTGTTTAGAGCATTAGCATGCTCTTAAGATTACATATTGGTAATTGCAAGCTATATATAAGTCATGTGACATCTGACTTTTTATTATCACTCTAATGTATATAATTAAATGATCAAGATATAGTTGCATAAACTCACAATTATATTATCCCCATTATTTTAGATAATGATTGATAGCGTAAGCGGCTAATGATGACTATACCTGTACTAATTTAAGTAGTTGAAAACAGAAAACTAAGAAAGATAAGAAAATAATAAAGTGAGGAGAAAAAGAGAAAACACAATAAAAAGAAAAAAATATGATAGAAACAGATTCTAGTCTGTCTTAACTACTGAATCATCAAAATCTTTTTCTTCTATAAGTGATAACTCTTCTCATCAATAATATAAGGATATAAGTTTTAACATCTGTTTATGTTATAAAGTACATATTTTTACCACACATTTATTTGTGAACTTTTTAATATATTTTGTCTAATTCTTGATATTTAGGGTAAACACATAATGAGAAACTGTGATGTGTTTATTAATGCAATGTGGATCACTATTTGCATTAAAAACTATGTAATATGAAATTAACATTTTATTTGGAAAAAACTCTGGAAAAATATTTAACAGTTTTTACTACTCAAATTTTTGAAAAGTATTAAACTCTTACTTATTGTTCAAGAATAACCTACAATCTTCATAATATATAAACCAGGTGACAACAGAAATGATAGAAAACCAATATTCAACTATGAATTCTTGTGAATTGAACTGTTAATATATTGCTAAGTAGCAGTATTGTCTTAGCACAATATTCTTGTTCTTAAAAAGTTAAAATAATTTAAAAGTCTGATGAGTCCAAGCATTATAAAAATGGTATTATGTCTACATAAATTAATATAAATTATATTTTGTTTAAATCGCATGTTGTTATTAAATTAGTAATGACTGGAAGGTTGCTATGTTTTAACAGCTATTGGCTGTCTGAAAGTAATAGTAAGGCACATGTGGAAGAATAGCAACCTTCCAGTCATTACTAATAAATTAATATAGTTTTATGTTCCATGATTGTGAGAAAACTGTGAAATTGATTGGTTTGTTGTAGACATTTCCAAAATTAAATAGTTAAAAAAGTGTAAATGATAATTTTCTTTGCTATATGACATGCTTCCTTATGAAAACATGGTTTTTATCTGCTCATAACATTCACTTCCAAGAAATAAATGAGTTTGAAATAACAAGTTGCTCACAAATATTCTGCTTATAATGCCCAGAATTGATCATTTTGTTATATACTGAGAGGTTCAGATGTATGTTTATTTTTGCAATGATTTTTTACTGTGATTTTTTATTTTGTTTTTATTTGTATGTTTGTATATATATAAAATCTCTTTATAAAGCCTACTTGTCTTTTTTAGTAGTTGCTGTTAAAATTAAAAGATTTTGTTTTTTCCATTTTGTATTTATGGTTAACACTTTTTTAAGATTGTTGATTTTGAAAAGCAATTTTTGAATTTTTTATCTACCATTTGATCTTTACCAAACTCTTTCATATGCTTTTGTAATAACTGTCATTAATTATCAGATATTTTTTACCATGTTCTTATCCTTAAGATAGATATAGTTCTGTATTTTTAGTTTATCCTACATGATGTCAGTAATATAGAGCTAATATGACAAATATTATCTTCTCTATTAATTAAACATTTATAATTAATCTAAATTAGTCTCTTAAACAACTTAATGGAATATAAAATTTGGCAGGCTGGAATATACATTTGTGCTGGACAAATCTTGAAATTATTATAAAAATGATAGATTATCTGATAGAAAACAGAATTATAAATTTAAAAAGTTATTAAACAATGTAAGTAAATATAAATTATATATAGTCAATGGTATCTTTACATTTATTGTATATTGTAAATTAAAGGATTTCATGGTGTAATAAGATCATTTCCAGACTGGGTATATTCAGAAAAAGATTTCAGATTTTAATCAAATATGACTCTTTTTTTCCAGTAACTGGTTCATAGCCAATCCAGACAACCATCCTTTATTGATCAATAGATGGAGCTCAAGCTAGATGGCAAAACAAAGAAGTGAATTATTCAGGTTATCATTCAGCAATTAACGAGTCTGTTGAGCAATGTCTTTTACTTCATTGTTTTTCTATGAAGATTTTGTTCTTAAAAGAACTATTTAACAGCTATTTTCGCCATTTACTTATACAGATGAATTGATATAGCAGAGAGATGTGAAATAGGTAGATAGATTGATAAGAATATAATGTCATCTATATATAAAGTCGCATAAAATAGAGATATGAATGTAATTGTATATCGATAAATTTATATGTATACATAGATATAAAAGTAGATAAACATTCTTAGAGGAAGACACTAAGTATATAATCTTTGATCCGAGAAACAAATTTTATTTCTTTTGCAGGTTTAACTTTTTATTTACATTTAATTTTATTTTAAAATAAAAATATTTCACGGTTGTGTATTGTTTTACATAAAGACCATATTTGAAATTCTCATTTGAAATTATAATCACTAAATAATAATATAATCTTTTTCTCAGGAAACCATAACAGTTTACAAGAACTTTTTATTAAAAGAGGAAATGATTATTTAACATAATATATATGTATACTATTAAAATTTAACTATTAAATATTACTGAAATTTTAAATTAAATAAATTGACATTTAAAGAATGGAATATATATATGTTGAAAGATATGATAAGATATATAAATCTGTATTGATATCCCAGTCATATAACATTTTTATAGCTCTTTCATTAAGAAATATTGTTATACTATTTTAATAAATCGTTCGTTTAAGGCAATATCCTTTTCTTCAAATCATTACAGTTCGACCAGACTACACTTTGATCAAAATCTGTTGATTCAATAATATACATATTTGGAAAAATATTAAATAAAATTTTTAAAAATAGATATTTCTAAATTCCCTGCATATATTAGTTGCGAGAACAGCAGAAGTTTTTTTTAAAGTATATTCCTGTTGTGAATATGGAAATTAAACCTATATTTAAAATATCCCAATTATGGAATAATACTTTCAAATCAAAAAAAAAATCATGAAGTCTTTTTTTTATATGATAAAATAAAAATAACTGATTTAATTTTGACAGAAATAAAGTTGCATGACAAAATTAGCTGTTTGTTCAATATGAATGAATAATCAATATGTGAAATAATAAAATTTATTCTAGAATTATTTGTATTTCTGTAAGTTATTCCTTAGTAAATGGTAAGTATTATATAAAGACTGAAAAAGCATTTCACTTATAAATGGAAAATATGAACAAAAAGTAGTGTTTGAGTATAAACAATAAAAGATTGCATAAGAAAGCAATGAATTTATAAAAAACACTTTAGCAATAGTTCCACTGGAGAAAAGTAACATAAAAACATTATTACATATAACACATAATTGTATAAATTCAAAAATTGATGTAAATATAAAAATAAAATCTTTTCATAGTTTTATAGTGTGACAGTCAAATGATGTATGTTGGTTTAACCCAGTTCGAATACTAGGCGAAAGTACCTCGAGGCCACCCATATGCGAGATATTAAATCAAGAATACTATGACCTCTGCCCTATTCACCTATTCTCGAGGCTAATTATGAACCAACACATTATCTGAGACATTCATAAATTATTTTCTCATCTGGCCACAAAGCTTAGCATCAGAGGGAGACATGGACGGGAACACCTACGGAGCTAAATAGTTAAATGTGCAAAAGTACTAAGAACTATGTGTTTTGCATGCCTGGATCATTGAAAAGTAAAAATAAAGCATTAAAATAAAATTAGAAAACTGTTAGTTAAATAAGGTATTTAATTAATGACTTTAAAATATTAATAATGATTTAATGGGCCTCCGCTATTCCCTTGAATTAATGAAAAACTAATTAGACAATAAAAACAGATTAAATGATATAATATTTTTGCGGTCTAAGTCTTTTCTTCCCAATTTTAATAAAACTGTCAACTCGAATCTCCTCGATAAAGTACAATAAAAAAAAAAGATCTTTCGCAAAGCATTTCTAATTACTTTGCGCTAAAAACAGTTTACAATTATTTACGACGTATATAGCTAAATCAAATATATGTAATGAGACTAATGGTGGACAAAAGAGGTGTTATCGAGGAGATCAAATTGGCAAACAAAGGAAACTTACTCGTAGTTATTTTACAATACATAATTGGAATTAGGAAGATATTTTAAATGAAAAATTAACTTTTAAACTTAACCGCAATGGAATACAAAATATTTATACATGTTAGTAATGAAGAATAGCGAAGGAAAAAGGGTTAAATGTATAGATAGATGATCATGCAATATATATATATATCTAAGACTAGTCTAATAAAAATGGTTACATAATGAATATAATTAAATACAACATTTCAGAAATATAATTCAATGAAGAAATTAAGAAAGGTATGAACAAAAAAGGGTAGAAAGTAAATAGTTCAATGAGGAGAGATACGATTACCATCCTAGTTCCTTGCTCCTGTTAGGTGGCATTCATGGCTTGATCCGACCATCAATAGGTATTTGTCCGGACAAGGAAAATGGAAATAAGTAGCATGCTTTTACAAAAAGTCCTACAGACATGGCACAGAGTTCAGATTATTATTGGGTGGATACTATGGCATTTTGATGGTATTTAGGAACCTCAATGGCAGGCAAAGCTTCGCCTAACCACCTAGCATGGTAGAATCCATCACATTCATATGATTTTTAGCTTGTAGCATGTTCAAACTTCTCCATGATTTCGAAGACAACAGTTGAATAACTTTTGGAGCAAAATGGAAATGAGAAGCAAAATCTGGGAGATTCAAAGCACAGAAAAAATCTGCATAAATTCTCTACAGAGAAATCTCAGCAAGCACAAGAAAAAGCCTCCAGAGAAATCTGAATGCAATCTTTAAAAGGAAAATCTGAAAAGCCATCTCCAAAAGGAAAATCTGAATGCCATCTCCAAAAGGAAAATCTGAATGCCATCTCTTTTGTTCTCACTCCTATTTATACCCTTTTGTAAGCTACCTTCTATTGTTTTGCCTATGATCTTAGATCTTGATAAGCTCCCCACACTTCTTTGTTTCAAGGTAACATTTTCTAAAAATAACTTTTACTTTTTTATTCTAAATTTCTTTCTTTAAAGTTTGAATTTTTATTAATTAAAAAAGGAAAGAGAAGGCCATCTTTAATTTGCCTTGAATGGGCTAATTAATTACAAACATACATTCTTTTAGAAAATGTTGGCAGGCTTATCTCAAAATAACAATCATATGCCATATTTTAACAAGATTTTAAAAAGAAAAATATATTATTTCTTTTAATAAAATAAGCATTTTATTTCAGCAGAATTTTGCATTAACTCATATATATATATATATGCTTGACTTATATATATGTTTGATTAAAAGGTTTTACAAGTAATTTTTTTCAACAGCAATTTAATCTTAGAATGGAATTTATTTAAAACAAAATATTTAAATGCAAATACAAATTATATAAATGTAATTAATTTTAGCTTTAATGCAAAACCCTGCTGATATTGGACTATAAACTTAATTCATGCCTACAATACTAATTAAGTTTATAGGAGGCTGTGAAGCATGGATCGGACTTCAGATCCATTGCTTCAATAGATTAAAAAAAATTGCACTTTGAAACTATTTTAAATAAAATTTTCTAATTTTCAGTGAGAAAGCTATTATCAGTATAGACACATACATAAATTTCATAAATTTAATATCATATAGGCATTGTCTTTTGCATTTCATCTTAACCAATCCAAGAAAATGAAGAAGGATAATTAAATTTTATTTTTTGAGTGAGAAAATGAATAAATAAAGACATTCACATATCTTTTTTGAAAATATGTCAGTCTCTTTCAACATAAACATATCTAGGTGAAGTGCTTTCAGATTCATGGCTCCTCACTGACAAATGCCGCAAGCCAGAAACTAGTCTGGGGATATTGGATGAATAAGCACTAGATGGGAATTTTATGCACAAGCCTTCAGGCATCTATTGATTACTCTGGCTTGCACTGAGTGGCAATATGTATAGAGAGTTTTGCCTGTTTTAATAATTTTTCTATCTCAATATGTATAATTTTGAAATTATATCATCATAAGAATATATAATATATAGATATTAAAAAATGTTTATACTATATACATATTATTTAGCACTAACTATCATCCCATAAAAAGTTAATTTTTTTTTCATGTAAAACATTGCCATAAAATTACTCTCAATCTAAAATAACATAAAAATAAATAGCCAGTTATTCCAACTACAAAAAAACGAAAGAGAGACTGCTCTTGAAATGAGTTATACAAACCAATATGTGAACTACAAATGCATTAACATATACAACATGCTGTTTTATTTTTCTGTTTACTTGATATTTTATGATGTTGTGTATTAATTTCTTTAGCAGAAAAATTTTTTTTTTTTCTGAAATATTTAAATACTATGTTTAAGTGTAGCTTTTCATCATATTCTATTCTCTTCCATATCTTTCCAATAGAAACAATTGACATTGTGCACTTCTTTAAAATGTATTTGAGATAATTTTTATATTATATACAGGTATACCACTGCCATAAAAATCATGCTCAAATTTATTATATGGTACTCTTTTAAGAAGTAATCCATTGTTTATTCATTTTACATAGCCAATCCAATGAAGGTGTTATTTTACATTAACATACTCAATAGTATTACATTCAGCAAGTTGAAGAACATATTGATTGGATTTATGATCTTGCTGATGTACTATTAAAATCTTATACAGCATCAATACATGATTTTTTTTCTTGTTTTATATTGTATTGATAGGTTGTTCAAATTTCACTTTCATACAGTAAATTAAATTAAATAACATCTTTATATATTGCTTAGTTGCAGCAATTATTTTCCTATGATAAAATACTCTACCATAATCTCAACATCTAAGTTCACTTTTTTACTTATAAAACTGTCAAAATATATACACTGGATCTAAAGATAACAATGTTTAATTAAATCTTTACTATCAATCTACAACAAAATTCTAAACTCATCTACAATGGAGTCTGTGATATACTTCAATATGTAAGTTTATTTTTTACTTATAAAACTGCCAAAATATATATACTGGATCTAAATATAGCATATTTAATTAAATCTTTATTAACTACCTACAACAAAATTCTGGACTCACACAAGAATCTTTCATACATACCTATAATGATTAGATTTAAAAATTATTGATTTGTAATAGCCATTTATATTTAAATACAATATATAGAATTATACCCTTTTAAAAGTTATGGTTTGATCAGTTTTAAAAAATAATGGGAACTAATAAATAAGTTTATAAATAAAAATAGCCAAATAATTTTTGTTGATTGAGAAGTCATGTGATATTGTGGCACCAGAAATCAGATTTGGTTCAAGAATGTTGATCTTCCAAGTTACTTACTCTATCTATTGTGGTAACCCACAATGGTATCTTTTATAAAACAATTGTAAATTAACTACTATCACTTTCATTTCACTTTTTATATATCATTTCTTTGTAGTCTTTATTTTTTATATGTTATTATTAGTATTCTCTTCTTATAATTTTCTTAAGACTTTTCTATCTAAATTTTTAACATATATTTTTTAAATTCACAAATTAAAAAAAGGATTTTAAAATTAATATGTATATATAAATACTTAATATCAACTATGTATTAAATTTTTGATGAATAAAAAATTAAGACAAGACCAAGTAGAAGAAAACATTAATTATTATAAAAGTGATAAAATGGTAGCAAATTCTGTTTTTTTACTACTGTATTATGATCTAATAAGTTTGAGTAATCAGTAAATTTGAAGCAATAGTACTTAATAAATTTCTATTCAGTATTATATTACCTATATTTCCAGAATAGCCTCTAGCTTATGGCTTTTATCAGTGATAAATTTAGGAACTTGTTCTAGGGCAACAGGATTTTGGGGATCTAATGCATCTTTTTACCATCATTTACTTTTTTCTTACCATCAAATTATCAGTCTGAAATTCAAAAACTCTTAATGTTTTAAATATAGGCCAACTTGCTTGCCTAGTTATATACAACTGGCAACAATTTATTATCTATAATGTTTTTTTTTCTTGGTTTATAATAACTTGTAGGAACAACTGTCAACAGTTTTTGGTTATGATTAATATAAAGCCAACAAATCATCACATGACCTCCAGAGTATACAATGCTCTTCAGTAGCAAATTCTATTTTTCATAATCTTGTTCTGTCAACTAGTATAAAATTGAGTAATAAGTAGATGTCAGATGGTAGTGCATAATAAATTTATATCCAGTAGTGTCTTATATTTATATCCAAACTTATTTCTAGATTGTTCAGTGAGAAGGTATGTATCTGGATTTGATGCATCTGCATTTTGAATCTAATTCACATTCCTTTATTAGCTATTTTATTACTTTTTTGTCTATCAAGCTTATATTGTTTCATATCTAAAATCAGAAATTTTAGCAATTGATATAATCAAGTATATGCTATAATTAATAAACAAACATTTGAATTTGTATCATTTATGTATATATATATTTTGATAAGCCTAGAATTTTCCAACTTATGATTTAAATTTAAAATAAACTAAATTGTTAATTTCTTAGAATAAGTTTGTATATTAAAATTCCAGTATGGTATCAGTTGAAAGTTATTAGTAAACCTATTGTTGTGGTTTTATAGTGATAGGGCAATGGATTCGAAAGATAATTGTTCTGAATTCAAGGTCAACCTGTTACTTCTAGAGTTTCATTATTATGTCACATCCTGAGCAACTAACTATTCTATTATTTCCATGTATATGCATACTTGCATTTACATGTGTGTGTGCTTGTTTAACATTATTGCATGTTTATGAGAATCACATTATTAAATTATTATTTTAGCTTTTACGAGTTCTTTTTGATTCTGTTTCAAGAAGTGTTTGTTTTAGAGTTGCTTGTCAGCATTAATTTTGATTTATGGCAGCTTGATTCATTTTACTTTAAATTGTTTTAATAGTTAAAACATTTGAATAATGTTCTTTTTTTTTTTCAAAAGAATTTTTAATACTTTATTTTTTTTTTTTAAAAAAAAAAAGCAAAAAAGGAAATAAAACTGTCAATAATATAATAAATTTTAGTATTGTATAAAGTCTTTATATATGTTGTCTGTTGCGGTTTACCACTACGATGAAATGGTATCGCACCAAGTAAAGTATTCTATATCTTCTACATTGAATAAAGAAAAAAAATTCAGAAACTGTTATGCTCAATTTACTATTTTCGTGCTCAAATGTCATATTATTTGTTGAAAAACTATTCGTAAGATTATCTATATATGCGCATATTTATGCAGTGATATCAAAACGTTTGTATAATCTTTGGAGTTTTATATTATTTAATAAAATCAATTATATGTGCATTTTGTGCTAAGACAAGTTGAACATTTTAAGCACTGGTAACTATAATCAATTAATCGCATTAGATTGTTTATGGGCGATGTTTGTCATTTTTTTAATTAATTATTTTAATTTATTTTTCGAGTTGTATCATAAAATTTAACCAGCTTTATATTTAGAGTTTTATTACAAAATCATAAAATGATAAAAAGAGTCTAGGGAATACCTGCTCAAAACCTTTAACGGTTTTTGGGTTGATTTTCTGTCAACTGATGGAACTCCCAGTGCTATTCCGCATTTTGATGCTCAATCATCACTTGATCCATTGAATAATTAAATAACATTAATATATATACATACACTTTTTTATTTTTGAATAATAAATATCATATGTTTTTGTTACTTAAAGATTATGTGAATCTAAATTTTCCACAATAACTCCCTCTTTTAATTGTTTTTAAATTTTATCATTAAAAATATCCATGAGAATTTAATGTTACTTGGTCTGATCAAAAATATTCTGTACATCTGAATATAAAAAATCCTTTACTTTTTCTTCAGGGTGCCAACTTAATAAAACTTAAACCTAAATTTACTGGATTTGGCATCTTCCATTGAATAAATAACCTTGCCGCTCTGAATGATATACTGTTAATTACTATAAAATTATTTATTCATTTTTTTTTAATGATAAATCTCATTCTATTTGTGTTTCAATATTTTTGACTTTATAGTGAAGCATGTTCCCATTTTTGTTTAATCAATTATTTTCTTTCTTTTAATTTCACAAAATCTGATATTATTCTAATATTATGAAATTCTTCCAATATGTGCAGTTTTCTTTTACTGGAAAATGAACTATGTTATAGGCCCAAAATGAAGTCAGCAATAAATAAAAGCCTGTAACTTTAAATCATGATTTTTAATACCATCTGTTTTTGTCTTCAATCCCTGCCAGAGTCACAGTCTTACAAACTCCATGAAATGAAAGCCATAACTTATTTTTGTCTGTCATGTTTGTAAATATAGAAGAAAATTTAGTATTTCAACACATATATCTATTCATCACATGATCACCATCTCTATACTAGCACATAATTGTTGTAAACAAAGGCAAAACTCTCCATACAGTAGTATTTTATGCACAAGACTTCTGGCATTCATTGATTACTCTGTTTGGCACAGGGTGGCACTACTGTAGGAAGAGTTTTGTCTTTGTTTACATATATCTATTATTTGCACTTCCAAAAAATTTCAAATAATTCTTTGGTTAAGAATTTGCAAGTATTTAAAAAAGATTTTTTTTTTTTTTTTGACTTAAAATGCTGGGATAAAATGCAGCCAATCCACATTCTGTCTAATATTTACTATTGAGCTGCTTATTTATATTGATTTACTAGATGGATAATTTCATATGTAATTGTTCCACATGGTTTAGTGCTGTGATTCAGTGCCAGATCCTGGAGCATAAATTCCTTGGATTCCCGTTCTAATACTTGCAGTGCTTGAACTTCTTACAAACTCCTGAGCCATAAAACTGTTAGATTATTTACCTTGTGAATAATCTCACATTATTAATAACTACAATAACAAAAATTAATAGATTAGTCATAGAATTTTGTTTTGACTGATTCTTTTAAGACCTCAAGAAAGAATCAAATGATCTTCTTTTAGGTAATAGCAAACTTATTTTTACAACCACAATTATTATAAATGTCTCAATGTTGTTAAGAAATCATACAAAATATAACAAATGTACAGTTTTTTTCCTCATATGTCATAGCATCAGCCGGGAGGGCAACCAACTACTTGCTTGCAAGGTAGCTGTGATGACCTCTCGGCTAACAACGCTTGACAAACGAATGTACAGTTAATTGTCATTATAATGGAATTCATTTTAATTGACTTTACATATATGAGTGAAAAATAACTGTATATTTCAATTTAAAAATTGTACTTTTATTTACAATTATTTTCATTTTTAAAATATACCTACCAATAAAATATATATATATATAATTATAGTTAATCATAATTGTTATATTTTTAAATTATTATATAAATATAATCAGAATAAATATGCTAAGATATGATAATGTGTCATCCATGGAGATCAATATGAAATAATATTCCAAATTATAGAGTTCAAGCTTCTAGTCTAACTGAATATTAAAATTAATAATGAGATGCAGAAATACATGGCTATAGTTCCAGTGTCACATATTTTCATCAACTGTACTGAAGGCAAAGTCTTATTCTTTAACCACAGCCCTAGTTTGTATATTTTTATCTTGTTTCTATTAATATTTTATTTTTTTATTGTCTAGTCTTAATTTTTATTTAATTAGTGCAAGTGTTACTGTATATTTTGAGAACTTATTGGGCAATCTTAAGTAATGGTTGGGGATTAAAATCTCTTTTCATATAGTAATAAATAATGAATTATTATATTATACAGACATATTTCTCAACTTATATTGATCCAACACACATTTCTTAGAAGTTACAATGGATATTGTATAAGAGTTTCATTTTTTAAAGATACAGCAAATGATGCTTTTAATTATAACAATCTACTTCAAATCATGTGATAACACACAGCAAACTGCTTCAAAACAAGATAACTGAATGTTCAGTGGCAACATCTACCATATAAAACTTTATAATATATTACAATTAATTAAGGCTATAATAAGAATAGTTATTATAAATAATGAACAGAGCAGATTGGGTTCATAATCATAAAAATGTATTCATGATTTTCTTATGTGCCAACAATATAACTGTGTATTATACATCCAACATATTATGTGTTACATTACACTTTATTATGGACTAACCTAAAAAGCTTTGCTATAAATAATGAACATTATAAATACCTGTACTCATTATAGATATTATTATATCCAATTTGTCACTATTGAATTCACAGTACAATAGTTTGCTATTTATTATGATTTATATTAAATGAACCTATGACAAGGTTAACAGATTATAACTCCATTATGGTCCAAACACATCTGCATGTATAGAAAAATAATATTAAATTGCTTTCTAATTATAAGATATAGTTTTGGTCTTGGTACAACTGATGAAAGATAGGTGTTCTGAAACTATATTTTCAAAGCTTTTTTTCACATCAGTAGATAATTGGATTACATTTTGGGATGTTTCTTTTTAAAATATTATATAAAATGTAATAATTTTAAAGAAAATATGACTTGAAAAATAAAAAATTTCCTCAATAAATAAATTATTATTAAGAAATACTTAAGTATGATTATTTTATTTATTTAACTGATTGTTTTTTAATAAGATATTGTCACTACTGTCAATAGAAAAGTAATCTTGAAGCATAGAGAAGTTAAAAATAAAATTTTTCATTGAACTCGTAGAAGAATCACTAAGAAGATCATTTGCTGTCTGAATTGAAATGTTCTTGAAATTAGTAGCTAAAAATTTATTTTAAATATTAATTTATATATATTATATTGTCCTGTGCTGTTTGGTTCAGTGGTAAAATGACAGACTTAAGAATTGTTTTCTGGATTGATTTCTAGCTCAATCTATCACTTTAGTGTTCAAATCTCATGTCTTTTGACCAAGTAACCATACGATTATTAATTTATTTTAGAATATCATATTAATTAAATAGTAATTGTTATATAGTTAAAAACTAATGATGCACTTATGAAATAATTAAATCAAATTCTTAGTTGTTCAGGAGATCATATAACATTCAAGCACCAGTAATGTCAGTATAATATTCGTAAGCTCCCAAACCCAGTAATGTGTATTATGAATTGTTCGTAAGCTCCCAAACCCATTATTATATTAGTGTACTAAATCAACAGAGAAAAGTAATATGATTAATCACTTATGATGTTATATGACATTATAAATATCAGGAGTTATTTAAATTGAACCTTAATCTACAAAATTTTAGCTCTCATCCATTTTATTTTTATGTTATATTATGTATATTAAAAAGAATATTCAAGGGGTCATGTGATATTTGAGCACTAGAAATGTTAAGTTGAACTTTAGTTCAAAAAATTAATAATTCAGTAGAATTTTCATAAACATAATTTAATTTTTTCATCATAACTATTAGGACTTATAAAAATATAATAAATAAATAACCTTGAATTCATTTCTAAAGTAGAAAATGATTTTTAGATAGATGAAAATTTTATAACACAGTTTAGAATTTCACAGCAAAAATCAGAGATGTTTAGATGTATTTCAATATAATAAATGTAAAGCAAAATACAATTGTAATATGAGAAGCCTATGTGATTTTTCAAGAAAGAATCACTTATTGTGTTTATAGTTTACTTTTATCTTAGTAATAATAAACTTTTTTATTAGGACATTGTAATAATGTTGACTATATTTACATATACATATATATATGAATTTAATCATATTTTCTAATAGTCTATTTTTTAAATAAATACTTTAATATGTTATAGACTTCTAATACTACTAACAATTATGCCTCTATATCTAAAATCTCATATATTTTCATTTTAGCCAGCATTTTCAAATACTTTCACAGTTAAGTAGTTCAATATCTGATATAATAGAAAAAATATTATTGACATTCTTAAAAACAATTTGTTATTATGTAATCATTATTTGCTTAGTCATCATTATTAGAAATCATGGATTTCATGGTCCATCTGTGCCTAACATAACATTATCATGGCACATGCCTTAGCCTATGGATGTAATTCACTTTTTTGATCAATCATTTATATTGGCTTCATTAATCATTTCTAATAACCAATTTTAATGTTTTATTAATTGTATATATATAAATCTCAACCTTATATATAATAATCCTTCACTTTAGATCTCCTTTATTTATATTTCTGATATAGTTCTTTACTTCTACCATTATACAACTAACTTTTTAAACGTTTTTCTGTACCATTTTTATCGAAACTCAGCATTCATTTTATAATTTTTTGGTTTGTGTCCATACTTTGCACCTACTTTAGCAGTTTATTAATCACAATAGAGATATTTTTAAAATATTACAATTTTTAATGTTTTTTTATGTTCCATTCATTACTTCTTATATTCACCTATTTCTGTTTTAATAAAATTTATTTTGTTCTCTTCATATCTAACACCAAATCTTTTTAATGAATTTTTAATTGCTTTGAAGTTGGTAGAAGTTCAAGGGCTAAAGTTGATAGAGTGAAAGTAAATTTTGAGTTCCAAAGTTTGCTTTAATCATAGAGGGCAAAAAATAAAAAAAATGGTTTATTGTTTGAGAACTCACAAGAAGGCCAAACAGTGAGTGAATGTGACAGAGATGGAGCCATAATTTATAGATTTTCAGTTTCAAAGTCTTTCATTGTATTTCATTGCATTAAATCATGCAGAGTGACAAATATTTAAAAAAATACATAACGCATTATGTTGTTGTAGATAGCGTATACTATAGGTATGTTTTTCTATTATTTGAAAACTCATAAGTAAATCCTTCAAGAATATATAATGCAGTGGTTAATCCTTTGATATTGCATTGTATCATGCTCATTAAAAACATAATGATTGTATTCGTAATTTTATTATATTTCTTTTGAATTAAATATGATCATATTTCTAATAGTTGTTATAACCTACAACAAGTAGAGATAACCTATATTTTTATCTCATAAACACACACTATGAACAAAGATAAAGATTTTATTATATTTCAAAGATTATTTTATGATCATCATATTAACACTATTCTGCATGCTTCTTTTTTTTTTGGAGGGGGGGGGGCTTTTTATCTTTATTGGAAACTTATTTCTCCAATAATATTTTATGGTTAACTAAACTATTATATGTAGTGAAAAAATTTCAACTTTTATTGAAAAATCTTCAATTATTTTCTATGTCTGTTATAAGATTAAGCTGCATATGTATGTGTATAATGAGTTCAATGATTTTTTAAATAGTTTGATATAAATAGAAGTAATTTTTGATAACCAACACATTATTTTTGATTAAGCCAATTGTTCAAAACACTTAGATGGTAGTGACCTATCTTCAATTTACAACTACTTATTCTTATATTAAATATGTCAATAAACTACTAGTTAGTTATGTTGGGAGATACTGTTTTGTAAATTCATTCTACAGCTTATTTTTAATTTAATTAATGTAACCATGTATCTACTTGATATATATATATATATTGTGCCCTTTTCTATAGGTCAATGATGGTTATAAATGGTCAATTACTAAAAAAATTTAAAATTAATATTATATAGTATTTAAAATTATAGATTATATTAAGCAGTAAAAGATTAATATGATATATTTAATAATAAATATTGTGATGGTGAGAATTGTATCTAATTCTATATTTTTCTAAATTGTTTTTCAAAATTTTATATAATTATTTTATATAATATAAGTAGCAAATTTATTAAGACAGATAAAATTAGACTAAACACCGGAAATGACTATGTGACTGTCTGGAATATTCTATGTATAAGCACCAGTTTAAATTAATACTAATAATTAAAATATTTAAATAGTATATTATAGAAGTGGATGGAATTGTCACACATCATAATAAAAATAAGTAGTATACACCTTTATTAATTATTGTTTCAAAATTGTTTTAAAGGTAGTTAAATTGTAATAGATAATAATTGATTTAAAAATAATAATGAGTTAACATTTAAGTCTATTATGTCATGATTTTAAAACTTTAGAAATTGTTTATAAATCCAAGTAGGGATTGACCAATAAAAAAATAGATCTTGGCAGACAACCAAAATCGCACCAACTAATTGTATAAACAGAGGAGAACAAAAATGCGTTGACTCCAGAGCAGAGGTAAAATTTTAAGCTCTCTAATTTTTTTTTCTTCAGTTTATTAGTCAATTTTATTATAATTTTAATAATATCTTTGAAAGAAACCAACTGACAATTTAAAAATCATCCGAAGAGAATCTTAGAATAAAATGTTTTAAAAAAAAAGTTTTTCATAGTAATGTTTCACTAACTTTACAGTAACCTGCCAGTGGATTCTATCGAAATATAATCGGAGTTTTCAATAGAAAATGGATAGATTCTTAAAACCAAGTTGTAAATTTTATAATGTTCCAAATATGTTAATATTATTCGTTGATATAGTTTATATAGCGTATCATTATGAAAGCTGTTTTCGTGCGTATAAAATCAATGAAAGGACATTGTGCGCAAAGTTAATGAAGATAATGGAAAATAAAAATAAGTATTATTCGTATAAGAATAAATGGACAAAAGGAATTTTAATATTGAAATAGTTTGAATTGCTTTCTTTAAGATGACTTGAGAAAATACTCTAGAAAATAGTTAAAGATCGAAAGTAGTGTATATAAAATAATAATGAATGAAAGTGAAGTTTACCAAGGAAAACACTTTCCTAAAGAAAAAAAAAATATTTTACAGAAGAGAAATATAAAATATTGGATCCATGGAAAATGCAATTGGTACCATAATTATTAAATAATTGTAGTTTAACTAGAAATAAAGATGCATCAACGCGTCGAGGTAATATTCGCCAGAACATTAAAAAGCTTCGTGGGATAACTAAATAAAATGTTTTTTAATAATTTTGAATTAAACACTAAAACTAAAGATCGTCTAAACAGTTTATTAAATGAACTAATTTATTTAAAACTTTAATAAGCATAAAGGAGAACATTCGGACAAATGAAGAAATAATAAATATTATGGGACTAACCAAGATTTACCGTCAGAAAAATATGTGATTATGGTTTGAATTATTTTCTTTACTAATCTAAGTTAAACATTAAGTTTTAGATAGCGATAGGGAAAACAAAATACATTAATTCGTGATATAACATTATATGAAATAATATGTTTTGATTTTGAATTTTAAAATAAAATTGTATGTATGTGGAAATTTGTATATTTGCGATGCTCGAAGAGAAAGAAACCTACTACGAACTCTGATAGGAAGATAAAGATTGTTTTTGGTAACATTTATAATTATTAATGATATATAATGTATGTTTTATTTATTTAGATCAGCTGAGAATCGAATGAATGTAGTGCAAAAGTTTTATTGTTATTATTGTTGTAAAACGCATTTTTGAAAACAACACTCTAAAACACTTTGAGATGTGATTATATTTTTAAAAATATACATACGATAATCATTTTATGTGTTATTAATATAGTTCAATATAACCGATGGTTATGTGATATTTTCTGTTAATTTTCCGATTGGGATATTTAAATGTTATTTTAACAAAACGTAGATGTTGAACCTACAGTGTAATAAAGCAAGACAAATTGTTCTTATGGAATAGGGAAATGTTTTTATATTAGCGAATTTTGTTTATTGTTTTTAAAAAGTAGTTAGTACTTTATCGATGTTGGATACAGTAAAAATCTCGAGAGATAGTTTGGGTAGTGACTTGGTAGTACGTGGTGATTCAGAAACCAAGAGGATGTATTAAAAACTAGGATGCTACAGGGAGTGAAATAATAGGTAGTTTTAGATGTTAATCAGCGTAGTTAACAAAGCCCTATGACTGGTACACATGTTGTCTTGGACAGTGGTATTTTATATATTTCTTGTGAGTCGTACTAGATGTTTGGTAAAGCTGAGTAAATAGCTGCCACATCATGCTTATCACCAAGGTTATTAGACAATGAATGTCGGACCTATTCACACTGTTCCATACATTTTTGAAGTATATTGCAGATAAGTTATCTATCTATTTTCCCGATATCCTATACATCTTTCGCTATCTTTATCTGTATTTCTTGCAACTACATCGTTATATGATAAGTCTATTAAAAGGGAAATAATAGATATTTTAGAATGTATGTCAGGCTATTATTTGGAATAAGAATAGTTAAGTGTTAACGAAGAGTAGATTATGATTATTGAAAGAAAGTTGCAGATATCCTAAGAAGGGAAGGAGTTAGAGAATTATTTTAATTCCTTTTAAGAAATGAACTATAATTTTATAAAAGTATATCCAAATAGAAATATACAAAAATATTAAATATAATTTCACGTTTTCTTATTGTTAATTATATTTTAAAAAATATAAGTATTGCATATTTAAAAAATACAATAACATTCGATAATTATAGTATATGTGAAACTGTAACAGGTGATAATTAAACCCGTGTTATAGTATGATGTTTATCCACATAGATAATAGTAACTTTAATATTAAAAGGTAAAGAATGGTGTTACCCATAAAATAGTTAAAATAAGTGATATGATAAACCTAATGAGAAATAAATAAATAACTTTTAAAAGGCATAATAAGTTTAATTAACGATAAAAGAAATATAAATGTGTATAATTCAGCTATTGTAGTGTAAAGAAAAATGAGGATATCCCTTGTAAATAGATGTAGATGGATTTGTTTGTTTTATTTATTTTTATTGATGTTAATAAAATTTTAAAATTTGTTTATTAAAACTTGTATCTGAGTTTTGTTTTCTCTACATCATTGCATGAATTCATAGGATATGTTCACAACCATTAAACTAAGTATATGATTGTTTGCACAAAAGATAAATAGAGAAGTATGTTTAATCTTAAATATTTATTGATGTTCTTATAATTAAATAATTATAAAATTGCATTGTGTTACTGGTCATCAATCCATTATCATAATATTTTGCTAAATTATATGCTATTAGTTGCCACTTGCTTTATTTATCAGATTATCTAAACACTGCCACTTATTAATTTATTTTATTACTTAAAGATAAAAAAGGGGATATTAGATTATTAACTAATTTATTACGATTATAAATTTGCGATGAAAGAAAAGCTGTACTAGTTGGATTAAGCAATGAAGATTGTGATTATTATTGTTTTATTATTAATCTAATTGCAGAGTAGTAGATTATGACATAAAATCCCTTATCATATTTTGCTACCATATGTTTATTAACATATGAATAAATTTAAGAACCTGAGATTATTTCAGTTGAGCTAGATGATTACTATTATTATTATTAGAGATAAAAGATTAATACTTTAATTGTTAAATGAGTCTTAGTGATTAGAAGTTGCGGAAGTCATAAGAATACTATGTAGTTATTATTTGTAATAGTAGTATAAGGGGGGATAGTGTTCTTATGCCATTGAGGTGGTATCCCGTGGGATATTGTCTCAATGTAATCTACCTTGTCACCCGTATTTCCACTTCTAGTCTCATGAATTCCTGAATATTTATTTGAGTTAGTTTAAAACAGAACCTAAATTAATTTTAAGAAACTTGAGCTAGTAAAGTATTTAATTGAATATTTCATTAATTATTAGAGCTAGAACCCGGTTAGGTGATTTTCACTATATTATATTTATTTTGGGGGAAGTGGAGATGCGGGAACAGGGTGGTTAGATTATGACCCTCAATGTGATTAGCCCGATGTGTAGTGGAGCTACACACGATTACAAGGTCAGAATATATATATATGTAACATTATCTTCATTAAAATAGTTGTTTCTGCAATAATACTAGTAGAATATGTTTGTTCTTATATATATGGCATTAGGATGATAAGCTATTTGTGAAGCTATCTGACATGTTACATAAAATTATTAATTGGGTGTAGAATTTTTTAAGTAGGTGGCCCATAACCAAATCAGCCAACATTCTATATTGACTGATAAATGATCTCCAATTAATTCTTAGCTAGAAAAACAAGAATAGGAAAAAGTTTAAATCCTGATCATCAGAAATTGGTGAAGCTGGTAATTGTTTTTTTTATAAAAAGCTCTGGAAATTTTTTTTTTTGCTTTGCAGTGATGATTTTCCTTTTACTTACAAATTGTAATGTATATATAAAATCTTATTTTGATTAGAGTATTTTTTACAAATTGTAATGTATATATAAAATCTTATTTTGATTAGAGTATTTTTTTAAAAAAATTAACCTTCCAACCACTTATACAATCGTCCTAAAATTTACTAACGAATTTATAAAGCAACCCTTTTTATTTTCAAATGTTGTAATTTTACATATGGAAAAATAATAATAAATTGGTTTTACTAAAAAAACTTTTATTAATTTTAACGATTTTTTTATTATTAATTTATGAGGATAAAACATTTTCAAAAGATTTCTAAAATAAATAGTGTATTAAAATGTAATCGATATTTTTATTATTACTATAAAAATAATTTAGTGAAGGAAATTTATTAAATTCTTTTAATGTAATTTGTAATATTTAAAGTTTATTTTCATATTACAAAAAACCTAAGTCATTAAAAATGTTAATACTTTATATGAAACAGTTAAATAAATATTTTGATCTATGCATGTTGAAAGTCGTGCACATGATTTTATAAAAATGATTGCCATTGCAGTTAAGAATTTACATCGCTGATAAAGCCATTAGAGCACAAAATGCATTACATGGATCACTCAAGTTCTTTTTACAATTTTTACAATGACATATTTATAGATAATGTCTATCCCTCCCTTCATGCTACGTTTTTCCAGCTACTCTACCTTGTAAATTAATATAATGTAGATGGCTGATTTTATATTTATTTCAGTTACCGATATGCACTGGTTCTATTATATATATTTTAAGATGTGTGTTTGATAATATAAACATAAGTAATCAAAATAAGAGTCATAGATCACATGATCCTATTCTCTTAAGCTTGTAAGTTATAAACAATGATGATTGCCAATTCCTCAACAAGCTTTGAGATAAATGCTTATCCAGAGCCAGCATTTAAAATATCTCTGTCAGGAATCCCCCCCCCCAAAAAAAAAAAACCCTGGACCAATGGTTTCGTGCTTTGGCACTCCTCAGAGAGGTGCCAGGGTAGGTTCAGACACTAGATCTAAAAATACCAACCCAAAGCCAAGCACTTATCGAAAAATGATATCTATTGAATGGAAAATCTGAAATTTTCAGACACCTACATGTCTTCAAACCCAGCTATCCAACTCAAATAGCTATATGGGACTGATAGATCTTCAGCCATACCATATATTAGTAGTCTTAGCAATATGATATCACATAAAACTTAAGGTAGAGACTATAAATAGTCAAAATAAGAGTCATAGACCACATGACTATTTTCTTAAGCTTGTAAGTTATAAACAATGAGGATTTCCAATTCCTCAACAAGCTTTGTAATAAATGCTTAGCCAGAGTTAGCATTTAAAATATCTCTATCAGGAACCCCCCTCCCAACCCCTGACCATGATTTTGTGCTTTGGGTTTGGGTTGATATTTTTAGATCTATTGTCTGAACCTACCCTGGCACCTCTCTGAGGAGTGCCAAAGCACAAAACCATGGTCAGGGGTTGTGGGAGGTTCCTGACAGATATTTTAAATGCTGGCTCTGGATAAGCATTTATCACAAAGCTTGTTGAGGAATTGGCAATCCTCATTGTTTATAACTTACAAGCTTAAGAGAATAGGGTTATGTGATCTATGACTCCTATTTTGACTATTTATAGTCTCTGCCTTAAGTCTTATGGATGTTATATTGCTAAGACTACCAATATATGGTATGTCTGAAGATCTATCAGCCCCATATAGCTATTTGAGTTGGATAACTAGGTTTGAAGACATGTAGGTGTCTGAAAATTTCAGATTTTCCATTCAATAGATATTTTTTAGATAAGTGCTTGGCTTTGGGTTGGTATTTTTAGATCTAGTGTCTGAACCTACCCTGGCATCTCCCAAGGAGTGCCAAAGCATGAAACCATGGTCAGGGGTTTGGGGGGAGGGGTTTCTGACAGAGATATTTTAAATGCTGGCTCTGGCTTAAGCATTTATCACAAAGCTTGTTGAGGAATTGGAAATCCTCATTGTTTATAAGAACTTTAAGTTTATGATAAAACTAAGTCATTCCTATAAATTACTAAAGTTAGATTTATACAGGTTTTAATATTTTGTAATGTAATATGTATAATTATGAGTTTGTTTAGTAGTAAGAATATTTGAGTTAGTCATGTGTTTTTTAAATGGTTTTTTTTTTTTTCAAATAAAAATTTTAGAATGTCTAAGTAAATAAAATTGTTGTTTCTTGTCTAAAACTATGATGAACAAACACTGAATTTGCAAGAAACTGACCACTAGTATATTATATACAGGATACCTAAGAACACACCTATATCCAAACACTTTATCTCTGTATTTATATTTCTGTTTAAATATATAATTAGCTCAAGTTCTGTCAATTGTCTCTTGTCTAAAAATATGATGAACAAACACTGAATTTGCAAGAAACTGACCACTAGTATATTATAGACAGGATACCTAAGAACACACCTATATCCAAATACTTTATCTCTGTATTTATATTTTTGTTTAAATATATAATTAGCTCAAGTTCTGTCAATTGTCCAAAAGTGATAATGAATCTGAATGCCATTTCTATCACTTGTATTTAAATCTGGGCTAAATAGAAATTGAAAAGCTTGATCAGTAATGCTTTTTTTTCACCGTTTATTCTACAATAATATATTTTAAAAGTGTTTACTTCCTAGTTATCAATTATATAAAGAAAGAAATCTAATAGATTTTTAATTATTGTATTTAAGTAGTTATAATAATTATTTTATTTTATTTTTTTTCCAGCGGCTAATTTATAATAGATACAATATTATGCATAAATATTTTTCGTATTATTTTATAAATAAAAAATATAACTTTTTCATTATAATAACCTTACTACTATTCACTTTGACCCAAATTATAAAAATATTTATTCAGTTATATTTATATAGTACTGATCAAAATAGCAATCATAAAACAATATGCAAGGTGTAAAAGCAATTTAAAAATTTCAAATAGTCTTCAGATCATTAGCAAACTTATCAATGTGTCATGTCACCGCATGGAGTTCAAGTTCTGGCTTAAATCTTGGAATATTTCCATTCTCAAATTTATAATTAGAGTTTTTCAGGCAGATAACCCACAGTAAATCTAGCTAGCAATTCCAAGAGTGCTTCTCAGTTATAAAATAAAGATTTCTGATTAATCTGGGTTGGTCAAATGAATGTCAGTGTGTTGACTGTAAAAATAACATATTTTTTAGGCTTTACTACTAGTGATGAAAATATCATCCTTTTGTAAGTATTAAGCTCATGAATACCTTTATGATCTAAAGACAAAAAGTATATTTTTTATACTTAAAAATCAAATATCATATAAGTATGCATAGTTTCTGTTGTTATAAATGCAAATCAATACATATATCGGGAAGTATATAAGATGTAATGCAATTTATTCCCCATTCATAACTAAATTTCTGTTTATGACCTGATAAGTGAGAATTTGGGATTGAGAGATAGTACCAATGCAGTTAAGCATATACTAGTCAACATCAGCTCCTTCTTCACTATCAAAAATAAAAAGACCTTAATGTTTTGAATTTCAATCTACTTAAATAGTTACATAAATATAACACTAGGTAAATACAGCAATACATTTTAGTAACCTCATTGATTCTATACTCAGAATAGTCAGGGGATGAGGATTGAGGTATGCTATCATCTAATAAACTTTTCCTCAAGATTATAATCAATAACACCAAGGAAAGAAAGAAAAACTATTCTTGTATTATAATATTGCAGTAAGCTGAAAAATCAATTACTGTTATGTTGGGAAGTATTTATATAGATGGGGAAATAAATCAAATTTATATAGACTACTTTAGGGCAAAGATATTTTTGGTAGCTTCTCAGAAAGGCATAGCTAAGGAAAAAACTACAATTTATTAGGTTTTCTAATTTTGAGTTAATAAAAGTTGAATGTTATTCAATTTTTTATTTTACACTGTAGCCTAGTAAAGTTAGATACTCATTTATTAATCAATATTGAATAGTTATACAATTGAATGAAACCAATTTAATTCAAATCAGCACTAATTTGAACACAGGCATATAATAAGCTAATATTCTGCACATCACATGGCATTGAATTGGGTATTTTATATTTAGGTACAACATACTAAAATTTTATCTGCATTTGCAATTATTGTCTTAATTATACTTACAAAGCATGAGTGCTGGATCAACATGAAATGTGTATCTTGGGAATCCAATTTAAGATTTCAAATGTCCATCTATTATCATCTCTTCTAGCAATATGTCCATCCCATCTCCAGCCCTTTAATTCTTTCAATGATGTCAATAACACTGATTTGTTCTCTTACCCATATATTGCATTTTTAATCTATTCCTGATACTCCTAACATGCATCTCTCCATAAATTTTTGAGTGAAGTCTCTGTATTATTCTTCTATTAATTATCAAAGTCTCAGATTCATAAATATGAACTGATAAAGCACATTTATTAAAAACCATCTTTTTCAAACACATAGGCATATTTTCTTTTAGTATCAAGTTTTTTCTATTAAAAGCACTCCAACCAACTTCAATTCTATAATTAGTTTCATCCATTATATTTCCATCTATGTTAATAATCTGAACAAGGTATTTGTAGTTGTTAACTTCTTTTAACTTATTATAATCAATCTTTATTTTCATCTTTTGAGAAAATCCATTGAACTTACTTTAGTCTTTTTTAGATCTTTAGTCCGACTTTTTTACTTTCATCTGATAACTCTTGCAACATTTCATGAAGCTCTAAAGCATTATTTGCAAAAACAAATTGTCTTCAAAATCTATATGACTTAAATAATCTCCCTTTACTTTTACTCCTTTAGCTTCCCCTTTTAATTCACAAAATACTTCTTGTAGTGCTGCTGTAAAAAAATTTGGAAATATGGAGTCACCCTGTCTTATACTCTTGTCAATGTGAATTTTCCTAATATAATTATATAATCTAATTGTTACTGTTGCATTTTTATTAATATTCTTCAAAATATGACAATTTTCTGGGTTTATACCTTGCTGATCCAATGCTTTAATCATGGAGAAATGCTTATAGAATCAAATACCTCTTCATAATTTACAAATCTAAAACATAATGGTAACTTGTATTCATTGGTCCTTTCTATAATTTCTCTCAATACATGGATATGTTCTACTGTACTAAAACCACTTTTAAATCCAGCTTGTTCTTTTGGTTGGTTGAAGTCCAATATTCTCTGTAGATGAGTTGTAATTATCTTGATAAAAAATTTGTATAAACCTGATAAAAAGCAGATGAGTCTGTAATTTCTAATATCTTCTTTATCATTTTTTAAATAGTAATATTATTACTGCATTCTTCTGATTATCTAGTACATCTTTATTGTTTAGACATGTGGTATATAACTTTTCCAAAAAAAATTCTATTTCTTCACCTGCTTCTTTTAATATATTGATTATAATTCAATCATTACTTGAAGCTTTTCTCTTCTTCATAAATTGAAATGCATGTCTCACTTCTTTATTTAAAACCCTGGGCAATTTAAAAGATATAATAGATATAGGAAGTACTTGTTTTTTATTACTGTATAATTCTTGATAGAATTCTTCCCATTTCATGATGTAATCTCATTTTATTAATAGTTCCAACTTTTTTTCTTATTGCAGATATAAATTTTCTACCAATACCAAAACATTATGTTTTGAGACTTTTATTCTCTTCTACAGCTTTCCTTGCTAGTTCACAAGTGTACTTTCTTATATTATTATCAACTCTTTTTCATACTATTTTACAAAATTCAATATAGTCAATCCTTCTTAATGCATCATAATTTGGGACCATCCTGCAGATCATTTATTAAATATGTTACTGATTTAATATATATCTAATCTTTAATAATTTTTTAATATTAATTTAAATTTTAACCCAAGCAGAATAATTCTGATACTTTCTAAATTTTGATAAGTATATATACACCAATATTTTTTTTGGTATACATATTTTTCTCTCTTCTTTCTCTTCTCTATTTTTTTATTTGCAAATACGTAATAAATATAGGGGATTCGAACTTTGACTTTCAAGTACCTTTAAATTATCCACACTATCTCATAATACTGATACACATAATCACATATGTGTGGAAAAGATAAATATGCACCAATATATGTATTTTGTACTGAACCAGCACTCATTATTTTTAGCGATTTTGTGTGTGTACTTTTTTAAAATTTACATATTATTTCACTTGATTTTTTTACTTAATTTTGATTTCTTACCTTTGGCATTTTAATTTTCCACTGATTTCAGCCATTTTTGGATAGAAATTTATCACTTGCAGGCTTCTTGGTCATGCTGCAGCGCCACCTAGTGGCCACAGTATACCGCACCTAACAGTACCAAAGAAAATTAGTAATAATTAATTTTATTTCTATTTTAATTATATTTTCTACAAATTTTGAAAATTTTTTTTGCTCAAAAATCTATTACCAAATAAACTTCAATGTCATTTTCTAAATTATTATTCAAGATGTATATCTTTTACTTTAGTTCACTTGATAAAATAAAATGTGTGCTTAATATATATAATTACACTTATCATCTTACATTTAATTTACTTTATCACCAAATATCAATTCCCAAATTTATTAAATTGAATTCAAGTATTAAAAAATAAGCAATTAATGTAATTGTTTTTTTTACATTAATAATCCTAAAATAATGCATTGACTTGAATTCCAATGAATTAATAAATGTAAGTAACCACTACCATTTAATATTGTTATAGTAGTCTTAAGCACAAATATAAAGCTAAAATAAATTTGGTACTCGCGGATAATTCAACTGATGATATATTACCCTGAAGGCATATCGGTCTAATGTTGCGATTTTTAAGATAACATCTCCAAGTGATCTGCGAACACATTTAGTCGCTAAAATATGTCCGCAGATCACGTTAAAAAGTGCAACATTAGACCAATATGCCTTCAGGGTAATAGGTCATCGGTTGATCATGTGATAAAAAACATAAAAAAGACAAAAATGTGATGCAGGTCACGTGATAAAAAAAGAAAAAAAACTGGCAAAAATATAAAAATTTAAAAAAAATTTAAACATAAAAACATAAAAAAAAGACAAAAATTTAACAAAAAATATACGGTCACGTGGTTTTTTAGATGGCTTCTTGATGGGCAGAAAACAAACACCACCATGTTTCTTGGTCCTGAAAAAAAAAATACAAAAAAACAAAAAATTATTGAAAATTTACATGCATGAAATACAAAATAAGGTCAATACAAAATATAAAAACAAAAAAATTATTGAAAAGTTACATGCATGAAATACAAAATAAGGTCAATACAAAATATAAAAACAAAAAATTATTGAAAATTTACATGCATGAAATACAAAATAAGGTCCATACACCCAAAATATAAAAACGTACTGTATATTGCTAATTTGATTTAAAAAACACTTTACCCGAATTAATGCGAATCTGTCATTAGTGACAATCTTGTATAAAATGTGTCATGACATGCTGTAGTTTTACATACATTTTGTAATTTTAAAAACGTACTGTATATTGGTAATTTGAGTTTAAAAAATTATTGAAAATTATTTACAAATTAAACGTAATTAAGTGGAAGTTTGATAAGTGTAGAAATATTAACAAAAAATGTTTGTAAATTTAAAAAAAAAACAGATAAAATACACTTTACCCGAATTAATGCGAATCTAGCATTAATGGCGATCTTATATAAAACGTGTCATGACATGCCGTAGTTTTACATACATTTGGTAATTTTAAAAACTTACTGTATATTGGTAATTTGAGTTTAAAAAATTATTGAAAATTATTTACAAATTAAATGTAATTAAGTGGAAGTTTGATAAGTGTAGAAATATTAACAAAAAATGTTTGTAAATTTAAAAAAAAAAACAGATAAAATACACTTTACCCGAATTAATGCGAATCTAGCATTAATGGCGATCTTATATAAAACGTGTCATCACATGCCGTAGTTTCACATACATTTGGTAATTTTAAAAACGTACTGTATATTGCTAATTTGAGTTTAAAAAATTATTGAAAATTATTTACAGATTAAACATAATTAAGTGGAAGTTTGATAAGTGTAGAAATATTAACAAAAATGTTTTGTAAATTTAAAAAAAAAAAATTAATGCGAATCTAGCATTAATGGCGATCTTATATAAAACGTGTCATCACATACCATAGTTTTACATACATTTGGTAATTTTAAAAATGTATTGTATATTGCTAATTTGAGTTTAAAAAATTATTGAAAATTATTTACAAAGTAAACGTAATTAAGTGGAAATTTGATCATTGTAGAAATATTACCAAAAAATTTTTGTACATTTAAAATAAAGATGTAATGCGAATATGGCATTAATGGCAACCTTACTTTTACATGCATTTGGATTACTTATTGTCTATATTCAATAGTATAATTAATTATAAAATTATAATTATTAGAAAAAAAATTAAAATTACTTACAAATAGCGTTCACTGCGGAGGACTGAATTGGGATATATGTTCCAAAATCGCAGTGAAAGTATCAGCTTTATACGACTGCCTCCACATAAACTCGCTCAAATATGAGTCCAGGTGCTGACGTGCTGTCCCTCTGTGTTTTTTATTACACCATTTGACCAAACCCACAACCTTTCAACATTTTGAGTATGTACGCCAGTTGTGGGGTCTACAAAGTTGTATGTGTGATTAACACGATGGTGTTTGTATCCAGCCTCAGCTAACTCTTCGCTCTTATATCCCTTCCAGCAATCACTGTAGATAGTCGAGCCTTCGTGTACATTTTGCAAAATTTCTTGCATGAGAGTAGATGCACTTCGATCTCGAATGGCTACAATAAAACATTCCTCAGTCTCTCTGCATATGCCACCAAATAGCCATTGCTGTGGTAGGACTCTTCCGGCATTGTTCTTTCGTTTTGTGAAGTGGCTTTCGTCGATTTCCACGATTGTGTTAGGACCTCCGATTTTCCACCTTTCATTTCTTAACAATCTCCAGGTACAAACTTCGAGGAGGTAGTTGTTCCAATTGATAACAGTTTTGTCCGAAATATTCAATTCCTCTGCACAAAATGTTATGGATGTTAATTGTTTGGACCAACTGTAGATGAAACGTATAGTGATCATGAAAGTCATTTTGGAGCCAATGAACCATGTGCCTTTTCTCATTGCGATTTGGGATAGACAATCTTTCAAGTTGCATCGCCATTGTTTCATCGAATTAGGTCCCGAATTTTGAACATACTTTTTCATTTCATGACCATTTTGACACAATTTCCTTTTGGGGAGAAGTCTGCGGTCTTGTAAGAAGATGATCACTTCTTCCTCCGTACTTGGTAAATTAAATAAGGTTCTTGTAGCTTCAGCCATCATAAACGCAAATAACACAAATATCACAAAGTAGAAGAGCTCAAAAAAGTCACTGTGATGCCGTGGATAGCAAAATCACAATAGACAGAAAAATCAAAAAATTTCCCAAACCTCTCTCCAAATTTTAAATCTCGTGGGTAAAAAAAAAATTGACTTTCTGATGGATTAATCACACCAGTCACTTGGTTGCCATGACAATGTTGTCATGCAAAAAACGTCGATGTCTACCGGAAGGGAAATCGGTAGGTCAAATACGTCATCGGTTGAATTATCCGTAAGTACCATAAATTTATTCTATGATGATTATAATAAATGTTTCAAAATAATACATAGGTTAACTTGATTCAATCAGATGACAAAAGTTGAATAATTTTGAATATTGATATAAATCAAAAACCATCTATTGTATAATTAACATAAAATTTCAGGTTAAGCAAAAAATCATATAAATGACTAGAAATAAGTTTTGATGAATTTTAAAAAGACATTATTTAAAAATAGAAAAAACATCATAAAATTTTAAAAATAACATTAAGATTTTTTGTTGTTTTTCCATAAAATTATAATCCTTGGAATCATTTGTTACCCATAATGCACTTCAAAATTGAAATTTATTACTAATAATATAAAAAAATATTAGTTGCACTATAATAAATTCATTAAATGCATAGTGATAATCAAAGTATTTTTTCCTTAAAAGCACAGAAAATTATATCACCTAAGATCAGATAAAGTGAAAAAATGAAATAAATCTATAGTTCGATCACTACAGTATTCAAATCTTAAAAATAGTTTGGAAATTGATAATTTTTTATTAATAAGCAACATTTTAAAATGTAACTAAATCACTAGTATAGAGAATATTTTAGTCTAATTATTTTTATTAGTCATTCATTTGACTAGAGATTATTCAATAATGAATAATATTTCATTTTCTAATGTAATTTTCATTACACCATTCTGATGCAAAGTAGAGACTGGTTTCTAGCCATTTTTAACATATTGTTGAGGGATGTAATTATAAACATATGACCAAAGTCATATGAAAAAGATTATGATCCCAAGGTGCACATTTCATGTTGATGCAGCACTCATGCTTTGTAAGTGTAATTAAGACAATATTTGCAAATACTATATAGATAAAATTTTAGTATGTTGTAAAAAAATATATATTTACAATTTTAAAATATAAGAATGAACGTTATGATAACAATAACGATACAATCCATAAAAGGTTTTGTGAATTTGAACAGCTCAAGTCAGTAAAGTGAGTGAAGTTGTATTTTTTTTTTCAGTTGGATCTCTGAATTTTTTTTACTTAGGATATAATGTAATTGTTGACATCAGGAACAATTGTATATCAGTTTAATTATTTTAGTTAACAGGTTGGAACTGCTAAAGAATGATTATGTTTGATTTTAGGAGATTTATTATGAATTACTTTTGAAAAATTAAAAAAAAAAAAGAAATCTTAGTTACCAAAAAATTAGATCAACGAGTGTCAGCCAGCACAAGTATTCATATAATAAAACAAAATTAGATTGTGAATACAAATCAATCTATAAGCTAGTGATGGGACACACCTTTTCTCCCCCAATGTAATAGCAATATGTGCCGAGAGAGACGTTGGAAAAGAAAATGCAAAGAGGCCTAGGCTATTGCAAGGGATCCTCATTCCAGCAATAGAAAAGATTCCTGTGTCTCATTATCAAAAAAATAGAACATCTAATTTACATACTGGGCCTGATTTATATATATTGGTCTTCGCCATTACTATATATGCGTATTTTTAAGGCTCAGTTCTATTCAGAATTAATCTTCCGAAAGCTGGCTTAGTGATTTTAAGACTTGCTTATTTTATTTTCATATTAATTTGAGCAGTACAAGTTACAGAAAATTAGATATATAAAATATCATTTTAAAATATCTTTAGTTTATTATCATTTTTGCGTTCCTTATTTAATTTTTCTGCACATTTAAAAATTGTTTTCCAATTATTTAAAATTTTCAATAGTAACTTTTATTTATGAATTTAAATGGAGACGAACAATATTTAGAAAATTATAGACTGATTTCTATTTTAACCAAATTATCTTCAATTTTGAAATATATTACAATTGATTTTTTTTTAAAAAATACGATTTATTTTCAAATAAATAATTTGATTATAAAGTCGGTTTTATTTAATATATTTTATATTTTCGGGAAATTTCTTGAAAAGATCACAAAACTGTAGGTGTGTATATATTTAATTTTTTTTTAAAAAAAAGCTTTTTTTTCATATGTCATAGCAACGGCCGGGACGCGAACCCACAACCGTCTGCAACCAACTACTTGCTTGCAAGGCGGTTGCGATGATCTCTCGGCTAACAACGCTTCACTAATTGTTAATTATATTAATTTATTCGGCTGTTAAAGATAATTTTCTTGATTTGTAATTCAATTTGATCAAATTAATAATGTTTTGAAAATCAGCCATAAAGTCATTTCCTTTTATGCAGATGCTGGACAATATCATTTCTTCCTTTGTGGAGTACTATGGAGCCAGATATGGACAACTCAAGCTTTTCTTAGAAAATATTTTTATAAGTTTTTAACTTCTATACATATGAAACCATTGCATATTTAAATACTAATACACTCTTAATAACGTTGCAACTTTTCCTGTGTATATATGTGGTCTGGATAGTTTCACAGTAAAGTTTGCTAGTCCACACTCTCTGCCAATATTTACATATACTGCTTCTGATCTTCTGCCAAAAGATATATTGACCTAAAATTACTGTGACAGCTTTTTATAGACTTTCAAACAATTTTTTCCATCCAACTCTATAAGGTGTTTATTAATAAGCAGCATAACTAAACACCCCATTTACAATCATTATCAATGCTTGCTTTTTAAAAAATTCAGGAGAGAACAAATGATGATTGTCCATAATTAGAAATAGAAAAAGGAAAACAAAGAAAATAAAAAAAATATGTTTTTGTTTTTTTACTAATACAAATTTATTGCAGAATTGATAACTTTTATAAACTCTTTCTTTTTCTAAAAATTAATTTTACAATTAGTCAGCAAAACTTTTTTTCTTTTAGTTTTTATCCAGAAGTATTTGTTTGAGGTGAAATGTGAAGAAATTCACGAACATTAATCTTTTATTTACTGAGGGTTTAATATTAAAAATGCTGTTCATTATTATTGTCATATTTGACATACTTGTAGCTAATAATGCATGACTAGAATACCCCCCTAACATGAAATGAAATTGTATTGAATTATATCAAAAACATTTGTTTGCCTAGACCAATTTCTTTTTATATTTCCTAAACATTTAATCTGCTCATACTCAGCTGTTTTTAACATTATGACAGACTTATGAGATGGTATTATAATGTGATATTATGATATTTGTCTTTATTCATGATTGTTTTCTGGGATTGTGATGACTTTCAGCAATAGAAAAGTATGAAGACTCCAATGCCATAATGGATAAAACAATGCCATGTCATAATCACACAATGCAATATTAATGTCATGAAAGCTATCTCATTTTAAACACATTATACAACTCACAATTCAGAAAGTAGAACAAACTGAAACTTTAGCACAATGCAGTCTTGCTCATTTGACATTTATGTTCTTAGAAACCCATAACCCATGATACAGTTCTGGTCATGGTAATCAACACAGTGGATACTTAATATCAAGTCTTGCTCTTTTAAGATCCAGGGGTTACTTTTCATGCATTTGAACTTTCAACTTTGAGTAGTTGTAGTGGAGAGATATATATAACTCCCTCAAGAATTATGAACACATTCCAACCTTGTACCTATTACAAAATCTTCCATCCATCAATATTATTAGAGTACAGCAACACATCAGCAGCTAAAATTTCATCTCCAATCTCTTATAAGATCTTTTGTTTTTCTTTATACTCATCTTGCTATTACTTTGCTTTTTCTTCAAATCTGTATCAGAAGCATAACTGCATTCAGCTTTTGGAGATTAGGTCTCATGATCAGATGTGATATTTTTTTTGTTGATACATGACCTACTTCCAGTTCACCTTATTATGTGAGTTTTAATTGATTTCTTAGATCATTTATTACTCCTATGTAATTTGTGATGGGATTATAACTAAACAATTTTTATCTGTGTTTTTTTGCAAATTAACAAAATGGCTAATAGTATTTTTCCCACGCTCAAAATTACATACATAAATATCTCATAATTTGATTGATCATTATTAGGTCTCAGTAGATCTATTTTTCTACTCACTTGGATAAGACACATGTTTGTTTTTATAGATGATAGAACTAGAATGGAGCAATTAAGTTGTTTTCATTCTAGGTCATTTCTTTTTATGTACAGGCTGAACAGCATCATTTCTTCCTTTATGATGTACCAGAGATGGACCACAAGAATTTTCTTAGTAATTATTTTTATAAAATTACTTTATATATATATGAAACCATCACATATTTAAATAATAATACACTCATAATAATGTAGCAATTTTTCATGTGTATATATGCAGTCCAGTTGGTTTTAACAATAAAGTCTTCTAATCCATACTCTTTGCCAACATGAATGTATTCTGATTCCAAAATATTCTTTGCTAAAACATATACTGATTTCTGTGACAGCCTTTTATAGCATATAAAACTTAATTACTTCCATGCAACTCTATAAGATGTTTATTAATAAACAGCATAACTAAACCACTCCCTTCCAATCATTATCAGTATTTGCTTTTTTAAAAATGCAGGAAGAAGAACAGATTATGATCAAGCATAATTGGAAATAAAAAAAGAAAAACAGAAAAAAATAAAAAAAATGTTACTTTTATTTTGTAATACAAATTTATTAAGAAACTTCGCGAATTTATTATGAAACTTCGCGTTTTTATAAATGAAATTTAGTTAAAAATTGTATTGTGGATTGATAGCTTTTATAAAACTGTTTCACTTTCTTTTTTTCTATACAGTTTGTTAACAAAACTCTTTTTTTGTAATGAAAGTATTAGTTTGAGATGAAATGTGCAGAAAGTCACATACACACTCAAATATAACGTAATGCTTTGTTTCCCTTAAGTTTATAATTTAAAATGCTGTTCATTATTACCATCATATTTGATGCTCATGTTCAATGCTTGTAGCTAGCTATGTATGGCTATAATATTAATCTCAAAAGATATTCCAATAAAGAAATATATTAAGACTTTGATATTACTTTTGATAATAATAGAGCATTTAATAACAACATTCAATATAGCATTACAAATACTATGTAAACATAAGTTTGGTACTTGGATGTTTCATATACTTTGTTAATTTGCTGATTCTACCAAAGTTTTTAAAAATTTTCTGAGATATTATAATTACAAAGAAATATATTATGTCAATAGATTGGATAAAAAAATTGATATTTTTTAATAAAAAAATCTGATGAAATGACTGTAAAATATTATCAAATTATATTAACTTGTAAAATAAAATAAAAAGATACAAGATTCAACAATTTTATACAATATTGCAAAATTTAAAAGTGAAAATTTTAAAAAATTGGTTATAATAAAACTATTGAGATTATACATTAGATATGTGAGCACTATAAATATTTTTGAACTGAATAGTTAAGAGGTTTTAGCCTTCTATTCAAAAATTGTTACAAAGTATCAAAGAATAATTTAAAATTATAATAATGTTTGATCAGTTTTGTTGGATGAAATGTCATTTAAAATATATCAAATAAACTAAAATGAATTTATTTAATATATTTGAATTTTGTTAATTTAAATTGAGCAATATCTTTGATTTTGAGCATATTTGAGATACCAATATGTTTCAGTTTTGATAATAGCAGTAACTTTGATTTGGAACATATTTGAACTTAATTATTTTAGTAATCTTAAAGATATTTAAAACTAGGAGTTGTGAAATTAATTGAGCATAAAATGAATTTATAAATTACTGAAGGATAAATTTATTTTCCAAAACATTTTCAAGCTTGAAGAAGTATGAATTTACATATTATATTCCTATAGTGTATATGCCATATTGTTAATGTTTCAAAAGAAGTGGTCATTATGATACCAAATGCTAAACATGAACATACACTAATAGGTTTAATACTATAGGAAATCATACTCAATTAATACAAAAATAAAGTTCCATTTAATGGGAGATAATTAGATCTTAAAAATTAATTGTTTTGAAAAAAGGAAAAATATAAAAGATAACCATAGAATTCAAGTTTAATTTAAAATTAATTAGTGTAGAAATAAAAATAACATAACTTGTGAAGTTAAAGATCTTTATTTATATTATTAGAATAAGAGGTAAGCATCAATAAGCTATATAATTGTAAATATTTTATATATAATAAATTATTGTTTATTAAATTAAATCTTGTATGATGTTATTTTCCTATGTGTTATTTTAGAAATAGCTCTATTTAATAGGCATATTGAAGAGGTTATGGTCTTCTGACTTATATTGGAAATTAAAGTGACAATTGTAAACATTCACATGGATGAAATGAAGAGTAATGAATAAAGAAGAAGCAAAGAAAGGAAAGAAGAATCAGAGTAAAGCATTCATTTAATTATTAATGTTATAATTTTGAAAATTAATATTATTACAGTAATTTTCTATGATAGGACATGTTTCTCCAAAATATAAGAGTGTAATTTAGAATTACTGAATTTGAACTTATTCATCATTTAAAGTTTTGGACAAACTTAATGGCATACAATGAAAAAAGAATTTGATTATTTTCTGAGATAACTTTTTTATCTAGACCCATTTTAATATTTACCCTGAGCATAAACAATATATAATTAGTAATATATTCATTGATTTTATAAATAATAAATTATGCATAAATTATTTATTGAAAGTTTGTTATAAATCATTAAAAGTGGCTCAGATGCATTTTCATTGTGACAAATAATAATCATGACCTTTAGATGTACAATGAAAGTCATCATTATGATTCAACACACCGAGAATGTATTTGGCTAAAAGAATAATAACTTTTAATGAATAATTTCTTCTTCATCAATGCATATATATATATGCATAATTTTTTGTATATATATATGATTTACAATAGCATTCTTATGTATATCTTGTTTGTCTCAAATGCTATTTTTTGTTTGTCTATAGTTATCTATGTAAATAAGGAAGGCTTTGTTCTTTGATCTGATATTTTGTTATGTTAAGATACACTGATAAGTAAATAGATGAACATCTTTTTATAGCAATATCATTACAAACAATATTACTCAAAAACTAATTTATTATTATATAGACTCAAATGTTTTCAATTAGAAAACAAATATAAACCTCCATGAAATGTGTATATAAACATTTGTTTGTAAATTTATTTCACATAATATACAAATCCACATACGTTACTAAGATAATTTATAAACGAGATTCTAAAGGGATCGTTTTTTAAATATATCTGAAAATTATATCTTTCTTTTGTTGTATTAATTCTAATCTATTATCTATTTTGTCAGGTAAAAAAAATATTTTTTTGCCTGACTTTCGCTTTGCTATATAATAATAATATATTTTATAATAAAGACAATATAAATCATTTTACAAATTAATAAAAAACAAATTTACTTGAAATTGTCGTAGGTTTTTTTTTAATTTTGTATGGGCGATAACATCATCCCATTACTATCCACTTTCCTATTTAATTTTTAATTTGTGTATTTTTAATTTCCTTATTTTATTTATAAAATTATATCCTTTTGAAAAATATTGAAGTTAAGTATTTGCACCTTAAGATATTTTAATAAAAATGATTGTTTATTGATTATTAAATAGTCTCTTGTATTTTTAAAATTGCCAGAAGAAATTAAAAATAAATTATAAATGATAAAGAGAACATTAAATTTATGATATATTTCTAAATATTGAGATGCTAGAATAAAATATATCAAGAAATTGCAGAATATTAACAAACTTCAACCATCAAAGATAAGCTGTTTTTAATACACATACATATATATTAAATATTTATCATAAGTATATTTTTAATAGACAAAATCATTAGAAATATGAATTTATTATTTGATCTTCATTATGAAATTTAAAAATGGTAGGGAGAAATAAGGATAAAGTAATCCTTAAATAAGTCTATTCAGGGCAACATTTTTTGCCAGCCTGTCATAGAGCAACAATTTGTAAGACATTACCAAAATTTCTAATTATTAAGTGATGAAGATTTAAATAGTTTGTTTTCTATCATTGTTTTACCCTTTACCTAAGAATGCCTAAAAATTTCTATGCTGGTCAATGTTAGATATTTGGCTGTTAATTATTGGCCATCTATCTGAAAGAAACATTCTAGATGAAATTTCAAGTTTACCTAACTCACGTTTGAATTCATATTATCATTAGTCATCTATATTATGGACATATTTTTAATATAAAAAATTAATGATGAACTGAAAAGGAATTAACTTTCATATACTTATGACCTACCAGATTACTATATGCATGAACTCACTTTCATGAAACCTGGACAACACTTCTAATAACACATGAAAAAATTACAGTATTACATATTTTAAAAATATTTTTGTATACGTAATATATCATTTATTGATAATCTTAGTCTAATAACAGTAGTGGAACTTTTCACTATTTGGGTTTAAAAGTTTACTTTCTAATAATCTGTACAAAATCATTTAGATATCTAGATTACTGTTGGCATATTTTTTCGTATATGAATTTATAAAGTTTTCTTTGTTTTCTTCGGACATATACAGAATTAGAATTTTTTTTTACAGATAGCTACCTATTATTGAAAACACTTCTTCTTTACTAATAATTTTTTTTATTAATTTGCTACCCTGTACATATAATAAATATAACTTTAAACTTAAAATTATTATAACTTTACATAATACATGTAGTACATTGTACAGGCTTAAACCTGCATTTACATATGTAATATATGTGGGGTTTGAATTCAGACTTTCACATGACCCAGGTGGGTCAGCAATATGAGATGGCACTGAAAGTGGTGGGTCATGTGAAAGTCTGAGTTCAAACCCTCATAATACATGTAATTAAATAAATAGATTAATAAGTATATATATATAACTATCAAGTATGTATTGTTTATTACACCATTCAACATGTCTTCTCTTTTAAGACCTTGATCTTTTTTTATATTTTTTTTCCAAAATATCCTCATTCAAGACTTTTCCCTGCCATTTTCTACACCCTATATTATTCAGATATTTTATAATTTTGTCAATCAATCTCTTTCATAGTTTGTCTATTAGTCTTGTTTGTTCTATTCTCTCTGTATAATTTCTAAACATCTAAATTTCTTCATTTACTTAAAATAACTTACCCAGTTTATTCCTTGCATTCCATAACTGCATGATTTAGTACACTGGTAGACTGATGGATTTGGGAGAACTGAAGTCCATGATCACAGTTCTGTTCCATCACTTATTATATTCAAATACCATATGATTTCCTGGTTGTATTCCAGTTCATAGTTCCACTTCAGTAATTTAAAGAGCTTATAAATTATTTTTCTCTTGATTTACTCATTTATAACATGATTTATGTATAGTTAAATAAATAACATAATGTAAATAATTGATTATAAAGAGCATTAAAAATGTTATTTTATTAACAAAAGACATTCATTTGATCAACCCATATTAATCTTTATCTTCTAACTAATAATAGTCAGATACTCATTTTCTTGCCTAAATTGGATGGCTAATTGGAATGGCTATGGATCAGATTACTCTAAAAAGAATCCTAACCTTGCTTGTAGCATAAAAAGTTTCTAAGACTTAATTAGAGAAGACCCAAACTCACAAATTCTAAATAAGGTAAATGGATGATCTGATGATTAAACTAAAAGATCCTTGTTATATTATAAAATGTCTATATATTTGTAAGTTTATATCTTGTTTTAGTTTTTCTATAGTTAGTTAAAAAGTTGCTTTGTGAACTAAATGTTTAGTATATATATATATATATATATATATATATATATATATATATATATATATATATATATATATATATAGTGACCTTCCAGATTGGTGCCATGAAGGAATGTGGGAAGTTCGCATTGTGCCAATAGTGGTCAGGGGTACCTAATGAGGTAAAAAAGATGAATTGTAATATAACAATGTATAATTCAGTTGAAAAGCTCTTAGTATGTTAGTTGGAGTGTACCAATCATTAATTTTTTTTATGTATATCTAATAGTGGGAGATGGGAATGTGTTGTATCAGGAGTTGTTGGTATGAAAGCTAAACTAGGGAATGAGTATTGTTTGACTGTAAGGCCCTGATGAGCACTTATTCATTAATTTTCTAATCTATTGTTTATTGCCATTCGAAGATCTAACTTGTATATGTAGGTGCAGGTCCATTCACATCATTCCACACTTCACACCTCATTCATATTTCTAATTATCACTCAGAATATCCATCTTGCAATAATACTATTTATTTTGCCAGAGATATCACTAATATCTTAGTCATTAATAGACCTCTGGATTAATGAACAGACAGACACGCACACGCACATGCTATCAGTTAGTATGATTTTTTTTATTAGTTATTTATTGCATAAAATCTTTCATTTGAAAATGTAAAAGTTATTTATTTTATTTATTATTAGGAAGTATTTGTAATTTAATTTTTTTTTTCAATACTCTATTCCTAACATTTTTTTTACAAGTAATAAATTCTTACATATTGTTGGCCTCATTATAACTATAAAAAAAGAAGGCATGGCTAAGTAGACTGAGAACTTCAGAAAAAGTTTTAGAGAAGGTGAAATACTTTTCTGAAAAAAAAAAATATAATAAAACAAATGAACCTAATATTTTCATTAAATTCTCTACTATTTCCTTTACTAAGTAAACTCTCAAACTACTCAAATGTAAATGCCAACATGTAATTGTGAAGGTCACAGGATAGGATTGTTCATAATGGAAGGTTAAACTTTTAAAGGTATACCAGCTCCGGCTTTTATCGATTAACAATTTGAATTTACTTTTATTCAAAATGCACGGATATTTTGTAAAAAAAATTTGCTACAACTTACTTATAATAAATAGTGTGATACTGGAAATACATAAATTAACAATAATGATAATAATTGGAAAAGTTATGCTGAACTGTTTGATGAAATGTTTTATTGACTCTCATTTAATAAGTTTTCTATTTTTATTGTGTCAAATAAGGATGAAACAGAGAAATTATTCATTCTAATACTTTATATTATTAGAATAGCTATGTATACCAAATTACCTCACCATTCATGACTTAATATTTGATAATTATTTATCAGAAAAGTGTATAAGCATGGATGACTGAATAACCCTGAACATAACCATTACTAAATTTTATTAAATGCTGGAAATTTTAGACAGAACAAAATTGAAAATAGCATGAATCATAAACATTTATTTGGATGATCTTGTCAAGCTTTGGAGATTTTATGACAAATAACTTGATTCAAATATATGCAAAAGCTGCTTGTAATGTCCATTAGGAAGCCCTAAGAACATTGGAGATTATTGCTGTTTTGCCAAATTCATGTTTATCATACATGAGTAATGTTTGTATGTTTTAATGCTTGTTTATCTATCATTACCATTGTGAACCACGTGTACATTTCTATTTTTAAAATTTCAAATGTGAACTAAAAAAGGGGGGGGGATTTTATTTTAATGATAGAAGGTTTGACATGCATTTCTTTCCATTGCATATGATAAGTAGATTTTCTTTTATGATTAGCTTGATATTAACTTGATTTATTATTATTATATATTTATATGCCTAATCTCCTCTAGGATGTTGGGGAGATTTTGATATAAATTATACCAAACTGATAATATTTTCTTTTGTTGTATTATGTAAAAATGTTATATTCCCGTGCTCAAATTATTGGTTCAAGTGGAATGCTTTATTATTATTGGTCAAGCTTACTTGATAGTATTGACATTAATTTAAAATTCGATGTTCATGGTTTTTCATAGGTATTAGATTTATGTATAATTTAATTAATGCTAATATAACATTTTATTTTCTGATGTGATTTCAGAAATATTTCATACATGATCATATGTTTGCTTGCATGTTATTTTATATGAGTTAGATTTATGCTTATTTGTTTTTCTATCATTTTCAGCTGGTGCTGTGCATTAAAGAATGTGAAATTTTGAAAGTTTATCAGCTTATGGATTTGCCCTATATGAAATGAATTAGATACCTTTTGAGTGAAGAGGCGATTGAAGGGATAACTATGCTATTTGGATTGAGTGATGCTCCCTTTGGTTACTTACCTATTGAGCCATGGGTGGTGGTATATTTCCTTATTTGATAGTACAGTATATGATGTGATAATTATATTCTTTAAAGTGAAGTGGTAGATGCCCCATTTATACATGATAAGTTGGCTGGGTTCTGCACCATTTGTGTCAGAAAAGTTGGTAGCTATTATGTTGATGAATTAAGTTGATGTTTGGAGTCTTGTTAACCCTCACGTGCCCATATGTGAATATTTATTTGTTAGTATTTAGTTCTCCCTCTTCATTCCAAGTAATTATCGTCATGTAGTATATGTTAGTTATTTCAGATAGACGTTTTAGTGATTTCTGTAATATACTTAAAGTTGGTTTAATAATTTAATGATTAGCTCATTGTACCATCCGTATTGTGTTTATTCATTTCATTCTGCAAGTAAACCGATAGAAAATATAATCAATAAATGCGTTATGATTGTGAATTTATAAATGCGCACACATTCGGAGATATGATAAACTTAGAGATATGGAGGGAGACCATCGTTGGAATTGTAAGTTCTTAAGTAGTTTGTCAAATCATATCACCCACATGATGATTATTTTATTTATTATTGGCAATTCACCCTCCCGGTAAGAATGTAATATTAGATTACAAAATTTTACTTTATTTAATGTTAATTTTAATAAAATTATTACTTAATTTTATATAATAAGTTTAAATTTATGGACATACGGAAATAATTTCAATGGCATTAGTTGATTATTTGATGCCACTTTTCTTAATTCATTGAGAGCACAGAATGAGAATAGATGATATAAACATTGCTACATAAAGATATAATTATTTTGTAGTGTTAATAGTTTAATAAATAGAGTTGTAAATAATACTGAAATAACAGATAAGAGGAAGAGCCTCTAAATATTAAGTGTATAAGATTTATGTAATTTAAATGTTGTTTAATCAAGCTAGTAGTTAATGCGAAATTAATGTTAAATCATCATCGATGTGTTTGTAAAAGAATGTGTCTTGTAATAAATGTTTAATGAAGTAAGATTCCTCTGAATTATTTTGTCATGTACGCTCGATTGACCATTTCCACACACACATATGTTCAACATAATATATATAACATCAAAAATTCTAATATTAAATTAATTGATATCAGCTAATAGAAAAAATAAGCAGAATTCAATTGATAATTTTTAAATTGAAAGCCAACTTCAAAAAAAATTAACAATGCAAGCATGGAGGCTCAAATATCACATGACCTAATTAATGGGGCGCAAAAATGCCAATGAAAGCCATAAAAAAGAAAAAAACAAGCCAACATTTGCAGACATTGTCAAAGGAAAAGAAAAAAGAAAAAATAAATTCATTTATCCTAATTAATTCAGATATCAGCAAAGAGAGAAAAAAAGCAATGCAACCATCTCTCAAAAGGTCAATCCCAGATATAGGAAGCCAACCGATAGTGATATAGATAACTTAGGAATTGAAAATCAGGAAAGTCAAAATCCACCAGGAATTGTCTGGAATGAAGAAAAACTGAACATCACAGCTAAATTATCCAATAAATCCATACCAAAGCATTTCTTTGCAACATTCAAGTGATTTTTTTCCTCCAAATCACCAGTTTTGTCAACACCAGATAGCAACATTAATTATATAAATTCCCAAAAGTGTTGCTATATGAGGCAATAACATTAAATAGATTCTGGGACACAACACAACCATTGCAGAACATCTAATGACTGGCACCTAATACTGGAATTTTATGGAATCACACAAAGTGAGAGATTTAAAAGACAAATCAAATCATTGGGTAACTTCGCACTGATCACTATAAACCAAAACTATCACAATACCATTTTAGGAATAATTAAGAACACATGCCTGGAATATAAAGAAAAAGACTTCCAAAATATGATGGAACCATTTGGCCAGGTCATCATGTTCAAAACACTATACTAGAAAGACACCAATACCAATTGTGAGTAACATTTACATGTTTAAAATAAAACTGTATCCAGACACTGATCCAGATATTACACAAACACAATTCCTGGATCAGGAAGAATTCCCCACTCTATATATTAGAGATTTGAAACCTCAGTGTTACTTATGTAAACAAAGGAGTTCATGTTACTGCACAATGTCCAAACCACCAGAACATAATCAGAAATCAAATGCACACTCACAAAAATAACAAAATTTCAACACTAATATGCAAACAGAAGAAAAAAATAGTCATTGCCAAGGATACCAGTGCACAAACTACACAAAGAAATAATAACAACAAAAAACAGAGATACCAAGCTTAGACCTTAGAGATTTGTTCAGAGAAAAAACAACAAAACTCCAAATCAAGAAACATGACCAAAGAGAAAGTGAAAACCAAGCACAAAATAACACACAACCAAAGCAGTGTATATATTGCAGAAGTTGACTGTCCAATTAGTAAAGTCACAGCATACTATTACCAATAAGACAGTCATATAAATTATGGAGACACTCCTACCCCCAAGCAACCTTAACACAACAATGCAACTAACAAATCCAATACAAACAGGAAGCAAGAGAAAATCTCGGAGACTTTACCAGAAAAAAGCTAGAAAAAAAAGCAGGCAGATGATAAAAACTCTGATTCACCAATCATTGATTATATATATGAGGATTCCAGTCCAATGGAAATAATCACAAATTTATTTGAAAACCAGTTAATAATCACAGAATCACAAACTAAAGAAACACAAAACACACAAACACTCAATACAAAAACCTATTAGAAGAATGATACAAAAGCCAACAATAGAAATCAAAACCAAATTGAAATAAAACAAATCAGTGAAAATACACAGTGTAAAGCTCAGAAACAACCACAACAAAAAGCATAAACTAATCCCAGCTACACAGTTAATGAAAATTAAAATAGAAGTGCTTAATGTCAGAGGCATTAGTTCAAATATACCAGCTCAACAAATGGATAGCATCATAGAATCAAATACTAGGACTACTAGAAACAAAAATCTATAATGGATCACAAATTAATCCAGACACATACCTAGACAACCAAGGTTTTTCCACATACTCCATGAAAACATCATCACTTTCAGCAGGCACAGGCATATTCATAGCTCCAAAATTTTTCAACCTTCAAAATTATTTAGATCGACTCACATCTTCTAATCACTACATTCCAGCATCAAATTACCACACTCAGCATTTTTTCTGTGTATGTACACCCAGTTATCAGCATAATAGCACATATAATTCTTACAATAAACCTCCAACTCACAACTAGCCACAACTCAACAATATTATTAATGGATGATTTCAACTTAAACTATGAAAAATTCAATACAAAATTGATACATTAATTAAACCTGCCATTCATGAGTACTCAGGGCTTTGTTGCTGCAGATTCAGTGACATTCTGTAATCAATAGCTTGTCACATTTATTTATCTATGCTACTACATACCAATGCTTCATCACTTAAATCAACTTTCCATTCAATCAAAGCCCGTTTTCAGACCATGTTGTGCAAGCGATTACAATAAATTTCTCAAGAGTTCCAAACCACATTCACTAATCTAGAAAAAAACAATCAGACTCCTATTCCCAACAACCATTACTGAATTTCTATTCTCAGACAGACTTACATCATGCTAAATAAAATTAACAATGTGTCACAAGATCCAATTCAAAAATATCAAATCATTCAACATACATCATATGACAAGATACTCACCATCACTCTCCAAATTAATGGCACTATCAAATGAACTCCACAAGAGAATCACCATTGTCAGACTCATGCATAACACCCACCAATACATACAAAAACTAACAAAGCTATACTAACATACATGTAAACAATTAAAAGAATACCTTGCCACAAAAAAGTATGCCTCACCCAACAACACACATGGACATGCTGCTATATCCACTAGGCACTAGACTATCCATCAACCAGAAGAGTACTCATGGCAATAGAGGTAAGTGGCAATGTCTGCATGGCATGGCATGCTGTACCCCATATACCAACATTTCAAGCAAAAGCTCCAAACATATCAACAATACACACCAAGCACTGATGAGTTTGGAACACCTAAAACAGATATTCCATTTCAGATCCAACAATTTGCTGAGACGCTTAAAAAAATTCCCAATATTTGCAACCCTGGAACCAATAACCTATCAGTATTTGTCTTTTCACATTTGACACAGAGTACCTTGTCAACCTTTCTAACTTTCTTTCACAAAAAATATACAATACTAGAGGACTATGTCCAATAGAAATAGTGCCATTTAACAAAATAAAAATAACAGCCATTTCAAATCTCAACAATCTTCAACCCATCTCCATGAGTTCATTGGGAATTAAATTATTGGAAAACATAGTCAAAGATAAAATAGAAACATAATACTGCTCCCTGATATCAAACATACAGTATGCAAAGAAGGGATTCTCCACCACACAGGCTACACTTGCATCAGTGCAGCAAGATAAAAAGTATGCCCCAATTGCAATTCAACTGGATATACAGACAGCATTTGATTCTGAACATGCTTGCAAATATAGCAATTTCACCCACCCTACTATCATCATCACAAATCTCTTACTCAATTGAGAGATACATCTCACACTTAGCAGCAAAAGCCTAACAGCAATTTACTCCCACATAATCAATTTCACAAGTATTCCCACTCAGTGCACTGCTGTTTATTCTATATATAAATCCACTCTTAAAACAGATTAAAAATGAATTGCCAGGAACCTTAATACCATGAACTGCCCAATGTATTTTATGTATTGCATACATGGATGATGTGATAGTGTTTCTAACATCATGTAAAGAAATGCCAGTATTAGAAAGAATACTACAAAATTACAGACACAAACTACAATTCAATCTAAGAAAAACATCAGCATGCCACTAACAAACTCTTCACACAATTATATGGATTCCCATATTACCTGGGAGCACATGGAATGAGACAAACACTTTAAAATAAGTTCAAACAGAAAGCAACAAACATTGCCACATTTTTATCAAATGCATACTTATCTCTATATTCAAAAGTGCACCTCTTTACCATATTCATAACAATAAGAATTGCATATTGTTAACCTATTGTCAACTTTACAAAAAAATTTGCAGTGGCCATATCATCAATCTATAGCAAACTACTATGGGGTAGGAAAATTGTAGCCATTTCAATCAAACAATTCAGTTAAACAACTATATGGAATGGTCTGGGGCTACATACAATAATTGTATTCTACCCATAAAAACAATAAACTTACTGGAAAAGATCATTGCATGGTTTCAGTGGCTATAAAGCTTCCTCAACATAATCCCTACAGATTATTCAGATTATTTCTCCTCTACATATGGATATCTAGTATCATTAGAACACTCAGCACAAATCAATGTCAAAAGTACAACATTCGCATTTGATAGCAAATACACATACTGGTAGATATACAAGTTGATCAACCCAGCCACAAACAACTAGACTTAGTCCAATGCTGAAAGTAAACAGCAAGAAACACCTTTAAAACTTCAGAAAATGGTCAATGAAACTGAAGTTCTTAAACTTCTTGATCAAGCTAAATCTATTTATACTATTAGCATACCATTTCTTATGATACCATCATATTTATAGGTCAATAGACCCATTCTGCAACCTATGCCATGCTGCTGAAGAAACAATAACATATTTTACAACTGTACAGTACTAAATACTAGATGAAACAATATGCTAAATCAATGTAGAACAAAACAAATTATACAACAGCTAACAGATTTTACCCACAAGCAGACAACCCCTTCAGTACAAGCAGAAATCTTTGAACTTTTTGCATTTTGGTGCACATGATGTATTCAGCTTGGGAAATAATACCAGACAGCATCCAGCAATATTTTACAAGCTGCAACAAATAAGATCCAGATATTTATGCAGCCACATGGTCACTATTAAAATTACAACTAATTTATAAGAGCATGCAAAACTAGCCATTATATAAGCTCAATTTATTCTAAGAAAACCATCAATGAACAAAAAACTAAAAGGACAGTATAAAATATGGATTCTCACATAGCTGAACAAATGAACAAAACTTTTGACCAATGAACAAAGACAATAACAGGATATTAATGAAAGATGGAAAGAGGGACACTAACTAACAACAAGATCAGAAATGAATAGCAAAATTAAACAATGATAGCAATAATAAAAATATCATAATGAGAAAAAATCTACCATGGAAACCCGGGGTTTCTAAATTATTGTAATTCAACGCATCCATACCTATGTAATTAGCAATGAAAATTTCAATCAAACCAAATCTGTAAAAATTATCATGCCACTGTGACTAAGGCATAAATATGTAAACATTATGGAACCTTTGTTGACAATAAAGTATATTATTGAAACATAATAATAATAAGTAGTAGTAGTAATTCTGCAGAATGCAGTCCATTTGTCTACACCATAATGTTAACAAGCTCATGTTTTTCATGCTCCAAACATACTTTAAACCTAGACCTGGTAAGGTAAAAACCTGATCTTGATATATTTTTTTCAATTTCCAATGAATTGATAACTAATTAATAATTTTCTGTTACATTTCTCATTCAAAATTTCAATAAAAATCAAGTTAATCAATGATAATTTAGAAATCAATATGGCAACAATGTCATCACATGATCAGAAAAGCCTGCCACTAATATTGCCAGTTCAAAATTTCAAAGCCCAAAGTTCAGTCAAACATAATTTTATTTTTGATTTTGTTGTAGTAATTTCCGATTTTTGTTTGGAAAAAAAAATTCAGTTTCATGTTTTCAAGAAGCAGTTCACTAGCTGACAAATAAGTTAACAAGCTGTGTTTTTTAATATTTAAAACGTATTCAAAATCTTAGGCTAACAGAAGAAAAAAACTACCTTCATATACTTTTTTTAATTTCCAATCAGTTGATAACTTATAATTTTGTGTTACATTTTTTATTTAAATTTTCAATTAAAACTAGTTACTTAACAATATTTTTTTAAAAAAGCCATCACATGACCAGTGTCTGTCGATTGTAATACCAGTGCAATGTTTCAAAGTCCAAAGGTGAGTCAAGCATATGCTTCTTATTTTTAGTGTTACTTTTTAGTAAACTTTGATATTTGTTTAGTAATAAAAATTTGATCTCAAGTTCCCCAGCAATCAGTTCTCTTGCTCACTACTAAGTTAACAGGCTCTGTTTTTTTTATGCTTATAAAGTATTCGAAACCTTAGGATAACAAGTTTTTTTTTAAAAAAAAAAACTAACTAACGTTATGTTGTTGTTTTTTTAATTTCTAATCAACTGATAATTTATTTCCTATTTTGTGTTATATTTTTAATTTATATTTTCCAATTTAAATCAGGTTATTAATGATAATTTCTAAAAACATGACATTTTCAATACCAAAGCTAACTACCTACTAAGCTTTTACCATGTCTCCCTATGTCTGAACCTTCTTTCTATGAATCGCACACTTAAACTTCATCAGCCTCACTTCTAATACAGACAGCCTCAGATCCAGAGTCTGTTTATCTTTCCACAAATTTCAATTTATCAATTGCAAACAATTCTAACACAGCTGTATCACCACCCTCCTATGAAAATCTGGACTCTCTACCCATGGATCTCGTACTTAAATCTCATCAAAAGCCTTATCCAGTCTCCATCTCTAACACAGCTAGATCCAGAGTCTGACCAACCTATCAAATTCAACAATTGCATCCAATTCTAATGTAGCCTGTATATTTGCCCCCTCCAAAATACCCATCTATTCAAATGCATTAGAAAACAGGCATAACATAATTAACAAAACTTCTTCACCAATTATGAAAACAAATCCCAGCATACCTCCTACCCATACCAACTCTCTCCCAGTGAGACCAAGAGAAAACCTGATCACCCTAAGAAAATCTATACCCTAAAGAATCAAAAATAATGCATCAATTTAATATCAGCATCTGCAGACCTCACAAATAATTGCCACACACCCTGAAAATCACTAGTCCCACATATATGTTACCCAAGAAGCATCCCAACCACATATAAAACTAAACCTGGTTTGCATGTGTGAATACAGCAATCCAGAGCATGTAAAATTCATGTAATCTTGTGTAAAACAATAAATCAACTTTTACATATGTAAACCTACAATTACAGATTGTCAATGTAACCACAGCAATCCTAACTATGTAAATATTTTGTAACTAATCCACTGCTTATAAAAATTGCTCCAGTCTTGGGTAAATCAATAAATCAACTTTTACTTATGTAAACCTACAATTACAAATTGCTCATGTAACCAAAGCAATCCAAGCTATATAAAACCTTTGTAACTAATCCACAACATGTAAAATTTTTTATAATCTTCTGTAAATCAATAAATCAATTTTTACTTATATAAATCTACATATGTGGATTGCCCATGTAACCACAGCAATCCAAGCTATGTAAAATCCTTGTTACTAATCCACAGCATGTAAAAATTTATGTAATCTTGTGTAAATCAATTTTTACATATATGCACATATAATTACAGATTGACATGAATACCGCAGCAACCCAAGCTATGTAAAACTCTTGTAACTAATCCACAGCATGGAGAAAGCACTTTTATATATGTAAGCCTACAACTGCAGATTACCCATGTAAACACAGCAATCAAGCTATATAAAACTTTTGTAACTTTCTAAGATAAATAAACCTTATCATTGAAACATAATAATAATAATAATAATAATAATAATAATAATAATAATAATAATGATGATGATGATGATGATGATGATAATAATAATTCAGTTTAATTCTTTATTTAATGTGCATATAAGTCAATTATAGATTTCACTTTGAATTAATTAATATTTACAAGTATAGATTAACATAAAATAATAGAAACAAAATTTTTAAAAAATGAAATTAACAAATAAATAAAAAGAAGTATTCTAAATGGGATTAAAGATAATTTTTTTAAGATACAAAATCTTTATTATAATTTCTGGATAAACAAAGTAAAAGAAAGAATTTTAATATATTAGATTTATAAATTTTAAGTTTAAAAATATTATAAGTATGAATATTATATGAGGGAGTACCAAAAAGAACCAGAATTTTATAATAAAAAATTGTTTATTTATTTTTCAGTGTTATAAATTTAATATCCATAGTACTGTCCATTTAATACAACACATCATTCTAAAGATGTTTTCATTTTTCAAAATAGTCTGGAAATACAAAGTAAAGCTTTTTAATACTTGCATTGTTTTTTTTTCACCATTTCTAAATCCACAAAAAAAATTGAAGTATTTTTTATTAGAGAGAATAAAAAGATGGCCCATGATTAAAGATCAATTAAATATGATGGTTGATAGATAGGCTGGCTCATTGCTGAATTTAATTTAAAATTGTTTCAAACTTAAGACTTTGTGTGCAGAAGAATTGCTGTGGTGAAGCTAGCACTTCTCACTTTGCCACAAAATGGAATATTTACATTTTATCACATTACACAATAATTTTAGAACTTTTAGATAAAATGTTTGACTGCTACAAATTAATTCTGAGAGAAAAATACCATCTATGTCAAAAACGAAATCAGCATTGTCTTGACATTGGACTTCATTTGCCATGCTTACTTGACATTTTTATTAAACCATTTGTAAAAGTGTTTTCCGTGTCATTTTTCAGCCACTACAAAAAATCAACAAATACACAAAATGCACTTTATAAAAAAATATGATATGTGGCATCATGATTTCACATAGTAATGTCATTTATCATATTGAAGCAGAAGGGCCACCACAAAATGTATGTAGCAGCAGAAGCATGTACAATAACAGACACACCTTCCAGAGAATGATTCCACTTATTTTTGGGTCCCACCTTTTTTGATATTTAATTAGAGAGCAAGTTAGGTACAGAAATATTCTGAGAAATAATTTTATGCAGAAATTTAAGATTTCTTGTTTTTCATCTCACCCTTAACACAATATTTTGATCACTATTTAGATTATTTAATTTTGAAAATTTGTCAAAAACAGATAGAATTTTATGTGTCAGAATTTTATGTGTCTTGGTATGAAGATTCCACATAATTGGTCCATACTCCAAGATGGGAAGCACTAAAGATATCAAAAGTTTGATTTGTTTATCTTTATTAAATTCTTTTCCATATCTATAAATAGCCCAAATCAATCTGATGATGGAAAAATATTATTTCTATATCTCATTTGTTATGATTTTAGAGCCATAAATATAGTAGGAAAGCCTTAAGATTTCAGATTTTTTAGAGTTAGAGACAACAGAGTGCTTATTCAAATTTATGTTTATATATAATTATTTTCTCGTCATTTTAAGAAATTATCTTTTAAGTAAAAATAGTCATAGATAAAACAGATATGCCTGAAAATTTTGTAATCATCTGCATAACATAGAAGCTGTGATATTTTAATGTAATTTTTGAGGTCATCAACATATAGTCAATATATGCTCATGATAATTTATTGTAAAACTTCACACAACACATCCTGTTTTTAAGTAAAGAATTAAACCAACTAAATCTTTTAAAATAAACCTAATCTGCAAGTTTTTTAAAAGAATTTTATGATTAATTCTATCAAAAGCTTTGGACTTATCAAAATAAATAATATCCAACCCAGATTTATTCTCGATTAAATTGAAGATGTGTCAAAAATAATTAGCAGATCTTTTTCAATGGATCTATTAAGTAAAATTTAGCCATGTTGCTCTGATGTCAAAACCTTGTTAATGTCAAAGATCATATTATTGTGTAATCATCTTTCAAATATTCTGGCAACAGTGTGTAGAACTGAAATAGGTCTATAGTCACTTACTGAATTTCTAGATTCTTTCTTAAAAATAGGTACAACTTTAACAAGTTTAAGAGGCTTAGGGAGAATACCATTTTAAAAAGAACAATTACAAATATGCAAAAGAGAAGAATATATTTGCACATTCTTTATAAATGAAAGCTAGAATAGTGTTACAGCCATACTAGAATGTAATTTAAGCTGTTTAATTGCAAAAATAATGTCAGATTCAATAAATGGACTAAATGCTACCTTAGTTATCGTCAATTAACCCTGCACACCACCTGTTGTCACTGTTGCTAGTCAAAAACCAATAAATATAATGTTACTGGGCTGATTTACAATTTACTTTTTTTACACTACTACATGTCAGTGCATAGCACTGGAATTTGCAGGGAAGGGGATCCAAAGAATCATCACATGCGAGACAATTTTTAAAACATCCATCTCAGTGCATAGCACTGAAATTGGTAGGGAGGGGGATCTGATAGTTTTGCCAATCTGAAGGATCATCCATTACAACATACACAATATTTTTAAAAACAAAGTTATTTAATAAAAATTTAATATTTCCTTTTTTTCAATTAATGTCTGATCAAAAAAAATATATATTTCAACACTATTTTAAAACAATTTACAAAACAATTCGATTTGAAAATTCCCCTCTGATCAAGCCAAGCTTATTCTTTGAAAGACTCATAGCTGTTCCTGCGCAAAATACATTTTATGTGTAATTTCTATATGATGCTGGAATGTACACTTTGGAAATTCATTTAATCTTAAAAATATGTGTATGAAAGCATATCTTTTGTCTTACAATTAGTACTATTTAAAACTACATCAAGTCATATAAAAAATAAGTATTTCAAATGCACATGCAAAGACTTGGGACAACTGGAATTCTACACACCCTCACATCATACTGTAGCTATCTGTGAAATGTGCAATAGTACCATGAAACACAAAAGCTGCTTAGTGGCCAATATGAACAGAACTGTTTTATAGGTCATGTGAGCAGTTTATTTCTGTGCTCTTGCATGGAAACAGTGACATCAGGTGGTATGTGGGGGCTAATCAATGACAACCACTACCTTTTAATTAATTAGATCATTATTTTCAGTCAAGTATATAAAAGATTTTGATTATTTATAAAGCTCTGAGAAATAATGAAAAAAACCCTCTGCAACTAAATTTGAATTGTTATTACTTTGTAATTTTCTTGTAATATACTTAAATCTTTAAATAGAGACCAAAATTTAGGTTATCAGAAATACAAGTTTTAGTTTTTTGTATGAATTTTTCAAAATCTCTATGATATATAAACCGTTTGGATAATATTCTATAATTAATAAAATTACAATTGAAGTTCTTTGTTTTGCAGTACTGCTGATAGTGAATGGACTTCCTTGTAATATTTTTTAAAGAGATAATTATAATAATAGAAAATATATAACCAGAATGATTAATTTTCTTATTGCCTAATTGTCTTAATGCTATTGAAAAAAGCAAATTTAATGAAATCTTTTTGAATGTCTTCCATTTTTAAATATGAAATAATAATTATAAAGTTACTATAAAAGCTATGAAATTCTGTCATAAATTTTAAATTGTACTTTTATTTACTAAATTATCATATAAATGCAGTACTATGCTGATTGATAGAGAGTAACAATTGTAACAGTCATAGTTTTCTATTTATCAGTACTTCAAATTTTTTTAAGTTGTATTTTTAAAAATGAAATATATTTTTAAAAAATCTAAATGTAGACATGAATATATTTCTTTTTTAATAATTATTATACAAATATTTTGTAAAAATAATCATAAATATTAAATAAAATAGTTAAAATTATGTAATTTTGTTTTTTCATTGCTGATAAGAATCTAAGAAAAGTTTATATGTTTATTTATACACTCAATATCAAAGAATTTACAAAAGTTTTATAAATGATTGTAAAATTGGCAAAAGAATGCTAAATATAGCTTCAAAAATTTGATTTATGTTGAAGCTTGATTGCACCACCATAGTATTTCATGAAGTACTTATTAACATTGTCTGTTATAATAATAAAGGAACATTTATCAAAGACAACAGTCTGTCTCTAAACCCTGTATAATGTGATAGCAATTGAGTATTTAGATACTAGTATACTCTGTGATCGTGAATCATCTTGTTGTATAATAATGCGTCACCTATCATTTTGCCAAGATATCTAAGTAATGCATATCAGTTACAGATATGTTGAAAGTTCATAAATGTGATCACGTAAATACTTTAAAGGATTAATAAAATTAGTTCTTTATTAATATAAATGTAAATCTACCTACGCAAATATTCATTTACTATAGTCTGTTTTCTGATAGTAACACATAAAGTTAATAATATAATGTTTTGCAATCTACTCATTATTAATATCAGCTTATATTATACATTTTTTATAGTAGTCTTCTATCTAAGTAACACAGTTTCAAACATTTCACTGTAAGCAATTCCCTCCATAAAAAAAATTATAAAATGGAAGACATTATTCATCTAGTTAAATGCAGATTGATAAGAGTTTTATGAGAGGTTTTTACCGTTTTATTCTTTACCTAGTAATTAATAGCTAAATATTTATTTACCATTTAATAATTAAGTTGCTAACTAATAGCAGATTACAAAAAAAAAAAACACCTAAATTTGCTTGTAAATCCCAAACCACCTAAAAAAATGTTTGTTTCACTCTGATTCTAATTTGTGATTTTAATAGATCAAAATCTAAAGGCATCTCTATATATATGTATTATTGCTAATGTTACATAACTACACCAACTATAAAATTTTTCTAATTTATCAAGTGATAATGATTGATGAAAAAGCCAACTAACTTTTTGCTAGACTTATGTTTCTATCAATCAAACCTGTCAGCATCCACGCTACAGATAGTGTCGGGTTTAATTAGTAGACGCATGTCTAACAATAAATTAGTTTGTTTTTTCATCAAAGATTGCAACTTAAAACATCGGGAATTTTTTATAGAGGGCGTAGGTAAATGACGTTAGCATTATTAAATATTTATGTTCTATTTAATTAATTATTTATATACATGCATACACGCGTGGGCATGCAATCGCATATAAAGTGTGAATAAGGATGTTGCAGAAAATGTTCTTTTTTTAAAAAAATTTTTTTTTTTAAATCCTTATAATTCTACCAGTATATTACATTGTGAATCTGCAAAAATGTTTAAGGAAAACTGGGCTTTGCAAAAGAAATTTAATTTCTTATAACAGAATTCTAGCAATCCGCTTTAGCCATTTTGCCGATGCGTAATCCTTCTTTATTGGTCTTGGACTTCTTGAGAATTCTCACAACTGGCTTGTGAATTAAAAAAGCTGTTAAATTTAAGACTCAACTAATTAATCTTTGCCAATAGGCAATTATCATTTTCAAATATTATAATTCAACGATTATATATATATTCTAAAAGTAACTAGCAGTAAAACTTTTATTTAAAAAAAAAAAAATCGATCAGATAAAAAAAAATATTAAAAGTATTTTATAAATCTTTTACATGATCAGAAAACTTAATAAATGTTTTTATAATCCATTCTGTGAAAATAAAAAGTGTTTATATTAAAATATTAATGACTATAAGATTAAAATTTTAAATAAAAATATATCAATATCTGATTTTTTTTATATATTATTGATTATACTCTGCTTATAAGAGGGTCATTCACAAACTAAGAATCGTTAGATTATTAAAAAAATAAAAAAGAAAGAATTAATAAATTTTCTTCATCACTATTATTTATTGCCCCCTCCCCCCCCCCCCATTATTGCACTAACAGATTACATAGCATAACTGAACTCATATATTATTCAGAAATGTCTGTGAAACGGTCTCTTGAATTGGAAAAATGGAAAAATATATAGCATCCTAAGAATAAAAATACTTGTACTACTTGTTTTATATACAAAAAAAAAAACAACAACAACAACTTATAATAATATCATAAAGTCAAGAAATCTCTCCACTTTCTTCAGGTCTTTTTACAAACTCTAATATTTGTATTCCGTCTTCTGGTCACATTTTTTCTTAAAGCAGTAACTTTTTTTTATAGTTGATTGAAAAAAAATTGGAAGGTATATATAAAAGATTCATTAAAAGCCAGTCAACACTTAGTCAATCCCAATATCAATAACAATCAACAATTTCAAACTGTTGTCAATGCAACCTTTTAACAATAACGGTGGAATTAATAACTAAGTCACTTTTCAGTTTAAGAAAACTTAACATTTACAGTATTTAATTTGATTTAATTTTCAAGCAGTTATATTCAAATTAAAAGTTGTTAAAGATTGCACGATCATCATTGACTGCGGTTGGATATTAATTGTTGATCCAAGATTGAATTCAAAACATTAAAAACATCGTATAGATTATTTTCTAAATTGACAAAAATAGTACAATCATCAACGTATTACAATTTATATTTGCTTTTTCAACTTCAAAACTCCATCATCAAATTTATATCATATTGTAACTACTTCTCAAGCAATCTAGTAGCATAAAAATATTTAAAGTTAATTCACATCCTTATTTAATACAATTTTTATTTAACTACTTCAGAATTTTTATTACCAATGGTGACACTTTTCTATTATCATGTAGAAGGTTATAATACCAATAAATCTCTGTTGGCAGACAGCTAGTTTTAAGCATTACCAGAAAACTTTGCTTAATTGAATTAAAGATCTTATTGAAATGACTAAAATAAATACACAAAGCAATTTGTCATTATTTAGGGCACTTTTTAAATTTTCCATGTGACAAATAACACATCCCTAATGCTTTTTGGTTCTCTAAACTCACAAGAGATTCTGGCATCCACTCATCTATAGCTCAAAATAGCATAAACAATAAAATTCTTAAATGCACTACAAATTCTTAAATGCGCTACAAAATAATTATTGCAGTATATTTCTTTCCTTATTATTATAAAGTAGATTTGTAGAAGCATTATTAAGGTCATGTATTTCTCAAAAAATTACAACAATTTTGAAGCTAATCTATCACAGTATATATATATAAAGTTCTCCAGTTTGTGACAGTATTTTAATTTCAAAAGCTGGTTTAATTTTACTAATCTCAATATCCCTATCCAAATCAAAATATATTGTTAAATTCTTTAGCTGCTTACTTTAACTGAATAGTGCCTATTTTATTTTTTGCTGTTTTTATTAATTTCTTCTTTATCCTTACACCACATTATTAAGCTTAAACTTGATAAATTACTCCAGAAGGGTATCTTCAGAATCTATAAGTTATAATTTTTAAAAAACGTTTAACATATATTTGTTTCCCAAATATATATTATTATTAATCTTTGAGTAGTTTAGTTCAGTACCAGAAGTGAGAGATTGAGCTTTAACTTATGAAACCTTACCCAGTGAAGTTCATTAATCTACATGTGGTGTTAAACTGTCTGGGGTTGCTACTCTGTGCTTGAACGTCACACGTTTTATTTTACTATTATTATAACAAACTTAGTGTAGTAATTAATGCTTAAAAATCTAATTTATATAAAAAACTTAAAAAAATTAGGTACTTATGTAAGATTTTTTTTTGTACCACAATTTTACTTTAAAGTTATCAATTTATTTTTGTATTTTCATGAAATAATTACTTATTTTGAAATATTTTTTAGAATTTAACAGAATATATTTTCAATTTACTTCACATTAGAACTCACCTGGAAATTTTAAAACATTTCTACTTTCGTCTTTATTATACTTTGTTATAAAAAATCTAAATTTAATTTTGTATTTATTTAATAACTTAATCAATATAAAGTTTTAAGTTTTGCTATTATTTATTTTTAAATAAAAAATGTGGAGTTCGACATTCAAAGTTTTATTTAATGTATAATATAGAAATTTAAAAAAGAATAATTAAAAGCTTAAAGTTATCTATCTATCTATCTACCTATATATTCATCTATTATCCAGCTATCTATTTATCTGTCTATCTATATATTTACCATCCATCCATTGTTTATTTATATATTTGCACACATCAATACCTCCACCCACACACGCATATATATATATATATATATATATATATAAATATATATATATATATATATATATATATATATATATATATATATATATAAACATTACAAGCATAAAGCTAAACTAGTCAATATAAAATCAAAACTACCCCAAATCTAAAATTAAACCAGACCAGCATAAAAATAATATTAAAACACAACCTAAGGTTTCACTGCTACAAGCAGACTTCTCAAGTGTAAAGAACTACAAAAAAACCACATTATATATACTATTAAAAACTACCCACAAATCCATTCACTTCCCATCCACCCTTAATATTAAAAGAACTCTTAAATAAGTTAATTGCTTCAGAATAATAAATTTTCAATAATAAAGACTCTTTAATTCTTCTTTTGATTTCATTTCTCTCAAAGAAGACAACCTTAGCTTCATCAAAATCAATAGTGTGGCCTGTATCTTTTTCATGGACATACAAAGCAGAACTAAGATATCTATTTTTAACTCTACTTTTATGAACCTTTATTCTTTCATTTAAACTCAAACTACTCTGACCTATGTAAACCTTCTTACAAAATAAACAAGGAATAAAATATACCACACCAGGAATAGTCTTTCTATCAAAAACTTCTTTTGTATTATTTAATAAATTATTCAATGTAACACCCCTTTTCCAAGCAATTTTCTTATAAAATTGTGTGTAGAAATAGTAAATTGTTTGGAAATAAGAAAATTTCTTGGAAAAGGGGTGTTACATTGAATAATTTATTAAATAATACAAAAGAAGTTTTTGATAGAAAGACTATTCCTGGTGTGGTATATTTTATTCCTTGTTTATTTTGTAAGAAGGTTTACATAGGTCAGAGTAGTTTGAGTTTAAATGAAAGAATAAAGGTTCATAAAAGTAGAGTTAAAAATAGATATCTTAGTTCTGCTTTGTATGTCCATGAAAAAGATACAGGCCACACTATTGATTTTGATGAAGCTAAGGTTGTCTTCTTTGAGAGAAATGAAATCAAAAGAAGAATTAAAGAGTCTTTATTATTGAAAATTTATTATTCTGAAGCAATTAACTTATTTAAGAGTTCTTTTAATATTAAGGGTGGATGGGAAGTGAATGGATTTGTGGGTAGTTTTTAATAGTATATATAATGTGTGGTTTTTTTGTAGTTCTTTACACTTGAGAAGTCTGCTTGTAGCAGTGAAACCTTAGGTTGTGTTTTAATATTATTTTTATGCTGGTCTGGTTTAATTTTAAATTTCGGGTAGTTTTGATTATATATATATATTTGTGTGTGTGTGAGGCAAACGGACTTATATAAAAGTAAAGCAATGAACATCTAGAACAAAGACTTCTCTTGTATTCCTTATTCCTCTCCTCCCAAAAAAAGGCCATTTCCCAGAAGTTAGCCAATGATTCTGGGTGATTAGAAAATTGACACGTTTTCTTCTTCATCTCACTCTCTTTCTCTGAATAGATATATATACTTTACTGACCAATATCTTAATTTTTAGTTAATTTGATGTATTAGCTATCCACGCACCCACATACACAAATAAAACTACTGAGATTGTTTTAAAATACCTACTGCCTAAAATAAATTTCCATATCTAGCCCAAATCTCAGATTGTTGGGTATATACCCATATCTATAACCTAAAATAATTTTTTTTAAAGTTTTAATAAAAGTTCATTAAAAATTTTTACCATTTAATTAAAAAAAGAAGAAAATATGAAAATGTTTATTAAAAATCAAAATTAAATTTTCAATATAGCAGGAGTATTTTTAATCTTCTTACTCTAAAAATATAATTTGATTAATATTTATATATAATTAAATGCATTACACTATCTATATACCTTTATTCAAATATAAGATACAAATTTATTTATATTTTAAAAATCACATCAGAAATTATTATGTCAAAATATATATCTCTTTTTTTTTTAATCAAGAAATTTTATTGTGAGCTCAAAAAATTATAGCAATAACAGTGTTATGTTGTTAACAGAAACTATAAAAAAAGGTTATATAACCCAATACCTATGGTTTGGGGGGTAAAAAGTCAACGGTTGAATGACAAATTGTTCATTACTACAAGGCTCCATGTAGCATTATAGATGTATGTTGGAGCTAGTTTTTCATCTCTGTTTCTGATGGCCTAAAGTTTTGCTAGACAAACAGCAGAAAGGTTATGATTCTTATGGATGAAAAGATCCCATTAGATGTGCTAGAAATCAGTCCAGTGAGGAGAGGCACTAGTTTTGTATATGGATGCAATAAAGTCTCTGTCCCATTGAAGTGAGGTATAATGACTTAGAATATGTATCATTGTGTCATCATCTCATTTACATAAAGGGCAGACCAGGTCCAAGTGTGAAAACCTTCTACAATATATCTTTTAATAAAGGCATATCTTATTAACAAATATTTACAAATTTATAGGTCTAAATAACCACATAAACAGTAATGTGGTAAATTAAATTAATTAAAAAGATTTCAGTGAATGTTTGTATTTTAAAACTGAAAGAATATATATGCCTGAAATTTAAAAGTGTTTAGAGATGGAATAGATGTTAAAAATAGAATGTTAATTTAATTTTAAATTATTAAAATATACCACAATTTAAAAAAATAATTTAGTTGGCATGTATAGTAGAATAATGGGTTCAATAATTAAACATTCTTAGATCAATTTTATGTTAAAAAAGATAAAAACAAAATCTCAATTTGATACAGTCATTGGAATTGATGACCTGCCACTTTGATTTTTGAAAATTACAAGATCTCTTGACAATTTACCATATAATATTTATTTGATTTTTCACATCTTTTTTTTTTTATATTTACCAAATATATTTTAAAGAAAGTTATATTCGTTGTATTTTAGCATTGTCATAAGCTTCAGTAGATAGTAAAAAATATAAAAAGATGCTTACCGGGCATGATGTGCATTAGATACACAAAATCAAAGTTTATTATATCTAAGATTCTCATTGATAAAGGTTATACCAGAAATTAGTTTGGATATATAGACATGACAGCACTGGTTTTGATATAAAAGTAAGATCTTATACAATACATTACTTAACTATCTACACTTATTCTGAATATGTTAAAAAATCGAGAGAAAGAATTGTCTTAAAAACATGTGTTAAATGTAATCAGAGATAATCATTTGATGTTATCCTGAAGGTTTGTGATGATGGTGTTCTAGTTGTATTTTTATATTGGACTATTTCCAACATTTAATATGCATATTGAAGAAGAGGGAGAATAATACCTCTCAAAACATTGCACATATAATACTAACCTATTTGATGTGCTATTGCTAACAGTTGAATTTATTTGGAATATTTAAATAAAGTTAATTTTTTTCTAAAGACATTCAATACACATATTAGATGATGGAAATAGTCCAATATAAAAATACAATAATCATTTGATGTTTGTTAATATATATCATCCTAACCAAAAGAATGAAAGATGCTTACAAATATTTTAAAACTGATAATCCTAAGGATTATATTTACTGACCTAAAGTTGTATCTATAATTTTAGAAATAATTTTAGTGATAGTTCAAAACCTTAAGTTGTTAACTTGATAGTAAAAAAAAAGATGACAATTTTATGTGAGATACAACATGTCCATAAATCTTGATAAAGACCCTAATCCAGAAATTAGTCTGGGTATAAAAATATAAAAGCACTATCATCAGTTATCAGTGAAATTACTCAAGCTTAGAATAGATGCTTTTGGAGAAAAGAAAATAAAGTGAACTGCTCCTAAAAAATTTTATAACTTTTATTTCTTAACGAATATTATAACTGATTGCATTTTATGAGAATTCTTTTATGTTGGTTTATTGTAAAAAGTTAGATTTTCAATTATATTTTATTGGTCATTCAAATATTTATCACTGTTCAGTTAAATCTTTGTATGTTTCAATTAGTGGGGGTAAAAAATCATATATTAAAAATTTTTTAAAGAAAAAAAAAAGAATTGAGGATGAGAATAGTCAAAAATGATGATTTATAAGGAACAAAAACAAATGCTTTATTGAAAGAAGCATTGAAAGTGTGAAAAGAGATTAAAAAAAACGTTTTTTTTTTTGGTTTTTTTTTACAAAAGTTAGAGAAAATATCTGAATATTGGAATGCAACTTGTTCTTCATCTTTATTTGTTAAACAAATGGATGCTGTATTTTAATTGACAACTTTTAAAAAAATCTCAGTGTGATAATTTTATGGTGTAAAACTTCAAAAAGAATATTTGACTTGAGTTTCAATAGATTAACTGAATTCTTGTAAATAAAATGATTGAATCCTAAATACAAATAAGTATCACTATGCTGAAGTGAAGAATATTAGTGAAGATGATCTAAGACATGGAGATTCAAATCTTTCTTAAAACAATAGTAATAAGTAAAAACAAATTTTATTCACCATATTACCAGCTTATCTATACCCTATATTTACATTAATTCTTTTATATCATATCTTTTAATTGTCTAAACTAAAGTAGGCAAATGTTTCCTTTGAAGAGCCAGATATCAAATTTTAAGTCTCCACGGGCCAATTTTCCCTTTAGAAGTACTATGATAAAATTACTTTACTTGAACATGGTAAAGTTTATAAAATTATAAGAAACAATTTTTTTAATACTTTTATAAAATTACAAGATAATTACTACTGCCTGTATATAAAATTTTTAAAAATTTATTATAAAAAATAATTTTCTTCCCTTATTTCCATTCATTCAGTTTTAATCAACTTTTAATTTAAAAACAAGTTATTCATCTTTTGAAGAAAAATAAGATAATTTTTATGTTTTTCTACACAAAAATGAAAACTCCTTTTGTGCTGATAAGTAGAGCTTTTTAATTTCATTTTCTAGTTGCCAATATTATATAATCAAAAAATAACTTTTAGTTTCATTAACAAGATCGAAAATAACATTTCTCTTGATTTGTTGATATAATATTTTTATTTTAAGCAGCATGATATGTTGTGGGCCAGATTTTGCACAAGCTTTAATTTATTTTTTGCACAGAAATTAACCTGATTTTAAAACCACTGCACTCACAGAGAATTGAAATTTTATAAGAATCACAATGGTTTTTAATTCAAGAGCTTAATTATTAAGCTACAGGGATTTCATATTGATTTACTTTTAATGATAATAACGATAATTAGTTTTTTATTCTAATTTTTATTTTTTACCAAGTATTAATTCAAATTTATATATTTATTAATCAACATATATATACAATACATAAATTGTTTAAATTTATGAACATTATTTCTTAAACGGTATATTTTTTTTATATAATCCAACAAATGCAATAGAATGCTAACTTTTATTGAACAACCTTTAGATTTTTATGTTTTAAATAATTAACTAAATAATATTTATTTTTATAAAGCACAACAGTATTAAAATTAAATTGAGAGACGCAAAACCTCTCGCGCTCATTACTATAACAGCCAATCAGATCTACTACGCAGTAGTTTTTAGCTGTTACAACATGCAGTAATGTATGTAAATAATATTTATTTTTATAAAGTGCAAACAGTATTGAAATTAAATTGAGAGACTACAAAACCTCTCACGCTTTATAAAAATAAATATTATTTACATACATTACTGCATGTTATAACATCTAAAAACTACTGAGTAGTAAATCGTAGGATTTCACGCTGTATGTTTGTAATTTAAACTCAGTGAGTTAAGTATAAAGATATTTAATATTCACGCTTTCAGATCTAAGTACTTTAGACTGGCTTGGATATATAGAAAAACAAGTAAAAAATAGGGTGGACCACCCTATTCTTGTTAAATTCTCTGTCTTGTATTTACGATCTGATTGGCTGTTATAGTAATGAGCCCGAGAGGTTTTGCAGTCTCTCAATTTAATTTCAATACTGTTTGCACTTTATAAAAATAAATATTATTTACATATGTTACTGCATGATATAACATCTAAAAACTACTGCGTAGTAAATCATAGGATTCATGCTGTATGTTTGTAATTTAAACTCAGTGAGTTAAGTGTGAAGATATTTAATATGCATGCTTTCAGATAGAAAGACAAGTAAAGAATAGGGTGGATTGCCCTATTATTGTTAAATTCTCTTGCCTTGTATTTATGATCTGATTGGCTGGTATAGTAATGAGCACAAGAGGTTTTGCAGTCTCTCAATTTAATTTCAATAATTAACTAAGTTATTCTACTTTCATAATATTATAAAGTAATTGACAATGGTGCTGTTGCTGTGGTCATCTTTTTAAACTCCCTTGGAGTTCTCTATCACTGTTTTACTAGTTATGGTTCATTGAATGGTAGCAACTGGAACTAAAATAAATATTGATTATTTGTTTAAAATGATCTATAAAGGTCACTAATCTACAGAGAAAGGATTGCAAATAAGCCAGCCACACTGCTGATTGGTAGATTCTTTGATCTCAGGATTTGAGAGCAGTTGTAAGACTATTTATAAGCTTCTCTTCTATTGTTAGTAATAAGCAAAACAAAATGAATATTTTTTATAGTTTATTTAAATATTTATGACTATGCTTAATAAAATAATTATAATTATTAAATAATAAATATTTTAGTGATTACACTTAAGTTTTTATTCAAATATATTTTATTTGTCAAGCATTGATGGTTGAGAGGTCAGCACAGCAGCCTTACAAGCAGTTGTCCCGGGTTAGTGGGTTTGTTTCCCGGCCGATGCTATGACACTTGAAAAAATATATATATATTTTATTTTTAAAACTGCAAGTTAAGAAATTCATAGTAATACTAAAATAAAATTATGAGTAGTAACATTCTAATAAACATCATAATACAGAAATTTTGCAATATTTTAATAATTAAAAGTGAGCTAATTCAAATCAACCAACTACTAATGTTATTTTTTTTTTAAATCAAAGTTATGTTTCTAAATTTTTTTTAAAACGTATATAAAATGAAATCAACACTTTTTTTTTAATAAAATAAAAAGAATTTCATTTTAGCTTAACTTATTCTATAGTATATCATTTATATTTATTATACATATTGTTTTTGAATATTTTAAACTAATGTGCTTTTTTTAAATAACAAAGTTAGATATTATAACTTAAACTTGTATCTGCTGTAAGAAACTTGGTTGTGTCCACAGTCAGAACAATGACATCTTATTATTTATGTTATAGTTAAGACTTACAGTGTAAAAGAAATTAATACTTTATAATAGGTACTCATTACTGAACAGAACTAGTTTAATATTCTGCAAGATTACAATGATATTTGCATTATAAAATAAGTCTAATTTTTAAGAAATTGATTTAAAATTTGGTGAATATTTTTGTTAGAATAATTGTTGCTATTGCTAAATTTAAACAAGCATTAAATGCTAAAACTGCTATTTTGATTTTCAAGCTTGTCATGTTATTGAGATATAAAATTATCTTAACAAATATGTTGTTAATTAAAGTTTGTTATTTTTGGGATAAGTAAAAATAAAAATTCTTAATTAGTCTATGACATTCATTATATTTTTAAAAAATTGATTAAAATTAAACAAAATTTCTTGTAGGAAATATAATAAAATTAATGTAAGAATTAAGAAGCATATGGAAAATTAAAAGTAATAAAAGTTCATGAATGATAAGAATACTTAAAAAAGATTAATGAAGTAAAACAAAAAAGGGAAACAGTCACTTGCTACTCGGTGCTGCTTTAGATTTTTGTTTTAACACACTGAAGGTAATATATGGTACTAAAATGATATAATTCCATTAATTTATTGATGAGATATTTTTAGATGAAAATGTAATGTTTTAGACAGATGGAAAACATATTTTGGATGGCCTTTAAAAAATGATGTCATCCAGATAAATGAATTTAATTTTGGGGTGTTCAGACTGTTTTATCATTGACTTATCTATAGCATTTTATGGTTTTGCATTTATTTGATAGCAAAAATTAGAACTAAATAGCATTTTGATTAAAATTAGTTCTAATTGAAATACCTCAATGTCAAAATCTTCCAGTGAAAAGTTAGTTCAGGAAAAACACAGTTTTACAAAAAAGAGTAGAAAGTATTCAATAAATAAGGACAGATTTGTCTTTCCAGAGATTGACTTAGACTTTGGAAAAATGAAAAGTGTAATTTTAAGCATAATTTTTTTGAATATTCTCATTTCTTGTAAAATTAAATTATATATTTATTTGTCAGTAATTAAGTAATCCATTAATTCAGCTTTTATTAGAATATGTTTGACTTTAGCAGATATTCCTTGAAAACTTACAAAAAATAGGAAATGTTATGGCTCTTTTTTTATATGCCAAAGCATTGGCCGGGAAGCAAACCAGGGACAACTGCTTGTAAGGCAGCTGTGCTAACCACTCTGTCACCAATGCTTGACATGTTAACTTTACACATGATTTATTTACATTATCTTATTATTTTTATAAAATTGAATTAAATATTCATTTTTCAATAAATAAATGATATATTCACTTAATTTTTATTTAAATATATTTTTTTGAAAGATAAATAATCAATTAGGGCAAATGTTAAGACTCTATTGTTAAAATAAGAAATATCTACTGTTATAAGAGACACTTGAATTATTTTCATTGTTTGTTTTTTTTTTTTTTTCAATTATAAGTGGAATGTTAATATTTACAAAAAAATAATTTTGGTGTTTGAATATATTATTTGTGAAAATAATAATTACTGATAAAAAATTTCCTTGAGAATAATTTTCTTTCATTAAAATATATTTATTACTCTGAAACCTAAAAATGAAATCTTTCATTTGATTATTTAGTTCTGTGTATTATTCTTTTTATTTTATTTGCAAAGTGGATATATTATTAAATTTAAGATCACTTTACATTTTTGACCTATATTTAAAATGGATTTTTTTTAAAAATGTAAACATTAAAATAAAAAATAATGTTTAATTTGATAAAATAAAAAGCATAAAAATAATTATAAAATTTACTATATTAGGTATTTTAAAGAAAGCTAAATGATTTTGGGTAACAGAATGCATATTGGAAAAGATGGAAGTATGGAAATAGAAGAATGACAATACTGAGATAGGGAAAGTGCATATAGAAAAATTAATAATGTGCTAAAAAGAGAAACAGGTTTAGCAAAATAAAAATGTTTGGAACAAGAATGTCAAGAGATAGAAATGCTTCAGCCAGTGAAAAGATATGATCTGGTATTTGATAGCTCTTGGGAAAAAAGGACACAAGATATTGAAATAGATGATAAATATATGGATATATTGCCAGATAAAATAATAAAGTCAATTCCATGACTGAAGAATGGAAATACCTATAGAATTTTTGAAAGAAATGGGAGAATTTACTATGATGGTAGTAAATATTAAGACTGCAATTTGATGTATAATAATAAAGTGTAGCCTGAAGGTATTTTAAGAACTATATTGTTTCAAATTACTAAAAAGATGAAAAACTATTAAATATGAAGAATACAGGACAATAAATTTGTTATCTCGTGCTTTTAAAATTTTATTGAGGATTTTTAATTCAAAGATTATGCAAAAGTAATATATTATATTGGAGGAGAACAGTGCTAATGTTGTCAGAACAATTGCAGAGAGATATTGAAAAAGATAATGGAATTGATATATGTTTTGTGGATTTGGAAAAAGCATTTGATAGAATAATATGGAATAAACTTATGACAATTTTAAAATATAAAGAAATATTTTGGAAAGAGAGATTGATTTGGAATATATATACTTAATGAAAAATAAGAATCAGGCTGGAGAATAATGAGACTGATAAAGTGAATATAGAAAGAGTATTTAGGCAAGGATGCCATATCTCATATGTTTCTTTTTGATATTATTTAAAAGTCATGTTAAATAATTATTTAGCCTGTAGAGAAGCAAATGTTAGAGGTAGAATAATAAAATCAATAAGATTTTCAGATGATATGGCTCTTATAGCTGGAATAAAAAGTTTCTTAGAATATATAGAATAAATTGGGCAAAGGATGTAAGAATACAGAATGAAGATTAATGTTGAAAAGATAACATGTTTGTGGATAGGGAAGAATGCAAAAAACCTGCAAATTGAAATCCATAATAACATACTTCAACAGGCAAAAGAATTTAGATATTTGGGTAATTGTTTGGATGAGCATGAAGAAGTGAAGATGAAGTTGAAAGAAGAATAACATTGACAAAGAAGGCATTTATTAAGAGAAAAAAATATTTTGTGGACCTTTGAAGAGAGAATTAAGAAAAAGATTAATTAAATGCTATAAATGAAGTGTACTATGGTGCATTGTTGTGAAACATGGGCAATGAATAATAAAATTAGGCACATGTTGAAATCCTTTGAAATGTGGACATGAAGAAGAATAAAAAATCAATTTGGTGAATGAAATAACAAATAAAGAAGTTTTGAAAAGAGTAAATAAAAAAAGGATTAATTAAGGAAATTAGAAAGAAAAAGAGAAACTGGATTGAAAATATTTTAAGAAGAAAGTATAGTTCAAGGAAAGACATTTTGGAGTGAATGGTGATTAGAAGCAAGAAGAAAGAATGAAATAAATTGACATGGTTGGATGATATAAGAGATGAGAAGAATTATATAAAATTGAAGAATTGGGCAATGAAGAGAATGCAGTAAAAATGCATGAATTGATGTTGTGATTACTTTTTGGACCTGTCCATGGGACAGAATATTATTGATGATGATGAATGTAAATTTTAAAGTTGTGTGGATCTATGAATTATGCTAAATTCATAAGGGAGAGATCTAAATTCACAAATAGTGTAGGGAGGAAAAAAATGTTATGATAATACATTTCTGATAAGCTTCAGAATTATTAATGACATTTGAATAAATGTTTGCTATATAGAAATTTCTGAAATAAAATATTATGCTATACCAGAAGCTTGGTATTGTATATAGAAAATTTTATTAATAAAGATTTATTAAGAGATCTTTGTTGCTTACATCATGAGGATGCAAATATTCAGTAAAACTTATAAGGTAACTATAAAATGAATATGCCAAAATAAATTATATTAAATAGCAAACTATGGTAATTGATTACTGATGTTGATCATATCTTATTGTTTAGTTGTATCACTATAATGCCTTATTACTGAGTCTTTATTTAAACAACTTTAGCATATTTATTGTATTAATACAACCATTTACATTTTTGCATAACAGATAAACAAATTTTAGAAACTAGTTAGTTAGCTTCATTTATTTCACTTTCTGCACTATCTGGTTCAAGAATATAAAAACATAATATTTTTTCCTTAAACTTTATGATATGCTCCAAAAAATTTATAATGCTCATAAATTCAGATGATACATGTTTTCACTTAAATAACTAAATAAATATTTAAAAATACTAATAAAAACGGTTACTTCTCTATAAAGCTGCTAGACTGCTTTCTGATGAAAACCAGTCTGTTGGTTGAAATATTAAAGCAGCTTTATAGAGCAGTAATTGTGTGTTTTTATTAGTATTTTTATATTTTTATTTTTCCTTGAGTTAATATATATATTTATTATTTCCATAAATAAATATTTAGTAATCAATATTGGATTGCTAGCTAAGTTACTATTTGAAAAAATAATTTTCAGCTATCATAAAAAGTGTTACATAAAGACATCTGCATGTTAATATCTTATTAACTTATTTTAATATTCCGAAAGATTAAATAAAACAAATATTCAAATGGCCTTATGGCAAAACTGGAATCGAACTGAGGAACCTACACAGAGCATTACAACAGATTGAACAATATATAAACATTTAGCAATAGAAATCATATTTCTTGATTTTACTCAAAATTTACTCTTCTGATATTACTTTTATTTGACGAATAAAAAAAATAGAATGATTTATTATTGGAGAATTTATAAGAAATTTGAATACACTTATGTGACAACTGGAAATGGGATTCATGGATTTTAAGCTTTATATTTCACTACTCTGCTATTGTCTACTGTCTGAGAAGAACAAAATGTCATATATAATTTTTATTTTTTAATATATTTATTTCTAAAGAGTGATTTTATAATTGACTTTCGGTATAAAATATAAAGATAAAAATTATTTTAGAACTTGTTTCAAAATTTTTTTCATTTTATTTAACAAGAAGTTTTTTAAACCACATCATAATACAATATTAAATCCAATAAAAAAAATAATCCAATAAAAGAAATTGTGTCTTGGTTTAATGTCACTTACAAGTTCTATCCATGTGCTTTAAGACGATGGTAAGTAAACTATTTATACATGCAGTTTATTATAAAGAAATTCTCCCAAGATTTTTAGCTAATGTAAATATGAGGCTAATAATTTTATATATTAATGGTTTTAATACTTTTAATTCTATGATTTTATATTTAATAATTTAATAATTTTAGTAATACTAAAATTGAATTTTAATACAGAAAAATTATAAAGTTAGTTAAGTGCTTCCCTAGAGTTTATGACTTCTTCTTCAATGGGGAAATGTTGCAGAATGGAACTATAAATTGGTTTAGAGAATCTAAATATTTGTTTTAATGCAATTATGAAATGTTAGTATGTTAATTAAAATTATATTAATATTTCATTGTCTTTTTTCTAATTAAAAATATATATTTCCAATAGACATCTAAAAAGTTAAGATGATAAATTAAATTATAATTTGCAAAGATTGATCAAATGTCATTTTAGTAATTATTTTTCTGATTGTAGAAATATTGGAAGCTTAAAATAAATAAAAATATTTAAAATCAGAAAAATATCTTGAAAGATAAAAACTATGATAGAATATTTACAATAAATAATTATAATATTATAAAATTAAGAAACGAATCTGTTAAATTATAAATAATATTTAATATTATTTATTAAAAACTATAAACTCTAAATATTTGACATACAGGCTTTTCAATACCTGTACCTTAAATGTAAATAAAAGGGGCTTTGAACTCAGACTTTCATTCAACCTTCAACTCTCCATGCTATCTCATACCACTGATACACCTGATCCCACATATGTGTAAAAGATAAATAATCACCAATATACATATTTTGTGCTAAACCCGCACCCATCAGATGGTCCAGATTATCATCTGTACACATATATACAATCAGTGCTCAGCTTTATATTAAGAAAGCAAATCTTCATACTTTAAAGGACAGGCTCCAATCTACTCCACCCTCCAATTCTTCAACAGTCCATATCATTGAAAATCTGAAGATGGAATGCTCAAAGCTCACGTTAATGCCAACATTGTTGTTCCACCCATGTTAACTATAGGTCACTCTGACCCCTCATGTATAGAACATAATCCATTTACATACATAAATAAGGGATGGGTAGACTTCAGGCTTTCTTAAATGTAAATATGAGGGGCTTTGAACTCAAACTTTCACCCAACTTTTAACTCCCATGCTATCTCATACACTGATACACCTGGCCCCACATATGTCTAAAAGATAAATAATCACCAATATATATATTTTGCATTAAACCAGTGCCCATCAATTGGTCCAGATTATCATCTCTACACATGCATACAATCAATGCTCAGCTTTATATTAAGATAGCAAACCTACATACTTTAAAGGACAGACTCCAATCTACTCTATTCTTCAACTATTCATATCATATTTACATTTAAGGTACAGGTATGGAAAAGCCTGCATGTCAAATATTAAAAAATTAAGCCTGAACTCTGTTTATCCCTTGTATATTGTACTGGTCAAAAAACGTCCACCACCTAAACTGCAAGTCAGATCCCAAACTCAGCTGAACCAAACTGAATTCAAACCCAACTCACCAGCTCAGATTAGTGGATGATCTAAATCGACAGCACAGTGCTATGCACCAAGAAACTCACTCAACGGTTGGTGAGGATTAGAGACCCCTGAACTGACATTAATATTGGATAATAAACTGACTAAAGATGATTTTAAATCAAATCATATGTATATGTTCAGGTTGCCAACACAGACAGCAAGCCTTAACATTAAATAATTAATGAATAAAAGACTTAAGAAACAAAGTGTGTTAATAAAATATTTTAATAATAATAGTAATGGTTTTGTTTAAATTTAAATGATGATTATATTGATCACCTCTAGCCTTAAACAGAGTTTATAATTATAATAAGAATGGCAGTTCCTATTATATGCCAATGAGTATTACACAATATTATGGAATTCTATATGTCTAAGCCCCCAACAAGAAAATAAAGGCAGATAAAGGTGTTCAGTTGTAAAGGAAATTATGATTCTTATTTTATACAGAAGAATGTGAGATTTATTTTCATATTCGCAAATCCATTCATGAAGAGCAAGATACGTATTTAGGGCATAACTTTAACCTTTACTAGAAAACTTATTTAATTTGAGATAACTGAGAATTTGTTCGACCTTAATTAAAATCACTTCATCATGAATTATGAGCATCAGAGCGGGCTTTACTAAAACAGAGAGGTAATGGTGCTGACGAATTAAGAGATATAAATGAAAAGGAAAGATAATCGCTGGTCAGTGGTTTAAGTAGTATGGCAGCTTGTATCTGACAAGTCTTACCACCCTTTTTGGAGACATGGAACATGGGGAAAAACAGGCCGAGTCATAGCTATGAATCTTTAGTGTTCCAAATATAACATGAGTGAGTTAGGAATGCTTTCTTCCTCTATAATTAAAACAACAGTAATATTACCACTGACAAGCCTACGGAATGAAAAGATTGCCTTATGTCAGCAACGTTCGAAGGTGATGACTTGATAGTCACCGTTTGAATAATAAAACCCAATTTATTATAGAATGCTCTACATGATGACTTGATCAAATTAATTAAAGTCAAACAAGCTTTTAACTAAAACTATTTTAAAGCATTTATAAATTATATTAATTATGCCCCAAACATTGTGCCCTCCCTGAATCTTAATAGAAAGTAATAGAAATTTGAATTAGAATACAATATATTTAGTTGATTCCTTTATCGACCCTCTTTTGCAAAATATTTTAACATTATATATGAGTAAGTACGCATTGGTGAATATGAGAAAATAGCTGGGGCATATATTAGAAACAGAGCTAATAATTTATTATTAACCAATTATAAAAATAGTAAACATTTAATAATTTCTTTCGACTCGATGATTAATAGAACATATAAATCTAGTTCTAATGAGCAAGAATTACTCTCCGAATTAATATTATATTATTTGCACAAAGCAAATGGAACAAAGGAACTCATCGAGTCAAAGGATTGTTGACATATAATTAAAAATAAATGATAGTAATAATTCACACAATATATATATATATATATATAATATAGTAAATGAACCGCCATCGTAAAAAAGGAAAATTAAATCTAAGGACTAGAAATTGAGAGAATTACTATATAATTTACAATTGCATAAATAAAAGAAGGTTTGATAAAGATTATTACATTAAAGAATGAAAAGAGCTCTTAAAGGGAGAGTAAAGTAAAGTTCAGAAATGGCCAGAAAGTTACCGTTCATTATGGAATAATATTACCATTTCTTCCAAAGCTGGTTCCTTAGTTTACATATCCAGGTTGGTAAAATGAAGGCATGCATTTGGTCAATTACTTGAACACCATTTTAATGGATTTTCATGATTTTAACTGCATAGTTGGTCCAGAAAGGATTTAGCAGCTTCATTGAAGATTTTCAGGGGACTTCAGAAACCATAGCCAGATTCCTGATGTTTAACCCCTTACCATTATAGGAACACTATTTAAATTGATGATTTTAAAATGCACAGAGTTTAACGGCACTTCTCTACAACAAAGATGGCTTCTCCCTTCTCCAAACTTTTCAGAGCTATTTATACTGCATCTGATGCCTTCGGGCTAGCGCTTCTTTCATTATCAATGTTACAAGATGTACTAGTTGTTTTTAGATACATTCCTTTGATAAGGCTTTCAAACTCATTAACTTGAATTCATTTTCTAATTAGAAAATGAATTCTTAAAATCAAAAAAATGATTTTAATTAGGAAATCCTTACATTTTAAATACTTATCTTTTTTTCTAATTAATAAAACTTTACCCATTGTTTTGGAAAGGGAGAATCTGAAAGCTTATTGAAAAAATGTAGCTTTTAATCACTAAACATTTAACAAATTATTTAAAAGTAAAAATAAAACATTCCCGACACAATGAAACTTTCGAATAATTATATATATTTAAATATTTATAAATATATATGTACAATCCACGCAGTTATAATATATATAAATTCATGAATTTATTAATAGAATTGATTGATTTAAACCTCAAACGAATTAATTTTAACACACATTTATGTAATAGTTTTTCTTTATGAAAATTAGCATGGATTGAACATATAAAGCCCCACTGCATCGGAAGTTTAAGGTTAGTACTAGGGTTTGAAGTGTAGATGTCATGAAGCTAGGATCAAACTCAGATCTGACTGCTTCAATATATATGTAAATGGATTATGTTCTATACATGAGGAGTCAGAGTGACATATGGTCAACATGGGTAGAACAATAATGTTGGCATTAGTGTGAGCTTTGAGCATTCCATCTTCAGATTTTCAATAAAATATAGACAGCTGAAGAATTGGAGGATGGAGTAGATTGTATCCTGTCCTTTGAAGTATGATGATTCATTATCTTAATATAAAGCTGAGCACTGATTGTATATATGTGTAGAGATGATATTTTGGACCAAATGACAAGCGTGGGTTTAGCACAAAATACATATATTGGTGATTATTTATCTTTTAAACATATGTGGGGTCAGGTATATCACTGGTATGAGATAGCATGGAGAGTTGATGGTTGAGTTATAAGCTCTAAAGTAAAATATGATCCTACCAGCCAAAGAACAGAAGAATTGGATGCTGCACTGCTCACATGGTTTAAAACTTAGATTAAAATTTAAATTTTAAATAAAGTAATTAATTCAGGGCAGAACTATTGCTATGCTAAATAATCTTTAAGAATACAATCTGTTGTTCTTTATATTGGTGTAAAATATGATCTATAATTTTGATTTATATATTTTCATTTTTCTTTTATTTTTGTTTTAAATACCATCATGTTATTTTTTTAAAAAAAAATTCTAGATTCTTTTTCTTTATAACATTCATGACTTTTTATAGGGTAGCAACCCTATTATTTGTTCAGTATTCTAGAGAAAATGAATATATAACTATTTATAAATTGAGAACAAAATACCCAATTATTTGTTCAATATTGGAGAGAAAATAATTATACAATTATTTATAAATTGACAATATAAGTTCCAGTATATAAAGTGAATAAACTGTTCTGGAGTTATGACAAACTAGGAATCCATAATTGCCATTATCTTTTATCATTATCTGTGTTGACTTATTAACACTAGTTCGGGTTTTTTTTTTCATATTATGTGCTATAAATAAATATAAAATGTTTAAAATAAGAAATATTTTACTTAAAATTTTGTTTAAATATATAAATTATTATGTAATCATTAACTTTAAGTTAAAAATTGAAATATAAAAATAAAAACTTTACTGATTTTTTGCTGGAGTTAAAATTTTGATTAAATAGTTTCTAGCTGTTGGCTGTCATCAGTGAGGTGCTAGGATATTCAAACATTAGCTCTAAAAATACTAGCTCAATACCAGCATTTAACTAATAGTTAACTATTAAGGAGAAAATCTGAAATTTTCAGAGATCTATATGTCTCCATATCCAGATATCTAACTTAAAAATAGCCATATGACAAGAACTAAGTTCAGATACACCACGTATTAATAGTTTTAGCAATATAAGATTTCCAAAGCCTCAGGAGCAAAACTATAATTGCAAGGAAATCAAGTCATACATCACATGATTTAATTTAATAAGCTTGTATTACAAATGTTATATAATGAACATGAATAACTCTTAACAAGCTTTTTTAAAAAAACCCTATCCCCAGACTGTTTTCTAGCTGGTGATTGTTGTCAGTGAGATGCTAGGATATTCTAGCTAGAAATTGGTATGGGAATAGTGATATTTGGAAAACCTTGTTAAGAGCTATTTATGCTCATTATATAACATTTGTAGTACAATCTTATTAAATTAAGTCACGAGATGTATGACTTGATTTCCTCACAATTATAGTTTTGCTCTTGAGGTTTTGATAATGTTACATTGTTAAAGCTGCTAATATATGGTGTATATGAACTTAGTTCAGTCCCATATGACTATTTAAGTTAGATAGCTATATTTGAAGATATATAGATGTCTGAAAATTTCAGATTTTTTTGCTTAATAGTTAACTATTAGATAAGTGCTGGTCTTGACCTGGTATTTTTAGATCTAATATCTGAATATCCTAGTGCCTCACTGACATGATGTATGACTTGATTTCCTTGATATATATATATATATATATATATATATATATATCAAGCCTACAATATATATATATATATATATATATATATATATATATTGTAGGCAACCCATACAGCATTTTATAGTTCCTTCATTTTTTAAAAATATTTACAAGAAAGAACAATTAATTATTCTACTTTTTCTTAATTGATTGCTTGTATCAGTATTTATATATATATATATATAAAGAGAATTATAAAACCCATGGCTATGGTTATCTATTTATCTGGGATCGAACCAATGTTAGATAAATCTTGAAAAAAATTTCATTTTCCAAATAAGCTCAGAATTTATTTTTCAATCTAATCATATATATATATATTGAATCAAATGTTAATTTTAAATAGATTAATTTTAATATTTTCAGTAATTATTTTGAATTATGTTTAAATTATGTTCTCAAAGAGATTTAGATTTTGGAAATAAATAAAAAAATAAATTAAAATTATTTAGATATCTATATTAAAACTAGTCAACACTTAGACAATCCCAATATAAATAACAGTCAACAATCTCAAACTGTTGTCACGGCAGTAAGGAGATTGCCGTGACAACAGTTTGAGATTGTTGATTGTTATTTATATTGGGATTGTCTAAGTGTTGACTAGTTTTAATAATTATTTATAAACCCATTTAGCCTTGACCATTCTTACATTTACTATTTGAGTGACACTTTGGGTGCGATTTGAAAATTATAAGTGCAGAGTGTAATGCTATAATTGACTATTTATTAGTCTGCATTCTGAACAATTTATATTTACTTATTTAAAGAGGTTTATTTAAATTTCTTTGTATCAATAATTTCAATATCTGCTGTTAAGTTGCAATTTTTAGTGTCTATTTTGGACCGTAAATAAAGGGAAGCGATCCACCTTTAGTGTTATAATGAAATTGCCTTACAATAGTTTGCAATTGTTAATTGTTATTTATATTGGGATTCTCTAAGTCTTGACTGGTTTTAATGATTATTGATTTATAAACCCATTTAGCCTTGAACATTATTATACTTATTATTTAAGTAATATTTTGGGTGCAATGTGAAAATTATAATTGCATTTTGTAATGTTATAATTGACTATTTATTAGTCTGCATTCAGAACAGTTTATATTTGCCTGTTTAAGGAGGTTTGTTTAAACTTCTTTGTATCAATAATTTCAATCTCTACTATCAAGTTGCAATTTTTAATGTCTGTCTTGGGCCATAAATAGGGGGTCCACCTTTATTATATTGGTTATTTATATTGGGATTATCTATGTGTTGACTGATTTTAATATTTATATATATATAAAGGCAATTAACAATGATGCCCTTAATATTATACCATTTACCAGTCATTCTTAGTCAAACTTCAGATCTATAGATAAACGAAATGTAAACAATCTTTAAATAATCTCCTGCAATGCAAGTGTTAACGCATTACTTTTTTAAAAAGAACACTGAAAGTAGTATTACTCATTAAGCTTGCCAATTATCAGATACTAAGTATTTAGCAGTTTTTACCTTTGTTTTATTCTAGCTAAAATAGATAGATTTCTTCCATTTATCAAATAGCATGGTAAAATTAATCATGGGCTGATTATCTAAAATGATTGAGGCGAGATTTGAACTCTAAGTCATAGACATGACAGAGAATGTACTATTGTCATTTTATAAAACCATTCTGCCTCATATATGTTAATTATTATATCCACTTGACATGACCAGTGAACAGATTCATATTCAAGTTGTTTAAATCTTAAAAGTTTTGTCATAATTGTTTTTTTTAATTGGTATCTATTGCTTACCTATCTAGTAATTAATTATTGTTCAGTAAAACTTTTACCAAGCAATTATTGATAAATTTTCACTGTTCCTTTTTTTTAGGGAAGATTCTTTGAAGAGATTTTTTCCTGCACTGCATTCTTTAAAAGCCTCTTTATCTATTAACACATTTTCTCTTTGTATATTTATATATCTTTTCTTTAACATTTTAAATCAATAACTGTTATTTATGGTATGCTTTTAAAAATATGAGCGAAATGGGGGGAAATGTTTTTATTTGGAAGATTTAATATTTTAATATTTCAAGCTTTAAGTTTATATTAATATTTTTTGTGTTAAACTCTTTTTAAAATATGCCATTCGTTTGTAGCTTAATGTAGATGGTTTTTTATGATTTTCAACTTTCGTGGAAAAAATGTGTGTATGAAAATTACTTGTAAAATGTAGGCGGTACTTTTGTTTTTATTATTCCAACAACTAACAATTTAATATATATATATGTTAAAATAGTACATATTTTTATTGTAAAAATTTACTACTGCCCATATTTCAGAATTGCTATAAAAATATTAATATTTTTTTTAAAATTCGGTCAAATTATCAATATAATTTGTAGTTATATGTAAAAGTTAAATCTTAGGCTACCACAGAAATATGACTCTCCCCTATCAGTGATAATGCTCAACTTATATTGCAATTTTGTAATTTATCCGACCAATCTGAATTAATCTGAGAATCTTTACACCTCAACTTATAAAGTTAGGCGCCCATTTATTCATTAAAACTAGTTGAATAGTTAGATTGATATCTTATGCTTAGCTTATTTATTTCATTTTTACATCTTAATCAATATTATTATTACAAATTTAGTTAACTTTAAAAGACATCACAGATTAGTGTTTAACACATGTGTCAATCATGTCTTGATCTTGAATTGTAATCTAATAATATGAATTTATATATATATATTTTTCAGATCACCAGAAGAATTAAGATTTTATGCTAAAAATAGTTAGCCCTTAGGTACCCCATCCATGTAGCTACTGGTGGTTGGTTAATGGATACATAGCTGTTATTTGATAGGTGGCTAGGATTCATCAGATATTTATAGTGCACTGTCTCTAAAAACAAAAAAAAATGCAATTGTAGTTTAATATTGTGGTTTATGAGTGTTGTGGAAATATCATACTATTACATTATTTAGTTCATGGTTTATATTTTCTTTTTACTATTAATTTCAAATTTTGCATTCTGGGGTAAATAAAATAGCAAAGATACTGCAAGAATAACTCTATGATTATTATAGCTTCAGTGCTATTCAAAACATCTAAGCTATGGATTTTTATTTTTTTCTAGTAAATAAAATAAACTTGGAACTAATACTAACAGCAATTATAATACACGAGTGATACCATTAATTTGAATACTTATTATTCAAATAAAATTTTGTAAGTAATCTTTAACTATTTATAATATATAGATTAGTTTGTATATATATTACAAATAAAATTTTTAAAAAAATCAATAAATATCTTTAAATTAATAAGACTAATCATAGTGATCAGTGTATTAGTTTTTTGCCCTATCTTAGTAGAGTTTGGATTTACATTGAGGGGAAGAAAACAGTCTATTAAAATCATAAAATATTCACAGATTTAAGAAAATTCTTGTAACCACAGATTTTGAATTAATGGTATTTTATTACTACTTTTAAATGCTTTTATTCAGTTTGCAAATTGATTTGTCTGTTGATATGTTAATTTGTAAACTTTTGATTATTTTTAAGTTAGAATCAAATTTTAAAATTGAGGTTTAATACATTTAAATTCAAGAGAATTGTTTGAAATTCAGTATAAGACTAATTAATATTAGACTAATCCATATTGGGCACTACTTCTTTCACTAAGTTACCTAGTTTCTTTGATATGGAACAGAAGGTGTGAAAATATTGAATATTTTGATATTTAAAATTCTTCTTAGAACTTTTATTTTTTTTAAGTAAGACTCTTGAGAGGGTGGTCTATTAAGTAATAAGAATTTTTGTTTATAATATAATTTTTATCAAGTTTTTTTTAGAAAAAATATTTTTTAAATAAAAAATAATGTTAAACAATTTTAAGCAGAAAAGTTATTTACAGATTTCTTACATATATAATTATGTATACATATTAAATATGATATTTACATAAAGAGTATATATATATATATATATATATTGTACCAGGTTCAAACCATAGATGATTGCACTTACTCTATTTGCTTGTTTAGCTGGGTTTAAACCTTTATAATAAATTTATAATCTTATGTTATAAATATTATGTGAATGAACCTGGTTCGTTTGAGCAGAGTGAGAATACTATTGATGGCAGGGCCATCAACAATACCCACAGTCAGACCAAGCTATACCACACATAATATGATCACCTTTCCAGACTGGCCTATCTCGACTGCTAGATTCAAATGCCCACTATCCAAACCCTTTATTTGTTTCAGAGTAAACCCCAGGTTCCAGCTAGTGTCAGAACTAACAGATTTGGACAGTAGACCCATAATCCAGCACTCTAAAAATCCCTTAACTAGCTCAGCTACTTATAATCAATAACAAATTATTGTTTCAATTAGTGGTAAAAGAATTGACTGACAGATTAAGCTTTAAGTTTAAAAGGCAATTTATTTTAATTAACATTTATTAAACTAATTTTAAATACTTTTATAAATCTTAATTAACTAATATAACACTGATATAATGATCATGCACGTTCTTAATTCACACACTATAATATCATGTAAGAAAGCATTAAATAATATTTGATATTTAAAAACACACACATCAATAGTTCATCTATGTATGCTATAGAGTTCATATTACTTGACTCTTGGAGGCTTTACAAATGCGATGGCTACTTTAGAAATGAGTATAAGAAAAATGTTATTACCTAGGATTTTAGAATGTGGATACTTCTTGCTGTTTGCTGCTTTTAGTGAAATATTTCTAACCGGTTAGATTTGAAGTTTCTTGAGGAGGTTTAATGCTTATTCATTGGTATTATTCTTGGAGACAGTTAAATATTGAAAGCATTCTTCAAGTTGTTATGCAAGCATTATTTTCACTGGCAAGTTTTGCTGTTTCACTGAACTCAGGCTAGAGACAGTTTCCATTATTTTTTTAACCCTGCATTATTGACTGATTTAATCTCAACTGCACAATCTAAATTGTAATCTCAACTCCAACTGAACTGATTGTCTGATGAAAAACTGGGCTATTTATACTTAAGGCCTTTTGTCATTTTGATGTCTGCCAGCAATATCTGTTGTCGAAATTCTTTCCTTGTTTTTAATTGCATTCCTTGAGATAAGTTTTTAATCATGTTGTTGGAGATGTTAATTAGAAGCCATCACAAACATGTTATTTTTACATTTTTAATTAATAGCCATCGCTATGTTTTTTAATGATAATTGTATATCATTTTTTATTTATTTAGTTAATACGCATACATTTATTATATTTTTTACAATTGCACATATATATTTTATTAACAAGTTCACATCAATTCGTCATTTATGCACATGTATATTTTAATATAAACTCAACACTAGTTTTAAGATTACCTTTTTCTTTAACTTAAATAAAAAGAGATTTATATTTTTAAACTTTTAGCTTTAACTTTTTCTAATCAATCATTTAGAACTTTTACAAACAATATTTTCTTTAAACTAACAACAATAATAAAAAGAATTCTTTGCTTATTTGAAAATCAACTTCTTCTAATTTTCCCTGTAAAACTATGAATTAATAGTTTTTAGCAAAACTCTTTAAACTTAAAACTTTTAGTTTGATGTTTTAAAGCAAACTCTCCTCCCATCTTCTAATTAATTAATTGTAACTTTTATTTCAACTACTCTTTGACTTTTAATTTTACGTTTTTCGAAAACAAACTGCAATAAAAAAAACTCTTAAACTTTTACATACTATTTTTCTGTTAACGAAAGATTTTTATAGGTACTGAACTGAATTCAGACCTATATGACTATATAAGCTAATGAGCTTGGATTGAAAATATTATAGTGTTTTCAATTTAAGACTCATAGTTTTGTAATTAAGTAGAGATAAAAAGTGGCTGCTGGAGGATTACATTACATCCTAAGTGCAGTGCTCTCAGATCCAAGGCTCCTCACTGACAAAAGCCACAAGCCAGAAACTAGTCTGGAGATATTGGATGAGTAGGAACTAGATGGGTTTTTTATGCACAAGCCTTCTGACATCCATTGGTTACTTTGGCTTGCATTGAGTAGCAATACATATAGAAAGTTTTGCCTGTTTTAATAATTGTTAAAATACGAAAACAAAATTATGTTAAGAGAGTAATGTATGTAAAATATTTTTGGGAGATTATGTGACATATAATATTTAAGTAGCATAGTGGCAGATTGAGTACTTAATACTTCAAGTCAGTAAATTCTTTTTTTAATTATATTACTCAGCATAGAATTGGTTCTGGAATTTTAACTCTAGGATTATAACTCAGTTGAGTATACATAAAAGATAATTGTGGCAACCACTGATTTGGCAGAATTGATTATTTAACAAAGTTATTTAATGCTTCATGTGCTTACAACTGGAAATATAGGTTTTACAACTCTTAAAGTCTTAGTTAGATCAATGTCTTTTACCTATTAATTATACCTCTATTTTAAATGAAAATCAATATTATGCTTTATTTTTTATTCTGTATTCATTCTTGTTAAGGCATATCTGTATCTTTATATCTTTCTCTATTTTGTTAAGCTTTTTTATATTTATTTTTATTATAATATGCAACTGCTATCTATATTCGGATAACTATCATCATTTTAACAAAGGAGTTTGCTATTAACTGAAAGGAGACCCTTTGATTCCTCTTAGAGGCCATAAAGGAACCGAGCAGGGCAAATTCCTAATGTCCGCTCCATACGTTCTTGTCGTTGCAGTTGTTATTACTATGTGATTATTCATATAGTATATGAACATGGATGGGCTGCTCACCAACATGCATTAGCCAGCGTGGTGAGTTTATTGGCTTTTTACCTCTGAGTTTAAGATCAAGAAACACCATGGTCTTTCTTCTCAGTGCCTGATAAGGCAGAATGAATGTTTGTGTAAATGATAAATATTTTTCCAATACATATATACAATTATGACAGACAAAAATAAAGCATGGCCCTTATTTCCAGGAGGCTGTAAAGTCACCAACCAAGGCAGCGGTTGGTGGCCGAAGGCGGAGGGTGCTAAGAATCCCCTGATTGCGAACCCAGGCTGCCATTTGATGACGATTTTTTATTTAGGTACTTACAACTGCAGATCACTTTCAAGTGAAAGAAGATTGCAAGAATTTAGAAGAAGAACTGTCTTATATTAAATGGGACATTATTGGACTTTGTGAAGTTAGAAGAAAAGGAGAAGAAATAATTGATTTAAAAAGTGGACATATACTCTATTATAAAGGCACACATATTGGAAATACAAGTGGAGTAGGATTCATTATAAATAAAAAGTGGAAGAACAATATTGTGGAGATTGATGGTATATCGGACAGAGTGACAAGATTAGTTATACAACTTAATAGCAGATACCAAATGCAGATAATTCAGGTTTATGCCCCAACAAGTTTTCATAGTGATGAAGTAGTAGAAGATTTTTATATGGATGTACAAAAGGCTTTTGATCAGAGTAAACAACATTTTAAAATTGTTATGGGAGACTTTAATGCTAGAATTGGTAGACAAATGAAAGATGAAATTGCTGTAGGTAATTTTGGTTATGGTAATAGAAATGAGAGAGGACATAGACTTGTGGAGTTTGCAGAAAAAGAAAAACTTTATATTATGAATTCATTTTTTGAGAAAAATGTTAAAAGGAAATGGACATGGAAGCATCCAAATGAAGGTACAGCAGAATTGGATTATATTTTGACTAACAGAAAATACATGATCATCGATTAGTAAGGTGTAAGTTACGTGTTAATGTAAAACTAGAAAGACAAAAATTATTAAGAAAAACAATATTTACAGTTGATATTCCTAATCTTCAGAAGCATTCTAATGAATTTAAATTAGAACTTATAAATAGGTTTCAAGTGTTAGGAGATTTTGAACATGATACAGATTTGAATGAAATTAATATGAAAATAACTGATACACTTTTAAAAACTGCAACAAACATAGCTGGTAGAAAAAAGCAGCAATTGACTAATAAAATTTCTACTGAGACTAGAGAATTTATGAAGAAAAGAAGGAATATGAAGATATACAAAAATGATGTATTAAAAAGAATTGAATATCTTGAATTTTGTAAAATGGTATGGAAAAGAGTTGAAAATGATATAAGAAAGTATAACTGTGAAATAGCAAGGAAAGCTGTAGAAGAAAATAAAAGTCTCAAAAATGTTAAACAACATTTTGGTATTAGTAGGAAATTTATATCTGCAATAAGAAAAAAAGATGGAATTATTACTAAAAAGAGAGATGACATCATGAAATTGGTAGAAGATTTTTATCAAGAATTATATAGTAATAAAGAACAAGTACCTCCTATATCTATTACATCTTCCAAATTGCCCAGAATTTTAAATGAAGAAGTGAGACATGCAATTAAGGGTATGAAGAAAGGAAAGACTCCAGGAAATGATAGAATTATAATTGATATATTAAAAGAAGCAGGTGAAGAAATAGAAACAATTTTAGCAAAGTTGTATACCAAATGTCTAAATGATAAAGATGTACCGGAAGATTGGAAGAATGCAGTAATAATATTAATATTTAAAAAAGGTGATAAAGAAGATATTAGAAATTACAGACCTATCAGCCTTTTATCAGTTTTATATAAAATTTTTACCAAGATAATTACAACTCGTCTACAGAGAACTTTGGATTTCCACCAACCAAGAGAACAATCTGGATTTAAAAGTGGTTTTAGTACAATAGATCATATCCAGGTATTGAGAGAAGTCATAGAAAGGACAAATGAATATGAGTTATCATTATGTTTTGGATTTGTAGATTATGAAAAGGCATTCGATTCTATACACATTTCTTCAGTGATTAAAGCATTGGATCATCAAGGTATAGATCCAGGATATTGTCATATTTTAAAGAATATTTATAAAAATGCAACAGCAACAATTAGATTACATAATGATACTGGAAAAATCAACATTGAGAAAGGTGTAAGACAAGGTGACTCCATATCTCCAAAACTCTTTACAGCAGTGCTGCAAGAAGTATTTTGTGGATTAAAATGGGAAACTAAAGGAGTGAAAGTAAATGGAGAGTATTTAAGTCATTTAGATTTCACAGATGATGTAGTTGTTTTTGCAAATAATGCTTCAGAGCTGCAGGAAATGTTGCAGGAGTTAGCAGATGAAAGTAGAAAAGTAGGACTAAAGATAAATGTTAAAAAGACTAAAGTAATGTTTAATCGATTTACTCAAAATATGAAAATAAAGATTGATTATGAAGAAGTAGAAGAAGTTAACAGTTACAAATACCTTGGTCAGATTATTAATACAGATGGAAACATAATGGAGGAAATTAATCATAGAATTAAACTTGGTTGGAGTGCTTTTGGTAAAAATAACTTGATACTAAAAGGAAATATGCCTATGTGTTTGAAAAGGATGGTTTTTAACAAATGTGTTTTACCAGTTCTTACTTATGGATCTGAGACTTGGACACTTAATAGAAGAGCAATACAGAGACTTCAGAACACTCAAAGGAGTATGGAGAGATGTATGTTGGGAGTAACAAGAAGAGATCGAAAACGCAATGTATTGGTAAGACAACAAACAGGTGTTACTGACCTTATTGAAAAAATTAAAAGATTGAAATGGAGTTGGGCTGGACATATTGCTAGAAGAGATGATAATAGTTGGACAATTGAAATTTTAAACTGGATTCCAAGAGATTGTAAAAGACCCAGAAAGAGACCACATGTGAGATGGATGGATGAAATAAGAAAATGTGCAGAGGTGTTGTGGAGAAGAGAAGCTAAAGATCGGAGAAGATGGATTAAACTTGGAGAGACCTTCATCCTGCAGTGGATTGATAATGGTTGATGATGATGATGACATCTTTTCAAACAGGAAATGCAGGTAAGTAGTAATAAATTACTCTCGTATATTTGCTGAAAATTTTAAGTAAATACATATGTTATTTATAGATTTATAATAAGTCAATATTTGTTTGACTGCAGTTATTAATAAAACTTATTTAATGTTAAATAACTGTTTGGGTTTCAAACAATTTATTAGGGTTATTTCGTTCTTTTAACTAAAAGAATGTTTTTTGTCTTTGTAGAAATAGTACTTATCCATTGGGAGTTTACCAAGCTCTCAAAAAGGAAGAATATTTGCATGATGAAGATGTCATTTGTCTATTGAGTGCATTTTGGCTTTTTTCTATTTCCACTAAATTCATTCTCTGCTATAAACGCACTGAGAACACTTATGATGTCTGGGGTTTATAAGAATGCACTATTATTTAGTTTGACAATGGTAAATGAAAAAGTAACAATTTACTCTAGATAAATACTTTGCATATAATAAAGATATGCATATAATAAAGATGTATATGAGAGATAGTGACCTGGGCCAACTGATGAGTGCTGGTTCAGCACGAAATGCATCTTGGGGGTCAATTGTCTTTTATTATATCTTTATTTATATGAATTTAAAAAGAATGGGAAAGTATGGAGGTGTTTATTATTTCTATATTATTTAGTTCTCCAAATCTGGAATTGACGTCATAAACTAACTTATTAAATCACCAAATCAATTTTTAGTAGAAAATTGATTTATCTAATCTTTAAAATCCAATGGCTACAATAAATCAATAATGAATGGAAATAAAAACCGTTGATGTGTATAAGCTGGACTAAAATATAAAAATATTTTAACAAATAATAATAATTAATTTTCTACAACTAATTTAAAATTATTTTTTTTAAAAAAATCTGAAAGCAGATGCTTAATTTTGTAATATTATAAACTCAGCAGAGCAAGTAATACAGCAAAGTGCAATTACTTCAAACATTTATTTTCTATGATTTAACTTATTTGTTGTTTTGCTTTAACAGTTAACTCGCACAAGAAGCAGTTGTTCGATTTCTTCGCAGCTGTTGAGACAGTATGGAATCTAACTTGAGCATTTTTGAACAATTATTTATGAGCGTGTGCGTCTAATTCAGACATCTAAACTATTACTGGTTTAAGTAAATAAATATGATTGCTTTTGTGTTTTTTTTATAAATGCAAATAAAATACCTAAGAAATTTTTTAATGTTTGGAGAATACTTCATAAATGTATGTGTTTTATGTATGCGTGCAAGTAGATTTGTATATTTATCGAAACTATAATATATATTGTATATTGCAAAGCATTTAAAAATAAAATAAAATTTATAAAATCTTGCGTATGCTTATATACTTCAAGTAAATAATATTGGCAAAAAATAATGTGGTAAGCGAATAAGATTGGAACCTATTCAAAGTCTTATAAATGTTAGTATGATTTTTTAATGCAATGAAACCATGAACTGCACTATATTTTGTTCCAAGCCCCTTTCACATAAAATGTATATAGCGTATAATAGCTTACGTTTTGTTGACAAGCCTTGTGCTTTTCAACACACACACTCATATATATATATAACAAATGATTTATGTTATAATATTGTAACGGTCAGTTTTGTCTGTTCATATAACAAGATCTAGCATCTAGGAAAAAGTATCTCAAGTCCACTCATGCGCAAGATACATAAGTCAGGAACACTCATGAACTCTGCCCTATTTGCCTATTTTCCAGATCTACCAACTTATGAGCAACAATCCAGATGATACCGATCTAATTTCTCTCTCTCCACCGGCATCGCAAAGCGGAGACACAAAAAGACTCAAATTAGGAATGATACGATAATAAAGCATTATAGCTAATAATAATCATGAGTTTATGATCAATTTAAAAGATAGTGATCTTTTCACGAATTATATATATATAAGGGTTAGCAGGATATTATCTAGTCAGAGCAAGCATAATTTAATAACTAAAACATAATTTAAATAAATGAAACAATGATTGAGGATTATGATATATGTAAGATTTATTAATTTATGAAAAATATGCATAAATACTTGGTTTATATTATTCCATTGATCGTCATTGGCCTCTTTATGTATATAGAATCTGATTTATATTTGTAAGGTAACAACGAGTATATCACATGAAATTTGTTTTATAACTTGTGAAATGACAAACTATTTATTACCTTATTTTATTGTGGCTAGTTCACATGCCAATAATTAATAAATACCTTGATGAACATAGTTAATTTAGCACTATGAGAGTAAATATCTTTGTGGAATACCAATCCACCTCCATAGAAAAGAATAGCACTTGAGTGATTTAGCTTAACAAATTACTGACATTCAACTTATAATATTTCATATAATTATTTATTTACGAGGATGAAGTGAATGATATCAGCTATACTGAGTGAGAAAACACATGTGGGATAGTTCATTAAAATATATATGACAATCGCTTCATGACATGGCATGTATAAGAAATAATTATAAATTAAAAAAAGGAAACTGTTTAGTGAAATTACAACATTACAATTTATGGATATTCATAGGTTTTGATTTATGGTGAGAACTTTAAGAAAGTGGTATATGCTTCATGGCAGAATTAGGTGATCCAGTCTTGGATCTGAAATGGTGTTTCCAAATTTAAGGATGAAGAATGGTGACCGAATTCTTTCTGCTACTTTGGCAGACTCGGTTCACAACATGAAGGCATCGGCTATTAGTAACGATAGGCCAGATCATCCCAGAGGGACCCTATGTAAATAACTCATACAGTGAAATAAGTCCCATGGGGGATTTACAAGCCATGTTCTTGGACTTTGAATGAAGATACAGGGTTGGGTTTACTGAACTTCCGGGAAATGAAGCACAAAGACACACATAGGTATTGAAGCGGTCAGATCTAAGTTCGATCTTAGCTTCATGATAGCTCATCTGTAGCCCACTTCAAACCTTAGCACTAACCATGAATTTCAAATGCAATGGGGCTTTATAGGTTTAATACATGCTAGTTTCAATTAAAACAGTATTATATAAACATGTATTAAAACCAATTACTTTCATATTTAAACTAACCAATATTAATATTTTCATGATAAAATTATTCATGAAAATATTTATATATTACAACTGTGTGGATTGAATGTATGTATTTATGAAGAGTTAAATATATATTCATTATAAAGTTTCATTGTGTCAGAATATTTTATTTTTGTTTTTGTCAGTTTGTTTAAATTTCAGTGATTAAAAGCTACATTCTTTTGATAAGCTTTCAGATCGCCTTTTTTCAAAGACAATGGGGAAATTTTTATTAATTAGCAAAAAGATAATAATTTAAAATGTAGGTACAGTTCCTAATAAAAATTGTTTTTCAGGTTTACAAATTCATTTTCTAATTAGAAAATGAATTCAAAGTTAATGAGTTTGAAAACCTTATCGAAGGAATGTATCTAAAATCAATTAACAAAAATTGTAACTTTTGATAATGCAAGAAGCTTTATCCTGAAGGCATCAAGAGTCAGAATAGGCAGGAAACCAGAGAACAGTATAAATAGCCCAGAAAAATTTCAAGGAGGGAAGCCATGTTGTTTTAAGAGAACTTGCTGCTAGAAGCTACATCCATTTAAAACACAAATTTTTATAATGTCTTAATCATGGTAAGGGGCTAACTTTGGGAATCTGATTGCTGGGCCTGAAGTTCCCAGAAGATCTTCAATGTAGCTGCAAATTTAAACCTTTCCATGCCAATCATGCTGCCAAAACCTGAAAGAATCAATCCAAATGCTATTCGTATAAGTGAAAATGCACGCCTATGTTTCAACTCAATGGGACTTCGCCATGTAAACTAAAGAACTAGCCATGGAAGGAATGGTAACATATTTCTTTAATGAACTGAAACTTTCTGGCCAGTTTCCAAACTTTACTTTACACCACCTTTTAAATTAACTACTGCAAAAGCTCTTCTCATTATAATGTTTTGATTTAAATCAGTAATTCTCTATTTCTATCTCTAGTCTTTAAATTTAATATTTTGTAACTTTCCTTTTTTTTTACAATGGTGGTTTGGTTCACTATTTTTATTATATATTTATTGAATCATTATTAATGTCATTTATTGTTATTATATGTCAATAATACTTCAATTCGATAATAATCCTTTTTGTTAACTTACCTCATGAAAATAATATATTAAGTTTTATAGTAATTCTTGCCCACTAGAACTAATTTAATACAGATCTATTAATTATTGAGTTGAAGAATTTATTAAATGTTTGCTAATGTTACTAATGGCTGATAATAATTGGTCCATTTTCTAACCTATGCTCCCGGCTATTTTCTTGAGTTTCACCAATATTTATTTATTCATATTAATAATGTTAAAGTGTTTTTCTAAAGGTTGATAAAGGGACTAAAATGAATGTATTCTAATTTAAATTTTATACTTTATATTAATATTCAGGAAGGGCATGATATTTAGGGTATAATTAGGATAATTTTACAATTGCGTTAAATACTTTTAGTTAAAGTGCGTTCGACTTTAATTCAACTTGATCAGGTCATTACATAGAGCATTCTTTATATAAAATGGCTTTTATTACTTGAACATGATGACCATCAAGTCATCATTTCCAAATGTTGCTGACACAAGGCATATCCTGCTTCATAGGCTTGTCATCGGTGATATTATTGTTACTTTAATTACCTAGGAATAAGTCATTTCCTCACTTGCTCTTTATTATATTGGAACACCAAAAGTTTGCAGCTATGATATGGCCTGTCTTTCTCTGTGTTCCATGTCTCCTCGATAGGGCAGAAAGACTTGTAAAACATAAGCCACCCTCCTACTTAAATCACTGACAACCCATTATCTTTCGTATTCATTTTTATAGCTCATAAGATGTCAGTACCGTTTACTTCTCAGTTCCAATAAAGCCCCGCTCTCATGCTCATAAATTGTGATGAATTGATTTGATTAAAGTCAAACAAATTCATATTCATTTATAATTAAATAAGTTTTCTGTTAAATATTAAAGTTATGCTCTGAATAATTGCATTTCGTGAAATGCTTTACGGTTGTGTGAGAATAAATTTGACATTGTTTCTTTTAAACTTAGAATCATAATTTTGTTCCATGCCAAATACCTTTATCCATCTTTGTTTGCTTTTCAGGGCATAGGCATATATTTATCATATAATTACATCTTAATTATTGGCATATGAGAATGACTGCCATTTGTATTATAAATTGTAACTCCCATTCTTAAAGACTAGAGATAATATATATAATATTAATCATAAACAAATTTAACAAAATATTTATTCTTATTAAACATTTTATATCACATATTTGGTTTTTAACTTTCTTTATTTTTCAATAACTTTTAATATTAATGTTCACTGTCTGTATCGGCAACCCAAACATACATATATGAATTGAATTATAAATACCTTAGTTATTTTATTGTATGTTAGTAGAGTCAGATCAGGGTCTCTAATCATCATCATCCATTGAGCTAGTTTCTTGGTGCATAGTCATGTGCCATCGTCATATGTCATCCATTGATTCAATCTGAGCTCATGAGTTGGGTTTGAATTCAGTTTGGTCTTGGGTTTAATCTGTAAGTTTAACTGGGTTTGAATCCAACTTGGGTTTAGGTTGGTGATGTGGGTGTGACTGGTACAGTATATTTGAACATGGAAGCCTGTTTGCATACAACGCTTGAAACAAAAGATATAACATTTTAAACTAAGAACAAATGAATGATAACCTATATATATGGGGAATGTCCAGTGTAAGAATATGTTTGGATTACTAAACAGTAATGGATCATTTAAACTTATCAATAAAATACACAAATCACTGGTATAGAGAATTCCCTCCCACACAACTTTAATTTATATGTGAACTCCCCACCATGTTAATGAATATGGTATTTCAGTCATAAGTGCTTTTATATTATAATAAACATAATTAGATATATATGAGGGAAGTGGTGGTTAATTCCTAAATAACAGATTTAATTTCATATAACAAATTTGAGTTTTAAAATTAGCGCTTATTATTTAAATAAAGTAAAAAAAAAGCATTTTTTAGAAAAACAGATTTTTACTCTGTTTTTCTACAATGATATTATGAGATAATTAATTTGTTTTTCCCAAATTCACAAATGTTTGTTAACCTTTTAACTGTTTGACTCTCTTTTAATCGAGGAAATTTTTGATACATATTTCTTTTAATTGAATTTATTTCGCCTTGGTATATTTTGTTTTTTTTTTTGGTTTTTGTTTTTTATTTTTATTTTTTTTAAGAAAAAGAATAATATTATAATACTCTACTTATTATTATATTATTAAAAAAAAAAAAAAAAATTTTATGTTAATTAATAAAAAAAAAAAAATCCACCCTTCTTTTTTTCTTTTTTTTTTTTTATTGTTGTTTGTAAATTTTATAAAAAAAAAAAAGGAAAAAGCTCCCCCTCCTTTTCTCTTTTTCTTTTTTATATTTTTTTTAATTTTAATTTTTAAAAATAAAAAAAAATTAATTATTTTTTTTTTTTTTTTTATAAAATGATAAATTATGTTTATTTATTAAAAAATATTTTTTATAAAAAATAAATAAAAAAAAAATTTTAAATAATAAAAATAAATTTTTAAAAATATTTATTAAAAAAATAAGTTAAGATAAAATAACAAGTCTTGTTTTAATTAATGCTAATTTAGTCACCCCATAAAGTAGAGAGGGGAAAATAAAAAGAAAAATGAACATACTTGCAAATGTGAGAAATTATTGGCATGTCATTTAAATATATAAAATATAAAACATAATAAGAGTCATAAAATATTATTGCAGCATGAAAGTGAAAGAAAATATTATACTTATTTAACAGAGGCTCAATGATAAGATAAAAATTAAAGGTTATATAGAGTTAAATACACGCTACTCTCAGGTAAGTAAATTACAAATTATTTAAACAAAATATTTAATTTCTGGTCGAAAGACCAGCTGATAGAATGATATCATTTTAAATTATGGACAGGGTTATGAGAAATATTTATTGAAGGCTGAACTTAAGAATTTAAAGATTAGGTGGCAGCTTGGGTTCTTTACCTTGGCAATTAGTAGCAATTCTAGGTAGTTGCAGCATCCATTGGAGTTGGCAAACTAGATCTAATTAGATTCAGTCAGTCAGGCAGGTAGAATTTTCATTATTCAGCTTTTAAGTACATTAAAGTTCATGGGTAGCAGGATTCAATGTGGGAAAAAGCATGCTGAATGGTGGGAATGGTGAAAATTTCCACTACTCATGACACATTGAATTGCTATAATGATAAGCGTGGCTTATGTTTACCATTGCTGTTTTATAATTACAAGTCCCTCTCTTGAGATTCAAATCTAGCAGTATTTATACTATTTTCAGGTTATCTTAGAATGCACTTTAGTTGCTAGACCTGAGGCACTGTATGCACTTAGCAGAACTGGAATTTGCTGACTGGATGCACCTTTTGTTCATATAAGTTTTAAAAACCATGCAATCCTATTAAAATTTCTCAAATGGTTTGTTTTAAATATAATCTGAGATTTTAAAACAAATTTGCAATGGGTAAAACATCCATTAATGGATTTTGTATTATTCTAGAAAATTATCATATGTTTTAGATAGACTAATGAGTTTCTGGTAAATTGTCTTAATTGCATTCGAGAATATTCGACAGGAGTGCATCATCTTTTTTTTACCATCATTAAAAATAAATAATAAATTATAAATATAATTTTAAAATACACATTAATATAATATATTTTGCTTTTATACATTTTTTAAAAGTAATCTCCCCTGACCTATAATATGTACACATCCATTACACACATATACAAATTACAAATAAGATCCAATATTTATTTATTAAACATAATTACATTAAGATATATATAAGTGTCAGTGATTATTGAAAAAAAATATTAATAAATATGTATATATGCATAAGGATGGAATTTGAATATCGTTTGGTGGTGGGAGATTCTGAGTGGGCCGTGAAGCTCAATCTGAGTATCAGATCAACTGCTTCAATATGACTATTCAAGTTAAGATTATAATATAAACATATTTTTAAAGAATAATAATGCTATTAATATTTATTAGTGATGTATATGTAATCATGTGGGAGGAAGCCAAAACGTTCAGTCATGTGCTTTAGTATCAATTTGCTTGCACTCACCCAACAATTAATGTTTTAAAATCATAAGTGAATCATCTTTGTTTAGAGCTTATTATTATATAAATCGACATCTATTGAATGTGCTTAATTCAGAACCTAATTCTATACAATATAGGAAAGAGACAGTTTTTCATTTTTACCTACCCATGATTTTGAATAATCTTAATTTTGAATATCTGTAATTAATTTTTATTAGTGATTTATATATAATCATGTGAGAAGAAACCAAAACATTCAGACATGCACTAGCATATGTTAAATGTTTTTGTCAATTAAAATGAATGGAAAATTATATAAGGTAGTATATAAAGTTATATAATATATGTATTATTTATTCTGTATATTATTATGTTATATAGTCAGTCCTTTGAAATTATATTGAATCTCTATATGAAAAAAAATTATTCTATTTTATTAATGTTTTATTTTGTTATTGCTGTTGTTTTACTTCTAATATGAAACATTAGATAGTGTTCTGTCAGTAATAAGTGATTAATATTAAAATCGATGCATATCATTTGAAAAAGACACAAAACCATGTGCAAAAAAGGCTTATGTGTAAATAGTGTTAACATATTTATATACATATTGTATATGATTTTTTTATTATTATAATTTATATGAAAGAATAGGATAATGGACTTCAGTAATTTTTATTTTGGATGATATTGTAGAAAGATAAAAAATAATGTAGTTATGAGACAATAATAATTCCATTAAAGACAGGACTCACTCTGGAAATTACTAATAATTGAAAATATTATATTAGTTAATTGGTGTAATGGCTAGATGAAGAAAATGATAAGTTTCTTATGAATAAGGAAGATGTGAATTGGAGTGCAACAATATAGAAAAAAAAATAGGTACAAATTTTGAAGAAAGAAAAAAGTAATCTGATACTTCAAAAACAGCAGTATAAAATAAGATAAAGAAATGTTCAAAATGTATGTCCTCAAGGAATATTCCAAACACTTAATAAATTGATTGATTGAATAATATATATATATATATATATATATATATATATATAAACATATATATATATATATATATATATATAATGTTTTATAAAAAGTGCTAGGAAGCTAAAAATAATTATTTTCTTCATTCACAACTGGAGTTTTTATATTTCACTTGAAATAAATGTTGGGGATGTCCAGAGATTAATTATTTCATTTATTTATTAGTGATTGAATTAATTAATTTTTTCACACCCCAATACTTTTATTTCTAGTTAAATATTAAAACATAAATTGTGATTGAAGAGAGCATTTTTTGGGGGGTTTTGTATGCAGAAAATGTCTATAAAATATTTTATTATATATATATATTACTTCTTACTTTAGTGTATTCACACATTATTATCTAATATTTTATAGATCCTTTTTTTTTAATATTTTAATATGTGGATAATTTTTTAAGTTATTCCTATTTAAAAGAAAGAATAAAAATGCTGTAGTTAGTGTAACATATTAGGAAATTCAGTCACAGTATATTAATAATCGATTGCAAAATTATTTTGTTTATGAAAGAAGTAATTTGAAAAGAGAAACTTATTACCAGAAGAAATTAAAATTTAAAGAAACTTTTAAAGCCAATAGAAATAAGTTTTGTTTTTATTTCTATTTGAAATTACTATAAATGCTTTTTATTTAAAAAAATACTGCCCTCTCATATGCACCATTGAATACTTATTAAACTGATATCAAAATGTTTGAAATTTGTTCAACCAACACCCCAAAAATGAATAAACAAGGAGATCAATCTGAACCATTTCACTGTCATATTCCATTGTCATTGATTTCTAACATATGTACAAAATTTTAAGAAATCCCTTTGGTAGAAGTATTTTAAAACACTTACGAAATGTATCCTAAACAAACAAACAGGATTTTAAAGTTAAATAAAAGTATTTAAAAATAGTATTTATTAATTCCATTTTGCAGGTATAAATGTGATTATAATTTTGGAAATGCTGACATGAAGTTACATTTGAAAAAAGTAAAATAATTAGTCATAATAACATTAACTTTTGTTTGACACAAGAGTGATATTTGATTGCCTTAATAGTCCATAATTGTTTTACTAATATGTTGCATCTGATGTTTATTGTCTCTATTAATGATAACCCACATCTTTTTTTGACATGATTGACATTGCTGACCCAGTATCTAGTTCCATTGTTATTAGTATATCATTAATAAAAAAATTTGCATTTGAAAGCTGAATCAATGCTTTTTGCATAATTTAATAGGCATTGATATTATTTGAATTTACATTGCCTTACCAGCTTTTTGGAATGGAGTCTTCCATTCTTTTTGAGGGACTTCTTTTTAAAAAACAAGTAAGTTTATGTGACCAACACATACAAAATCTACACATTGTATACTTATGTGGACATTAGACATGTGTATATTTTGCATTATCATGCCTATAACAAAGTTTCTCATTTGTTTTTGCTGATTTATTCAGGCATTTTTTTCTATTGTCAGTTGGATATTGGTTTGGCTCAGTTTTATGATTGATAAACTTAATACTGTAATCCATTTTCTTCATAAGAGTTGCTTGACTTGATATTGACTAAAAGTCATTTGAGAATCAGTGGAATCACATGGGATATCAGAATACATCAAGCTTCATCCTCAGGTTGTGATCTTTCATTACACAAAAAACAGTCCATTGGGGTTTCAGTTAAGAAGTCCCTAAAGTCACAGTTAAATATTAACTTTCTGAGTCAAATGGTAAAGCCTGTCACTTCCTTCCTCCCCCCTTGTATACAGAGATATGATGTCTTTGCATATACTGTTAAGGGGTTGGGTCAGAAAAAGTTTGACCATAGAAATAATGCTTTATCAAAATCGAACTCAACCTGAAGTAGTGGAGATGCTTGAGCGAGTAATATCTTGTATGTTTGAGATCCACAAATAATTACTAATGTAGCTAATTTTAAGTCAGACTTTTTAATTTGATTAGCTTGCATATAGAAAAGTACCCAATTCATGTAGGTTGGCCAATTTTCCGAATAGGCCAGTTAGAACTATTTTAATGAACCAACTTTAACGATTGTGACTTTTTTCTGCCATGAAAGCAAAACAAATTTTTTTAATTTTTTTTATACTTAATGAGTAACCACTCACATTTGAGTCTTTAATTTTTATTGACATGCTAATAAGGTTAGCTGTCAATTTTTTGTAATTAATGTCAAAGAACAATCCATGGGAGTAAGATCCTGTCAATTGTGTCAAATATGTTGTGTTTATATGTGCTGGTAATAAACACAGACTTGTATAAATATGGTTAGAATATTTTTCACACACACACATATATATATATATACAATATTTATAAATCAGTTGGTATATATAAATATATACACACAATACATTTACAATATCAGTAATGTTTGTTATATCATATGCTTGATATGTTGGCTGAGGTATAACATTTTGTTGCTGTTCGATTTATCTAACACTTCTAACTATAACATGACTCCTTGACTTTTGTGTAGGTATGGTGACACTTCCAGCTTGCCTTATGTCTGGATTTAAAGTACCTTACTGCCTTAGTCATATAGTAGACAAATGTTTATTGCTGTTTAGGTCTGACAGTAATTTGCTGTTGCCTGACTTTTACCTCCAACTGGACTGCCTATTTATAGCTAGATTCCTATCCATAATCAGAGAAATTGGATCCATTGAATATCATCACTCATTGTTGCTTCTGCTGTTGAATATATCTTATACGTTCATATATCTATTGGTCTGTTGTGATGAATGCTCAATCTGATCAAGATAAGATGTAATCTGGATTAGTCCATGTCCATTAGTTGAAGATAAGTTGAGATGTTAATATATTGAAAAAGGCAAATGAAGATTTATTGAAATCAAAAGATTGTACCATTTTCAGAATTGAATGATTATTTGATTATTTTTAATATGTATAACCTTACATCAACTTTTTTTAAAGCTATCTACTATCTTAAAGTTTTCTAAATGGAATTCTTTATTTATTTCAATTTTGCTATTTGTATCGTATAATTTAGATTCTTGTTTTGTTTACATAAAATTAATTTCTTAAAATCAATCATTCTGAGTGTTGTAAAATATATAATATTGTTGCACTAATAGTGCTTTACCTATAAATATTAACAATATAAATGTCTGTAATTTACCAAGCATTAATCACTTCTTAAAGTACTGCTTTTGAAATGTAATTACTATATATCTCGCGTGAAAGTTAAACTATTATTAACGAATCGGAAAATATAGGAGTGACAGTCCCTCTAAAAGGATGTCAAAACAATAGCTACTAATTTTAATTAAGTCAATTTCACGCTTTAATTAGCCAATCTTATATATATATGGTTTTGGAATGATAAATGAGAAAACTGTTACTTCATTCGGCTTTATGTCAGAAACAATGTTCAGATAAACATTTCTAGTAAAAATTAATTTCATAAAACTAAATCATTCAACTAAGATATTTTGTTGGAAAAAAAAATCAACTCCCATTATGGCTATAATTAGTGATAAGTAGCAATGATTAAAACTTCCTGATTGTATTAAAAAAACATAATATGAAAAGTCTTCAATTGAACATTTCAAACAATAAAAAAGAAAAAGATAAATATGCGTCAAATGTATTGATATAATTTCATTATGGATTATTAATAGAACTTATTAAGATTATGCAGAGCGTTGTGAATCTATATCGTTATAAATATATGTATATTAATAAAATATATGCACAGACACATGTGTGCACATATATGCTAGGCAGTATTTAAAAATACACGCAAAAGGCTCACATATTTTTGGTTTAGTTTTTAATTTTTAAAAAGGTAAAGATCTCTCTTAGCATTATATCTCTTATAATATAAATGTGCTTTTGAGACCTAGTTGTTTATGTATTCCCCTATTATTCCCGTAATCTAAATTTGAAAACTTGGATTTTTCTTTCCGGTGATCTCTCTAAAGCATATGTAATAAGACATCCAATCATTGGTGCTTAATGATATTTAGGTATTTTTAGCTACAAGGGAAATAAAGAAACAAAAGACAAATGTAACACTATTTAATATTTACTTTGCTTTCACTTTATTGCATTTTTTATTTATCTACAGTAATCAATATATAATAAATTACAAAATATTTACAATATTGGTTTATGAATAGTTAATTGCAAACTGATTGTTTAATCCAAAGATCTTTGATCCTAGACAAAATGTATGCAGTATTTTAAGATGCTGCTTGAAATATTTGTTATTTTTTATTAAATGCTTTTATTGAAGTTGGAAAATTGGTTTATTTGTTGGTACGTTAATTTGTAAACAGTTAATTTTTTCTAAAAATAAAATTTTAAATTTGAGATTTAATACATTTAAATTCAGTAGAATTGCTTGTAATTTGGTATACAACTAATTAATACCAGGTTAATTCATATGGGACACTAATCTTTTCAATAATTTATATAGTTTTGGAGATATGGAGAAGAGGGTGGAAAAATATTGAATATTTTGATATTCAAAATTTTAAATTCTTTTTAAAACTTTCATATGTTTTAAGTTATACTCATGAGTGGGTAGTATAGAGATTTTATAAGTAATAAGACTGTTTGTTTATAATATAGTATTGTTAAGTTGTTGTTTTTTTAATTTTTTTTTTTCAAATAGAAAGAAAAAAATGTCAACAACAATTTAAAACAGGAAAGTTACTTACTGATTTCATATACATATATAATTATTTTACATACTAAATATGATATATACATAAAGAGAATACATATTAACTTACTGAAGAAATATCTAGTTTTATATATATATACACCATATGTGTGAAACTGATATAAAGTAAAATTATATGAATTAAATGAAGTTAATTTATAATATAGTTTTGGTAAGCTTTTTTATTTAAAAAAAAAATAAAAATAAAAATTTCCAATCAAAAGCAGAAATGTCAAATATCTTTACTTAAAAAATATTTTTTTTGTTTTTAATCACTTATATACACATATATTATTATGTACACATACTAAATATGATATACATAAGGGGTATACATTTTAACTTATAGCAGAAATATTTAGTGGTATATATATATATCAACTATGAGAGATGCATATTTGGATTAAAAAGAAGAGATTGAAAATGCAATATGTGGGTAAGACAGCAAACATGTGTTACTGACATCACTGAAAGAATCAAAAGACTAAAGTGGAGTTGGCCTGGACATACTAATAGAAGAGATTATAATAGATGAACAATTGAAATCTTAAACTGGATTCCAAGAGATTGTAAAAGACCCAGAAAGGAGTCCACATATGAGATGGATGGATGAAATAAGAAATTGCACAGGGATGCTGTGGAGAAGAGAGGCTAGAGATTGAAGAAGATGGATTGCATTTGGACAGACCTTCATCCCACAGTAGATTGATAATGGTTGTTGATGATGGTATCAACTATAAATGTCAAGTCAATTTAAAATACAATATAGTTTTGCAATTTTATTTAATCTGCCAATATTAAAAACTTAAAATAATAGAGATAATTTTTATATATTAAATGTTTTTATTTTACTGTACACTAAAAAAGAAAAAATAATTATTTTTCCAATCACAATTGGTGTCTTTAGATTTAACTTGAAATAAAAGCATTGGTGGTGGCATAAATTAATTAACTCAATCCGTAGTTTTTTTAACAAGACATTGGCTTAATTAATTTCTGGGCCCCCTCTCCCATTCTTTGTTTCAAGTTAAATATAAAAACCCTAAAGGTTGAAGAAACAATTACTTTTTTTTAGTACACAGTAAATAAAAGCATTTAATATTAAAAAAATATTTCTATTATTTATTTTTATTGTTTTTCTATATCATTTAAAAATATTTGTGGGCAGATTTTTTAATTAAAAGAAATCAAAAGTTATCAAAAATTTAGAAAGTATCATCTGGAAATGATCATTTCCATGATGAAAAGAAAGACATTTTTTTAAAAGAAATTTCTTATTAGTAAAATATAGTATTAAAAATGTAATTATGATAAAATAAAAATTAAATATATATTTTGTCATTTCAAAGAATGTGTGGTAGTTTAATTTTTATCCAATGATATTCTCTATATGTTAAGCTTTTAAATCACTCAGACAATGAGGTCTCTATGGATTTTTCTTTTGCAAGATCAATTGTAATGTCTTATATTAATCACTATAATGTAATAATAATTACTTTTATTTTTTATATTGTATAAGTAAATATATTATATAAAAATGGAAAAATTGAAAAAAATGAAAGTAAAGTGAAACAGCTGTTTTGATAATACATGTGACATTGAACCAGCTAGAATCAATTTAACATACCAAAAATTTGTAGAAGCAGATAAAGTAAATACAAATGTTACCATTACTCCTAAATAAAATATTTCTCAAATTTATTTCACAAACTATATGTCAGTGTTAATCAAACAATTTTATGAAATTATCTCTACTGCAGCAATTTAAGGTGACTAATTTTGGCACTGTATTTAATGCAGAAGTATAAGAAAAACTTTAAAAGCATTTTAGAATTAGCATTATTTGTTATCACTCTATTTTATATATAGTTTCTCATTGTGCTGATCCATTAATTACACACATACCCATTCTCTAGCCACAATGTTAAAATTTAGGTTTCAGTTATTTATAGAATTAAAAAAAACATTAAAAAAATTAGGAATTGGTAAATTAAATCATTTTAAAAATTAATAAATTTATAAATTATTATAATTAATCTAACCCATTGAGGTAAAACTTTAAACTTTTGATTGGTCAATTACAGAATCAGCAGTAAAATATATATTCATCTTTTAATCTTATTCATTTTAGTTTCATTTATAAAAAGCAAATTAATAATTTGTCAGAAAATGAAAGTGAATGAAAGTTTTTTCAAAAATAAATTTTTGTTTATAATTATAAAAATATTTTGTAGTGGCAAATTTAAAAAGAACATTAATAACCTATTAAAAATATTACTTACGTCAATGAGTTTCTTTTTCAATTTACGTTTGTGTAAAAGTAAATAATTTTTACTAAAATCTTACTATTTTTATAAAATAATTTATATTTTCAGCATATTTTACCAAAATACATTATAATATGTAAATAAATGCCAGCAAAATATTCTCAAACATTATTTTTTATTTGAAAATCAAATAAAGAACTGAGGCAATGTAAACTGTTGGCAGATGTGAAAATTGTTGTTAGTGCTGGTTTCTTTTTAAAATTTATGTTCCTGTAAAAGTATGCAATTTTTTACTAAAATCTTACTGTTTTTTTCTAAAATAGTTATGTTTTCAATATATTTTATGAAAATAATTTATAATATGTCTAAAAAATACTTTTAAAATGGTCTAAAACATTCATTTATCATTTTTAAAATTAAACAAAGAAGTTGGAGCGGTAAAAATTATTGGCAAGCAGTCTTCTTTGGCCAATATGATCAAGATCCAATCAGAATGAAGAAAGGACTACCTTCTTCCATTGTTAAAACTAAATTGATTTTTACTTGTAAAATAATTCAAAAGAGCAGCATCTTACAGTATTTTTTAAAGCTTTAAAATGACCATACATTTTTTACTGTAGCATTAAAAATGATGGAATTTGAGCAACTTGAAGCCATGATCATTTTTAACCAGACAAGGAAAAGAAAGGGTTAGTAATTAAATTCTGTGTTTTAATTTTTTAACTTTTAGAACATCCAAACAAAATGATTGTATAGAAATAGACCTGATATGAAAAAAAAATCATTTGACATTTTGCATTAAAAGAATTTGTAATTTAAAATGATCTACACATACTGAAGATTATGTTTCAAATGTATTTATAGTGTGAGAGGTTGGTCTAACTTCTGGGTTGGTGGAGAATTATAATATGATTGAACTAAAAAATGAAAGATACACTAGTAAAAATAAAAACTTACATATATATCTTTTTTTCCTGCGTGATTTGATGCTATAGTTCATAGGGCATGGTCCAATTTTGTCATTTCTGGTGCTTGAATTTTATATGGATTCCTATAATAGAGCCATTTGATTATTTATAAATTTTATTTTTTTTTATTAAATAAATGCTTGAAGATTAGGGGATGCATTTTTTAAAAGATGAACAAGCACAAATTAAGTATATATTATTAATAAGAGAAAAGTACTGAAGTAAAAAAAAAATTGATAAATACTGACTTTCACAAATAATTTCAAGTAGCTCTCTTCAGAAACAAAAAAAACTTCTCCAGTTAATCTCTTCTCTCCTTCATAAAAAAACGTAAAAAAAAAAGAGTTTGGGTGGGTTTTTTTTAATCTTGGTTTTCCTCTATCTAAAAATAGTTAGTTTTGATTTACCTATTAATATTGTTTGGTTAGATAAACACCTGAAAGTAAGTTTGATTGGAACTCGAAAATAAAAATCAAGTTTTTGCTGCCAGGTTTCAAATTAAGGTTATATACATGGCAAGCTCATATACTGCTATTGGAGTACAAAATTTAGGTATATACAAATAATTATATAGATATAAAAGTTTCAGAATTTTGTCAATATTATTATTTTTTGATAAAATGTATATTAATCTGTCTTTCAAATTTGCAATGTTTTAATAATTGTATAACAAATTTTTTTGTCTATCCTCAAACAAAATTGAACATATATGACATATGTTAATCGAGAACAATAAAGTCTCATTTTCTTTATTTTTGTGTTTTAACTTTTTTTCTCTCACTTGCAAAAACATTAGAGCTTAATTACTTTTTGGATGTGTTAACTTAATTGAAAAATTAAGAGGGGCTTGACTTTAAAGTAATGGAAAATATAATTTTTTATTTAACATACATCCAAGCTATCTTGTTAATGTTCGATTTAAATAATACGTGCAGGGTCAATTATGTTTGTTTACGCTCCATTTACCAAAAAAGTATTTTTTTACATATTTTATTCAAAAACTAATTATGGCTAAAAAATAAAATAATGCAATAATGTAATTAGAGTTTTTATTTTACTTTTCCAAAAAAAAATAAAAGAATAAATTATTTGAAGATATTTTAGCTATCGCTTGTTTAAATGATATTTATATTATCTTTACTGAATTATAATCATATATAATAAGCAATGGGTGTGTGAGAATTTATATTTATTAAAAAAAATAAAGTATCCAACCACTTATAAACGAGTATGGTCGTTCTAATTTCGAAAAATGAAAATAGAAATTACTCTAGAAATTAATTTTGCCATGACCATACAAACCAATCTGTGAATCGTAATATATCCACGTATAGAACATATTGTTTTATTTTTATGTTTACTTGATATTTTACATGTTGTCTTTTAGTTTCTTCAACTATAAACTTATATTTCAATACCATGTTCAATTGTAACATTCCGATGTATTTTTGTTCTCTACCATATCTTCCCAATAGAGTAAAATGGCATTTCTGGTTGTTTAGAATGTCTTTGAGATAATCTTTATAATGTAGATCTCCTAGACAAACTATGCTCAAGTTACCATAAAATATCCTTTTAGGAAGTTATATATTGTTGATTCATTTTCCATATCTAAACAAATGAAAATGTGATTTATAATATGGACTGTATAACATCTCATTCAGCAAACTGAAGAACATATTGATTGTTTTTGTGATGTTGCTGCTGCATTTTTAAAATTGTATGGAACACCTTAAATTAAACTTTTCTTTCTAATGCTGTTAAAGTGTTCCAATAAGATATCCGAGTTTCACTTTCATACAATAAATTAGATAAAACAATAGTTTTTTTCCTCCCAGGCAGATAAAAACTTGAGTTTTTTTTTAACATTAATTAATAAACCAAAATCAATATATGTAGTATTCAAAACATTAAATACATTTTATAAATCATCTTTTGAACTGGAAAAAATATCATAATCATTTTCTTACTGCAAATGCCAAATCCAAGAAGTTGTTTATGTTTTCACTTTTAATTGAGTCAAATTAAAAATTTCATCATTAAACTTGTATTATATTATGATCTCAGTTTGATTAAGTGATTTATAAACAATTCCAAACATCACTGTCATGAAAATTAAAGTACATATGCTTGTGTAATACCAGCTTTTATTTCAAATGCTTCAAACTTTCTATCTGTAGTAATAATCCATCTTTTTATTCCTCATGTAGAAGTGTGTAATATAAATAAATTTTGATGGACACTAGCTAATTTCAAACAATGCCATAGAACTGTCTTATTAACCAAATCAAAAGGTTTGGTTAAATCTATAAAAGTAATATATAAATTACTCCTTTGCTTCTGACATTTTTCTTGCATTTGCATAATTATAGTGCTTCTTAATTCTCTAAAACTATGGCTGGAAGCAATCTGTTCAACAACAGTTTTAAAAGTATCTTTGATGTAGATCATTACTGCAATCTTTTCTATTTCTTTTGTTTTTAAAAATTGGAACAATAAAAGAATCATTAAGATTGAGTTGCACAATTTTATGAGTCCTTATATTGTCCCTATACTCCTAAAAACTTTCAATGTTTTTGAAGGTCACATATTTTCAAACTTCCCCAGATATTTCATCAGGATATATATAGCCTTCCTTTTTTTATGATTATAAAGAGCTATACTGACTTCACTAAGCTGAATAGTTTTGTTCAATTCTAAATGAATAATTAAATTGGATACATCATTAAAAGTCATCATCACAATCAAAATATTCTTCCATCTATTCAAAATATTGTCATCACATATAAGAGGCCAAATAGGATTGTAATACTATTTCTCATGTCCAACTGTTGTTTTCAATATATCATAAAATATAAAATATGTCCTGCTTAAATTTTAAAGTATTAACACTTATATTATGCTTTCTTTTAATTATTTATAGATCTTCAGAATTTAAAATATTTGGTAAAACAATTCATTTATACTAATTTGTTTTATTTTTTGATCAACTAATATCCAAATATTCTTTATCAACAACAGTTAACAAAAGTCAGAAATTATTTTTTTCTTTTATTTTAACATATACTTTAATTGTACATTAATCTTAATTATATGTAATGAACAAAGATCAAATACATTAATTTTTAAATTGCATTATAATGCCATGTTTTACTCATGCTCTACACATAATATTAAAAGCGTTCATTATTAACTAAATGTTTCATATTTCAAAACTCAGTTCAAGATATAAATAACAATTAAACAATCTTTATGATATATTTTAAATGAATATTTCTTATATAGATGGTTCAAGCTGTCTTTCTCTTCTGATTATTTTCTTAGTAGTATTTTTACCTCCTATAAAATCTTCTATTGAATTTTTTTCAATTTTCTAAAATCCAAATCTTAGTCATATATAAAAGAGATGACCAAATGGAATGTTTAAGCAATATCTCTTGAGTTCTCATGATAATTATTAAACTCAAATATAAAAATCACTTATAATTAATTTAGTTTGTTTGGTATTTTTCAATCATATTTTTCATCTTCTGTTTTATATTTTTACTTTTATTGAACTTATGAAAAAACAGTAAATATGTTACAAGTGAAAATAGAAAAACTTCATATGGATTAATAATTTTTTATATGTATTAATGGCAGCAGCATAGTCTAACTTGCATATAGATTTTGTAATAGAAATAAATGTTCATGTTAGTTTCAGTTGTTAAAGCATTGAACTATTTAAGAAATCTACTTGTGGATGAGCTTCTGTATGTTTTTAAAGGTAAATTTTTTCTGCAAAAAAATATTTATTATAATATTTATAACTAGTATGACAATAAGAAACTGAAAAAGCAGTGCACAGACATCTAAAAAAATTGTTTACCATGTTGTCTTTTAAAGACAAATAGACTATTGTGATAATGTCAACAGATATTATGTTAAAAAATATATTTTTAAGTATATATCTTTTTTACTTTGCTTTTTATAATAATTTGTAATTTATTTATTCATTTTTAAAAATGCATTTAACCTTTTGCTTGCCTAGTTTTATTAAGAATCCCCTGTTATCAGATTTGATTAAATTCCCAACTTTTTATTTTATCAAATTTATCTTTTTTTATTATATTTTTATAAATTTTGAATTATTTATTAGAAATATGTGTTTACAAATAAAAATTATTTTAAAAAATATTTCAATTTTGCAAATATAGAAAAAATACTAAATTGAAATGTTCATTATGATTAATAAGAAGAATAAGTTTTTTTTTATTGCACAGTTTCTAGTAATAATATTAAATTTAAACAATTAGATTTATTTTAATTAAATTTCAAGAACTGGTATAATTATTGTTCAGATTACTTAAAGCTAAAGAAATTTTATTTATAATTTTAGACAAATGACAAAAATTAATCAGCTGTGGTACTTTTGACCAATTATAAGTTGCACATGTCTTCTAAAAGTAAACACTTTCCAATGAATACTCAAACTAGTTATATTATTTTTCTAAAAAAAAAATAATTATTATTAAATTTTTAATTTTTTTTTCAATTAAACATTACAAAAAATATCCTACATTACAATAGTTTAGGCATAACATAAATGTTATTTCTTCATATTTTTTGTAACTCCAACAGTAATGTTGGAGATAGAAAAAAATAACTTTTTATGCTCTACCCATTTTTCTCTTCTTTTTTATTTAGTTAACATATTCCTTTATTGAGCTCTTCCTCCCTTCATTTATTTGATAGTGGCATGAATCAAATAATCTATTAGTAAACAGTTAATTTGTTGTCTCTTTAATGCGCATAATTATATATATATATATATTTAAATTTTAGGTTATCCTACTTATTTGTAGCTGAGAATTTAATTTTAAAAAATTTTAATTAACTATATGATGTAGCTTTGTCCATAATATCAGAAGTATATATGTGTGTGTGTGAATAAGTGGCATAATTTGATTATTTATTTACTCTAAGTTTAATAATTGGATTTTAATATCTTGGATTTTGTTTATTATATGACCTATGAGATAATATCTTTTCAGGATTCTGTTATTCTGTTATCTATATATATTATACTTAAATCAATTCATGGAACAATATATATACAGCTATACATTGTCAGAATACATATACATAGTTGATTATACCTTCGTTTAATTTTAAATTTATCATATGCCTAACTTTCACCTTTTTTTGCATTTTAGTGATATTCCTATAGATTTTTTTTTTTGCGTGCTTATTAGAGTTTTTTTTATGTCTTTTAGTCATTTTTCCTGGGTCATTTTTTTTTTTTTTACTGGTATTTATTCTAATAATCATTTTAACTATTATCATTGAACTTTTATATTTGTCTTTAGCAGTTTTTTCCACGTCATTTACTTCTGTTGTGTGTGTGTGTCCATTCATTACTTAACTGATCTTTATTTCTAATTTTTATCTTTTATAATCGTTTATTTTTATAGGATCTAATTATTGTTATCAATTGTTAGATCCAAAGAGTTAAATATTTTTGCTCACTTTCTTATAAATATTTTTGAAATTCATGTGTAGTCATTGATTAAAAGTACTGACTGACTGTAGAAGAATTATAACTATTGAAAATTAATTCTAGTAACTTTTATAAAACTTGTGTGTATAAATGTATATTTGATTGGAATAAATAATTTTGCAATGTCAGTATTTATAAAGGCTTTTTTTCTGTTAATCTGAACTCTTCTAGTCTATTAGGCACCATAGCATTGTTTCTAAATAGTTCTTTTTCTGTTTTAAACTCATGGGTTTTCTTATAAAAACCGAACAGATGTTTTAAATGAAAAATGAATGCATACTTCTTTTTTTTTTTTTTACTAAAGTTAAAAAGTTCGTCATTATTTCGATGGAAATAAATATATAAATTTAACTTGAATAAGCTTTATACAGTAATCGATAATTTTGTATGAAATGAATTTTAAAAAAAATTCCGAGAGATTCATAATTATGTAATTATCAAGACGCCACATTTCTGAATTATTTGAAGCATGTGCGCTCACCAATTGATTAACTTTTTGAGAAAGAATGCATTTCGAGAAATATACAATTATTGATTTGTTTTTTAATATGAAATATATTTCATTTTGTTGATTAATTAATATGTATTGACAAAGTTGTTTTGAAGATATATGTTTTAATTATTTTTAGAAAAGAGAGAAGAAAAGATGCTATGTTTAAAAAAATCCTTTTTTAAAAAAATAAATAAATAATATACTGAAAAATGATTTTAAATTAGGATATATATGTCCGTTATATTACTAAAAATGTCTTGCATATATATATACTTATACCTATGTTGAAAGGGCTTATGGTGTACTGTTACCTCTTCCAGCATTAGTTCGAATTCGAGCTGAGTAAAACGAAATTTTTTTGAAGATTCTGACTTGGAATTTTTTTTAGACATCTGTCATAATTAACTGTTTCTAATTAAAAGATATAACCAAGATACAAAACTGTTCAACCCTTACTCAACATTTTGTCAACCTGATACTTTATAGCTTGCTATAGAAAAGATTTTTGTTCTTCAGTTAGATATTTAAAATTATTTTTCCATACTTATTATGTTATTTTTTTTTTACTAACACTAAAATGGAAGTGAAACCAAGATTTGCAGCATGTGAAAGAGATAAAATATTGATAAAATTATATATATATGACATGGATATTGTAAATCTTATAATATCAGAATCATTGTTTTGTAATCAATAACATGAATAAAAAAGCAAACTATAGGTTAAGTTATGATAAGAGGCTTAAAACATCATGTGATATGTAAGCACTCAAGTTAGTTTTAAGCTTTATACTTCAATTCTGTTGATTAGTCTAAATTTTTCTCTCATGTGGGAATCAATTCAGGAATTTTTAGGTCTTGAATATATTTCTTTATCACTGTTCTAAACAGTACAGAACAAAACTATTTTTATGAGTTTAGTCATCTGACATGAATGATATCATGTAATAAAGATTAATTTATATATCAGTTATATTTTTTTTTACAATCTGACCAACTATAGATTGTTTGGATTTTTTTCTTGTAATACCTTTTATCAACTACATCAGGTGCCCAGGTAATTGGAAAAAATCCTAAATTTGATATCAATGTCCACAAAACATTACTACCAAAGGGTTTGCCAATGGTTTCTGATAAACAAAATCTGTGATTCATTTGTCAACAGATACATATTATAAATTTTTTAGTTATTTGAATATCATTTGATATTTGAATAGTACACTAAACATGGCATGGCTTTAAATATTAGAATTTTTATAAGTAGCTGAAAAGCTTTCAGTATAGAGATTAGCTATCCAATATTAGTTCACAAATCAAATATTTAATTATATTTAACTGGAAAATAAAAAGAATCAAGGAATCTTTTGTTTTTCAAATGACTATTGAGCTTAGTGATGATATGAAAAGCTTTTCTTTCCTGTAATGTAGAGTTATGTACACCTAGAAGTGCCAGCTCATACTATCACATTATTTTTAGTGGCCATTGTTAATGGCATTGTATATATCTATTTACACCATGTACTTAAATTATCTAAAAATTTTGTGTATCTTATTTCACTTATTAATCTTAACTCTTGTTTATATGATTTTTATATCTTAGTCTCATTAACAAAAAAGATTTGCTAAAATATAGTTGTGAATTAACAAAGGAAGCTATGGAAAAGAATAAATGTCTTTGAAGTATAAAATAATATCACAATATTGGAAAGTTGTTTCAACAATTAAAAACAAAAGATAGAACTGTATTTGAAAAAAAAAATTAAATAATAATATAGAACACAAAAAAATTAAAAGTAATTCTATTATTACAATACCCAAATAGCAAACATTTTATAGAAAGTTTTGAGACATACTCAAATCTATGAAAAAAAAAAGTTGTAAGCAACATTGCAATTATTATTGATATTTTAAAAGAATAAAGTAAAGAACTTAAAAACTTGTTGACAAAATTATATTCATATGTCAGAGTGATAAAGATATACCACATAATTGAAAGAATATTGTAGTGATGTTGATATTTTTAAAAGGTGAGATAGAAAATTTTAGACATTGCAGAACAAAAAAAAATTCTTTCAGTTTTATATCATTTGTTTTCCAGAGTTTGAATTCATTACTTATGATTATTCATGATTTTTTAAATATTCAATAGTAAGATTTATTTAATTAATCAAGAAAATTGAATTTTCAAAGATTTAAAGAATCATTTTTAACAAAGTTGTAAACAACGAGTCCACTTTATGTATTATTGTCAATTTATTTACTGGCCAAAGATGGCAATATTTAAAGCAAAAGTAGGTCAGTGGTAGTTAGAAGTTGATAAAGAATGCATTGTAGATATAAAAATACTTTAGAGATCTTAACTTACCTTTAAAAGTTAAATTTACTTAATTAATTAAATAAAATGTACTATTAAATATTTAGAAATCACAAATAATCATAATGATTTTAATGCATTCTAAAATTTCACTGTGAACTAATACTTATGTATCAAAAATGATTTTAGCATGTTATATTTTATCCAAATATTAAAAAAGTTATAAAATGAACCAATAAATGTGAGTTTTTATTAGGTTTTGGATTTGTAGATTATGAAAAGATATGTAATTCTTTAAACATTTCCATTATTATTAATGTTTTGTATCATTAATATACAGACCCATCATATTCTAAAAATATTTATAAAAATTTAGAGGTGGCAATAAAAAAATTAACATTGTTATGGATGTAGAACAGAATCATTTTATATCTCTAAAACTTTTTACAGCAATTTTACAAAACATTTTATGGATTAAAATAGAAAACTAAGGAATAAAAGCAAATTAGGGTCATTTGTTTTATCTAGGTTTTTCAAATGATATGAGTTTCTTTTCTTTTTTTTTTTTTTTTTTTTTTTTTGCAAATAGGATTTCAGAGTTTTGACAAATACTATAAGAGTTAGCAAGAAAGTAGGACTAAAGAAATGCTAAAAAAATTAAAATAATGTTCAATGACATTTTTTTTTACAGAATGAAACAAATATTGATAGTTTTGAATTAAAAGATATTAACTATAAATTCCTTGTTCAGATTATTAATACAGATAAAAATATAATGGCCAAAATTGAGCAAAGAACTGAGAGTGCTTTGAAAGAAATATTTTAATATTAAAAGGAAATATGCCTGTGTTCAAAAAGTTTTTAATAAATGCATTTTACCAGTTCTTGCATAGGATCTGACATTTATATACTTAACAAAAGAGCAATAAAGACAATACAATAAAATATAGAGAGAGATATTTTGAGAATGTCAAGAAGAGATCAAAAATAAAATATGTATCTGAGAAGATAAATATGTATAATTGGCATTATTGAAAGAATTAAAAAATTGAAATAGTGCTGTAATAAAAATATGATATCAAAGGAGATCCAAGATTTATTAAAAAATATCTAGAAAAAGGCTACATGTGAGGAGATAGATGAGATAAAGAAGTTTTCTGGATTAGAGAAACTGGAATAAATTTGGAGAGGTCTCCATTTTGCAATGAATCAATAATAACTGATGTGATGATGATAATGATAACTATTATCCAAAATAAATTTGCATTTTTATATTAATTTTTGGTCCCTTGCAATTTGACCAGTGATAGAGTGGCCACTATGAACTTAAAAATCCAGAACATATTTATAGCTGAATAATATCTATAATATTTAAATATATGTATATTCTCTATACTAGACTTAATGTAATTATAAGAGACTTGAACATGAACTTTCAAGCTCTTTACATCTATCCAATCTATCTTATACAACTGATATACATGATTACATACATGTGAAGAAGATAAATGATCTCCAATATACATATTTAGTGCTGAACTAGCATTCATCAGTTGATCAAGATTACCATCTTCCAGACATATATACAATCAATGCTCAGTTTATATTAAGTTAGCAAATCTTTAAACTTTAATGGACAAGCAGCCTGTATTCTGCTCATACCTCTTCTGTATAATTAAATGAACATATGAAGGTCCTGTGTGTGAGGGATCAGATTGATTTAAGGTCAACATGGGTATGATAATAATATTGGCATCAACAAAGGCTTTGAGCATTCCATCCTGAGATTTTCAGAGTGAAGAAGCTTATCCATTAAAGTTTAAAGATTCACTCTTAATATAAACTGAGAACTGATTGTATATATGTGTGGGAGATGGTGATTTGGACCAACTGTTGAGTGCTGGTTCAACATGAAACATGTATATTGGAGATCATCTATCTTTTTCACACACACATGGTCATGTGTATCTGTTTTATAAGATAGATTGGATAAATGTAGGGAGGTTTAAAGTTTGAGTTCAAATATTTTATATATATATATGTCAACAGATGGTGTTCTACCAAAAACACCGTCAAGCGTATTTCGTTTACATAAACGTCAGAGAATGCATTCACTATCTCTAACTTTAATTCCACTTTCAGATCATGATTTCAAGCTATTTGCTGTCTTTCACTGATGATAGCAAATAGCTTGAAATCATGATCTGAAAGTGGAATTAAAGTTAGAGATAGTGAATGCATTCTCTGACGTTTATGTAAACGAAATACGCTTGACGGTGTTTTTGGTAGAACGCCATCTGTTGACATAAATACAAGCGTTAACAAGTTTTTAACTTGATTTTGTTTTTCATATATATATATCAGGTAAATGTTGCATGATTTTCCATGCAATCAACTATGCAGATTACTTATTACCAGTTTCATTTGACAAATTCAAATTTATAACCCAGTTTGTTATAATTTTACAAATGCTTCAAGTATATTAAGGTTACACTCTCTTTTGCATGGATACCAGAAAAAAATAAGAATAATGGAAAATAAAATATTTGTCTTATCCAGTCAATATATGAAATTGAATTGGTAAATTTGATTTTAAGTATAGCTTATATTTATGCTATTTAATTTTAAGCCTTCTGAACAAAATGCTTAAAGCACATAAAGTGGCTATACTAATTTAAATAATTTTAAAACAAATTTAGCTTATTCATGCCTTTATTTAACAAGTATAGTAACTAATACACCCACCTACTTGATAATGATGTGGCAAATATGTACAGTTAGAATTTCAAAATTTTTCATAAGGTAGATAAAGATTTCTAAACAAACATATTTCTGTAAAAACATCTCATATTCAATCTACATATCTCAGTTATTGGACATATTTGTCATCTAATTAGTCTTAGCTGGGAAGTAAAAGTTCCAAAATGATCTAAACTAAGATGATAACAAAAATGTATTAGTCATAAAATACAAATATTGCATGTATGCAATGCATAATGTAATTAACATAATACAGAATTCACCAGAGGACAGCCACACCTATCATTGCTAATTATTCAAGTCAATATTTATTAAATGCATTTCAACACTTCCACTTTAATAGGAAGTTAAAATCAAAATATTAATGCAGTAATTACAAAATTATATGTTATATATAGGGTATATGAGCACAGATTTTCACACACTCCACCACTCTATCTCATAACACTGATACACTTGATCACATATATGTTGAAAAGATAAATAATCACCAATATACGTATTTCATGCTAAACCAGCAATCATCAGTTGGTCCAGATTACCATCTCTACACATATATGCTTTAAGTGCTCAGATATATATTAAGATAGTTAATCCTCATACTTTAACGGACAGGCTTCAATCTATTCCACATTCCAACTCTTCAACCGTCCATCCAATTGAAAATCTGATAATGAAATGCTCAAAGGCCACCCTGAGGTTATAAATAAAAATTCATTATACATATCACATTAAATTATTTTCAATTACATTTCAATTCTTTTTTAATATTAGTAGTAAAACAATTGCAAAGCATATCTATCTATAATAATAAATTTTTGATTACATATTTTTACAGCCTAATAATGGATGATTTGATTAAAAATGAATTACTTCTTTTTTTAATATTAAAAGTATTTGTTTCTCTTAACAATTGAATAGGTACTTTTAATTCTATTTTAGATATACATCCACTAATATTAATTTTTCCATCAACTAACTTTTTTAACATTATCATGATTTAAGTATTGTTCTGGCATTTATTATTGATTGAATACTGTATTAATCTAAAATATCTTTTTTCCAAATTATCAACTCTACATTTAATGTAAACTAAATCCAGATTCCATATTATAGAAACATATTCTAACATAGGATAATAAGAGAACAGAATAACATTATTTGTAATACATTTTGTACAAGCATTAGATGTAAATTGCTTAGAAAACAGAATCTTTATATGTAATATAAATTTATACAATCCTCTAGTGGTATTTGTTTTGCTTATATTTATCTTCATATTATTAAATTTACACTAATCATTAAAATGTTCAATATCATTTTGGAATTTGATATGATTCTCATAAATATCCATTCTTTTAAATAATTTGCAATCATCTGTATATGTATCATGCTTTCTTTAATGGTTTGATCAATATCACACATAAAGTTATTAAAATATAATGGAGACATTATCCACCTTGTGGCAACCCTATCATATTTTTGAAATAAATTGACAGTTTTGTTTATACATACAAAATGACTTTCTTTATCAAATAATTTTTAAATCATGCAACTAAATGAGAACTAAATTTCACCATTTAAAGTTTATAAATTAATCTATTATGAGGCACTCAATTAACTGTGACCTGTCAAAATAGACAATTGTGAAAAATCATGTGTAATATTATCAGATATCACCATTAAATTAATAACAACAGATTTGTCTGGTAAAAACTTATGCTGAAAATCAGGCAATACTTTAACCACATCTGTTATGATATTATTATAAATATATTTCTTATAAATTCTATCAAAAGGTGACATACTAGAAATAGGCCTATAGTTGCTAAGATCACATTTATTTCTTTTTTTGGTATATAGGTATAATCTTAGCTATTTTTAAAATTTCAGAAATAATACATTTATTAATAGATAAGTTGATTATATACTTTAAAGAAGCTGCCAAACAGTCAGAATAACTCTTAATAATAAAGTTAGAAATCTCATCACAACCCATAGAAAATTTTGACTTAAGTTTATGAATTGCATTAATTATTTCAGTAATATGTATTTTATTAACATATACATTCTAACAAATTACATTATCAAAGTTGACATGAGACAAAGCATTATCAGATGTATTTGAATAGGTATTTGAAAAATAATGACTTAAATCATTCAAAGAAGACTGATAATTATTTCTCCAAATTATATATCATCAACAATTCTTACATTTTTTAATACAATTCCAAAGCAGCTGAGGATTCTATTTAAAAAAATTTCAATATTCTTTGGGTTGGAAAGAATAAGTGGATTCATTTTATTCTTTCATAAATACTATATCTCATGTTGGGAATGAAAGTATTCATTTATTATTAACACTCGTAAAAAGCGCATAGACAATAGCTTGACAGGCTGATTTTAAATGTATTAAATTATAATTATAATCTCTCTTCATAATAAACTTAGCATAACTATGCAATAGACAAATTACTTGTATAACTCATTATCATTAGATATTTTATATAATCTATTGAAGCTGTAAATATGTTTTTACATTTTTGTGCTTTGTCTGTTACTAATTATATAACTACTAACACAGTTTTGAACCCAACTTATATGTAATTAGCACCAATATTTAGCAATAAGTGATAGCATATGGATCTTTACTAAATTTAAATATTTTATGGAAAATTAATTATGAAAAAAAACATTTATTTTTCTTTTATAATTTATCAAGAAATTTTTTTTTCCTCATGTGTCATAGCATCAGCCGGGAAGCGAACCTGCTAACCCGGGACAACTGCTTGTAAAGCAACTGTTGATGACCTCTCAACCACCAATGCTTGACAATTATCAAGAAATTTTAAGTTCTTTTACATATTTAATTCATGTCTGTATATATATGTAGGATAGATAAATAATCTTATATATTGTAAATAAAAAATTTTATAATTTATATAAAATAAAATCAACATTTAAGTCACACAATGCAATCAGTAGATCTTGAGATTTTGGTGAGTCATTATATCATTCTAAAAAAATGTGTAACATGTTATAAATACCAAAGATTCCTTAATTAAATTTTTACTTTGCTAATTGATCAGTCTTTCCATACTATATATGGAAATATAGGTCAATTTAGTTAAATTTCACTTGGTTATTAATTGGTTTTTCCATACCATATATGGAAATGTAGGTCAAGTTAAAATATAACCAAGTATACTGAATTTGAAACAATGGCTGGCCAGAATTTGATCAGATTAAAATCTAAACAAAAATGTAATGGTAACAAAACATCCTGTTTCTAGAGATGTGCAAAATGGATAAATATCTTGCCTCAATGCAACATTCTTTAAATATTCACATTATGTATAAATAGCTACATTTTTGACCATCATGAAATATTTGTTCTAAGCCATATCAGAATGCTAACATATTTCACATTAGTTTATTTTGTAAAATAAATAATGTCGGAATAAAGGAGAAGACTATTTACTTTCCAATACATCTGGGAATCTCATCTCCTATTCATTATGCCAAAGCTTGAAACATTTGGGCCGAATATGTGTACTATTCAAAGAAGATGCTTGCCTGTAAGTGAACTTTAAATCTCTTCTGATGCCTGTTTCCATTCAAACCAGTCTCTGATCATGATCCGCCAATTACCTGCATTGTGTCTGCATTTTGGCCAAGATAAAACATCTACATTGCTTTCAACTAGTGAACTCTTATTCAATATAACTTTTATTTAAAATTATATTTAATCCTTTTCCTTTATTTTAATTCTTTAAATATCTTTTGTAAAATGTTAAATAATGTCTATACAATTTATTCTAATACTGTATTAAGTTCTTAAATTTTGATGCTGCAATTTAAATTAAATTTTATTTTTTCTTAGTTTGTATTTTGATTTATTCTTAATATGCCAAGTCAGTATTAGTATCCAACCCAGCAAGTAAATTTAAACTTCACTGCTCATAGTTTCTCCTGTTAAATAGTTGGAGATGTAAATTTTCTTTAAGGTTAATTATTATAAACTAACTTGGTTTTATACCGATTATTTTACTTACTTTTAAATGGCAGGTAATGCTTTAATGCCTGTACTTAGCTATCCTCATTAATTATAAAGTAAATCCTTACTTAATCAGTGAAATATGTTTTACCAATTTATTTAATTAAATCTCACCAGAAGTGAATATAATATTTAATGTATCATTTGCTTCTGAGTGATTTATGATTTTATTTTGTAAATTAATATGTTAAGTTATACACGCATGGATTCCTTATAGAAATGTCAGAAGATATTTTAGAAGTGTGGGAGAAAACAATCTATCTCCTTTAGTCTTTATATGCTGACCCATTTTTACATTTTCTTAGGCATTAGTTAATTGCTTGTGGGTGGTTTGTGTTAGGCATTTCATTATGCCAGTAGCATATTATTTTATACAAGTATTAGTTTATTGTTACTATTAGTGGTACAAACTATTTATATATTGTAGGCATTATTGGAATATTATTACAATCATTTAATTCATTGATTTTCTTGCTTTATCATGCACCATGGGATCTTCAGCATGCCAGGACTCAATCCTCATTATCCTTCACAAAGTAGATGCTTTTCCTACTAGATATCTCTTTGAGGCACTTCTAATGGATATATATATATATATATATATATATATATATATGGAAAATATGGATAAACCATTACAACATGCTAGCTCATGCCATTATTTCTTAGATATATATTCTTGACCATCATGCAGACATATTCACACTCTTATGCCACTATTCTTCAGAGCTATGTTATTAACTATTGTACTGGCATAGTCTCACTCTTGTGTAAATATGCCAAACCACCTAGAGTGTCTTAAATGACCTTCATATATATGATTGTAAATTATAATGTAATACCACCTTTATTATTGTTAATTTATTTATACACTTGCAATGCTATCTGTAAGCCATAACTATATGCTTTTTGCCAGCCATTCTATTTAATTCTCTAGCTCAGATTATATAATTGCAGCTTATTTTAGGCTGAGCCATCTTACTCCTGCCCATTTGAGCCATCTCCCAAATCTAAGAGAAATGAAATCACACACACTCTTAAAATCACACATCATAAACTCTTACTTATATGTATAATGTTATAATAAAATCCATTAGTGTGAATTTGTAATATTTTAAATGAGGATTAAGCTACACTGTATTATTGATTATCAAATTAATTTATTCCATAGCCTTGGCATATTAACTGTACCAACCAATTTTACATTTATATATTAACTGCACAAGCCAAAATTTATATATTAATTGAACAAGTTATGTATTAAACCAAATATTTACTCACTTATGTAACTTCTAAATGACCTATTTAAGTAATCCAGATGCATGATTGCAAATCAAATCTTCAGCAAATTTGTAATAAGAAGTGTATAGACATTCTACATATATATTTCATTTCATTTATTAAACTCCCATTTAATCATATAATGAATTTATGTTATCATTTCTCTATATTATCGTACTTGTCATTCATTGCCTGAATCTCTAGTCTTAATTATTTGATTAAGTTATATTATTCCTTACCTGAATGAAATTTTCTTTTGTATTATTAATTAACTTCTCTTCTATTCAATGTTGCCTTGAATATTATTATGGCTCTGATTATTAATTAATATTAAGCAATAGTCTGTACCATTCTTTGAATGTTATATTTCATAGAAATTATTAGTCAATCACTTGAATATATTATTGATTTCCAAGTCTCTGTGCTCACCCTGTTCTCATTGCTGGGACCAGAATCAATGGAAAACTTATAGTATCATCAAAAGCTTTGCTCATATAGTCATAGACCTTGGAACACAGGCAAATAGGTTAATGTTTAGTATTGTTCATGATTTATGGATCTTGCACATGCTAGATTGATGTACTTTTGCTTGGATTCTCAGTCTTGTTGAATGAACATACGATTTTGACTGGTATACTATGATATTTATGTTTTCTGTTGAAATTTCTTTATAATTCTTTAAAGAACCATTTAGAATATTTATTATTGTTTTTTTGAAAGAATCTAACATGGAAATACTGTTCCAAACATTTTTTTTAAATACCAATAAATTTATTAGCAGCCATATTTAGATCATTTTCTGTATAAATTACATTCCAGTCAAAACCTCTCAAAATTTATATAAAGTACAATAATAATCATGTTTATAATCTCTAAAATTAGTTTTAATAAATATTACAGGTTCTTAAATGCCATCTATTATAATATCTAATAATAGATTGTGTGAATCAGGACATATTAAAACCTGATTAGGCAGCTGATACTTCAAATTATTTTAGTACTAAAAACAAGAGCTAATACTTTTCCCTTGAAATTGATAATGTTATTATGCTGTATTAGTTTAATTAAATTAGCAAAGTTTTTAGTTGTGTAAAGCATAAAAACATCATCCACATCATTTATGTTACATAAATAATAATCTGGTGCATTAATATCACCTGTTAAAACAATGTCATCTTTGTAATTTAGGAGAAACTCTTCAATCATTGTCAAATGTTCATCTAACTCACAATAAAACAAAGTAAGTTATAAATATATCATACCTACTAATATTTTCCATATATAACATTTCCACATGCTTTATATATTTTGATAACAACCATGGAAATTGCATACTGTCTATGACACATGTATATTATATCTATGATCAAATATGTTTATATCAACAATTGTGTCATTATCTGTTATTTCAATTGTATACTTTCTATCATACATATATATATGTGAATATGAGATTTTCACAGGTTGCATATATAAAAGGCATATTTTGTGGCTTCATCCATGTTAAAAAATTTAAATATTGATATACCGATGTTTTGACTTGATTACACAAGTCATCCACATTAACATGGATGAACCCACAATATATATATGATCAAATATACTTATATCATCAATTGCTTCATTTAATTAAGTCTCTGTTAAAATAAAATATAAATATATAATGGTAATTCATTTTTAAAATCTATTATTTTGGTTCTAAGTCCATTTACATTTTGATAATAGCAATTTAGTGATTGCTATGTATCACATATAGACTTATTATAAATTGTCTTTTATATATTTATATTTTGCCTGTCTATAATATTTCCATTAACAATATAATTCTCCAGAATATCCTCATTTACTTTCTCAACTTTACTTAGTTTTCTGAAGAAAGGCAATATAACAGCATTTTCTGTCCATAAGTTCATGTCATTCATTTTATCACTAGAAATTTCAGGACAGAGACATAAAATGATGCATATTTTGGATTACTAATTAAAATTCAATGCCACACTGCTGAAACATTTAGTTCATGTTCTAAGTACTTTTAATTTTCTCTGCTGAAGTTGGTGAAAAAAATCTCATTATAAAATTTTTTTTAATGAACTTATAGGTTTAACTGCTTTTAATGAATGATTAAAATTAATATTAATCACTGATGGTTTTTTTTGCTTTAACATAGTTCTATTTATTTTTATAAGATACATTAATAAAATCTTCACAATTAAAATTTTTAGAATTAATCAATTTCTCATTTATATTTTTTTTCACATTTATATTATTTAGGTACTTGTGAGTTTTCAGGTATGCCAAGATGACATCTTCTATTTTTAATAAATCTACAATATCTAGGGCCTATAACCTACCAAAGATGAATTAGTTTTTAAATTAAAATAAATCGATTGTTAAATTTTAAAAAAATAAATAAATTTCATTAAGAAGCTTTATTTCAGTTTTATACCTATATTACAATGTGAGAAGTGATGAGAGACTGTTAATGTTGTTATACTTTGACTCAATTCAGCATGTTTTTTTTTGCTTGCAGTTTTTCGGTAAATTGTCATAATGATAAAAATTTGGGACCTTCCTGTCACAGAACATGAAGCAAATGGATATCCAAAGATATGGGATCCTGCCTTTCTAAAAAGTGTGTATTAATAGTCACAATATGATTGCATGTTGCTGATCTGAATAAACTGTAAATATTGTATTTATATATTTTTTTAGGTTTTGTTAATAAGTTAATCCAAAAAGAAAAGAAACGGTAAATACTGTAATTATTTTTTCTCTATTAGTAATAAAAAATAAAATGTAATTGTTAAATTTGGGGGTCCCAGAACTGTAGATTCATCAAAAAATTGGTCTGCCATCTTGGTTTAGCTGAAAACTCACAATTACTATTATTTTCAAAGAGAAGAGTAATAATAGTCAAAATAAGAGTCAGAGATCACATGATCCTATTCTCTTAAGCTTGTAAGTTATAAACAATGAGGATTGCCAATTCCTCAACAAGCTTGTGATAAATGCTTAGCCAGAGGCAACCTATCCTGGCACCTCTCTGAGGAGTGCCAAAGCATGAAACCATGCTCAGGGGTTGGGGGGGTTCCTGATAAAGATATTTTAAATGCTGGCTCTGGCAAGCATTTATCACAAAGTTTGTTGAGGAATTGGCAATTCTCATTGTTTATAAGAGTAGTACTAGACAAATTTCTTTTTTTATATATTGCTCTTTATTAATAGCACTTTTTTCTTTGTATTTATTTTTAAGCAAAACATTCTTACAAGAAGGCTGAACAGTTTTTTTTTTTAATTATAGATTCATTGTCTTTCTTATGTTAATTATGAATTATCTTTTTGACTACTTTTTTTTTTCCTTTAGATAAAATACAATCATCAATTCCCAAAGACACTTGATCATAATAAAGTGTGAAAACAGCATTCTTAATTTTTGTTTTATTCAAATATTGCAAAATAAATGATCTCATAAATTTATTTTCTGTTTTTATTTGTAATAAAGTTATTAATGTCATTTAGTTTGCTTTGTATTTAGTTATAATTATAAATTTCCTACAACTTCCCTGATCTAAATAATAAAAATTATTTAATGACTTAGAAAGTTGTTCTGAATCATTAGACAAATTTTTTAAATCTTGTTGTACCAAAAAATCACTATAAGAGCAATTTAAGCATTTGTAATAATTTTTACCATTTTCAACTAACAATTGTAAATCAACTTTTTTTAAGTTAACACATTTAAGATGAAATTTATTATTACAAATATTATTACATTTAATATACTGTTGGTTTATATGAAAAACATATTTATATATTCCACATATTTCCTTAAATTGGCTTTTTGTCTTCTTTGTTTTCACTGCTGTTAAATGGAGATATTTTAGAATTAAAAGATGCGATTACCTAATCCGGTTACTTCACACTGAGAATCAGTGCAATACTTTTTTAAGCATGTAGTGGGACTTTTTTCATTTCAAAGTTCACACCAAATCTTTTTTTGCCTTCTAAATAGCAACTTGTCATAATGAGTATTTATTGTTCCTCTTATGACCTACTGTAGCAACCTCCATTAAAATAGTAAATAATAAATATTTTGCTCTATAGTAATTCAAGAAGTAGCACACTCAAAAAGTACATCAGCAGATAGATAAAAACTTCCTGTCTCATGAGTAGGTACTGTGACACTTCTTGTTGTAGTATGATAGCTTGCCACATGCCAATGTTTGGTTACATTAGTTTCCAGTTCTGAACATGGACTTGCCTCACTGTGTCAACAATTTAGATTCAATAGTTTTTGTCTGGAGAATGTGTATACTGTCTTTCAGATTTGACAATAGTTTTCTGGTCCTACCTTCAAAAAGTCTAACTATTTATTGCCAGATTTACATCCTTAATGGAAATGTTCAGTGACCATTATCACTTATTGGCTTGTTCATACCATTGACTATGCACTGTCTAATTGCAAATGCATAGGTTCATGAATGCTTAATCTGATCTAGATAAAGAAAAAATCTGGACTAGTCTATTATTTGAATGTAATGTGAGATATAACATTCACTTTCCCTGGCTAAATTTAGCCACAAATAAGGTAATCATGATGGTGGGTTGGTAGGCATTTTCCTAATTTTTGTAGTTTTGTCTGGCTTGGTGATCTTCTTGGCAGGTCCACTGTCCTATTTCAGAGATCTTGAAACTGTGGGTTCATTGCATCTGGCTAGTGACCCATCACTATTGCCTTGCAATTCATTGTTCATCTGATGAAACTTTGCTGATGGTTGGTGACATGTAATTTACCTTTTATTTGATGAGCTCTTGCTTTCATAACTGTCAAATCTAACAGCCCATTGGAGAAAATGTCTGCATTTATTAATAAGATTAATAATTCTCATTTGATTTTAAATTTTTTTATGGACATGCCAATAATGTTTGTGGTCATTTTTTTTTTAATAATGACAAAATCTAATGACTCATGAGGGCAAGATTTTATCATTTTAAACTTTTTTTTCAGCCATGGGGGAAGAAAAATTTTATTTTGTCGACTGCACCAAATATGTTGTGTTTAGTCTGGATTATATGTAACACAAGCATGCATAAATACATTTATAATATATTTGTTACCAAAATAAAAACAAATAAATATACACTCATATTTACAATGGCTATACTCCATCTGCTACAGATGGTGAAATTTAGCTCCTAATTATAGTGTGAACTATGGAAGAAGGGCCTGCATATGCCCTTATAGATTTCCCTGCCACATCCAGCTGTATTTTGGTAGTCTGCCCTATGAGTAGGTATAGAGACACTTTTAGCTATACTATGATAGCTTGCCTCATGTTAGTGTTTGGTTCTAGCAGCTTCCAATCCTAAACATGAACTTTCCTCAATATGTCAACCATTTAGCTTTTATAGTTTTTGTGTGGAGTACATGTATACTATCTTTCGGGTTTGACAATAGTTCTCCAGAGAATATGTATATATAGTATTACAGGTTTGACAGCAGATCTATGATCCAACCTCCAAAAAGAATATTTATTGCCAGATCACATTTTAATAAAAACTTTCCAATTCAGTGAGCATCATCACCTATTGGCTAGTTCTTGCCATTGATAATGCATTATCTAATTGTAAACACATAGATAATGAATCTGAAGGTAAGGTGAGATGACAATAACACTATCACATGATATTCAAGTTGAACATTTCTTTGTTAGAAGGCATATTTATCAAGGAAAAAAATAATTTGTTGATATTGCCATTAATAAACTGTAATTTTTTTATGAAGCATTTTATGCAAAGGAAGTAATTTCTTTCATCCATAAGCCAGGTACATTTTCCAACAAGTCAAAACAAACAATTTTTTAAAAAAACTATTACACAAATGCTGGCCTTTCCATAGGGCAGGTACATTTCTGGATTCTAAAAAAATATGGTATTTTACAAAAAAAAACATATGCAATAAACATTTTGAAGGAAAAAAACACTCAGAAAAAAATCAGTACATGTGCTTTTAACTACAGTACAAAACTGAATAGGTATATTATTTAAATCATGAAGAAAATGTTATTACAGTACATAAATTCATGTTTTACATTATAGTTAAAGTCCCATAATTCAATATTGCAAGGTTCATGGCTCCACAATAATATCATGTATGAATGAAATTTGTTAAAGCAACCAATTAAAAAAAAACTTACAAAAACCAGTGTACTTTCCATAGGCCAGGTTAAATTTGTTTTTATAAATAAATAACTATACCTAATTATATATATATATATTGTAACGATCCGGAGAAAACGCTTATGATCTCCCTCTGGGGCGCCCCTAGTTTCCAAAAATTTTTATAAGGGGGGAAAAAAAAAATTTTTTTTTATATATATATATATTATATATATATATATATATATATATATATATATATATATATATATATAATAACTTATCTAATATAACAGGTATATTTAAAAATATTAATTTAGCTTTATTAATTCTATAAATAGTTTTACTTTTATTTTTATTGAATAAAATAAAATTAAACAAAAAAACACATTATGTACTGTACACAAATTTATTGACAATTTGCATTAAGTCGCTTCAGCAGTTTGGTGTTTTATATACTCTAGTGTTTGAAGCTCAAGCATTATTAAATTATTATTCATAATAAGAGTCTTATATATTTCTATATAATACAAATAAAATTCTCACATTTATTTATATAATGTTAAAATCTTTTGTTTAATTTACATTGAATCTTTAAAAAAAATTGTTAAAGCAACCAATTAAAAAAAACTATAAAAACAACTCCACATTTCATGCATGATGACACACTTTTTATTGGCTAGGTACATACATTAGTAATAATAATAATAATAATAATAATAATAATAATAATAATAATAATGATGATGATGATGATGATGATGATGATGATAGTAATAATATAACCAACAATAACAAGGCAGTTTTGAGCTTGGTTTGAGACCAGAAAAGTTTGCTAGTTGTGGTCCAGATAGCCATTGATGTGGCATTTGACTCTATGTCAGTTGAGGTACTAATCAGTATGTTGGCTGTAGTCATAAACCCTTGCATTCTTTCTATATGCTGACTAACTCACTGCCCAATTGTGAAATACATACACTCAGTAGCAAACACTGCATCCACTTCTTTCCCACAGAATCTTCCTCCCAAGATTCTCTTTTCAGTTCCTTTCAGTTTATTTTCTATATTAACCCTCTACTTGTGAGAATCCAGAAATCATTCACTGGCATCCAAATTCTAAACACATCTCTGTAGATAACCTACATTGCCTATATGGATGGTATAACTGTTTTTCTTTTATCTGAAAAATATCTACCAACTTTACACAGAATACTACAAGATTTTGTAGCTAAAAATGAACTCAATGTGAATCTAAAAAAGACTACTGCATGGTCTCTTTACAATATCAAACCATGCACAGGCATATAAATTTAAATGCAATAATATGTAAAATCTAGGGCAAGTTTAATCAAGAAATAGAATGAGTCACTACTTCACTCTCAAAAACCTATCTTTCCATATATTCCCAAGATACAATTATTTAACCAGATAATTATCATTAAAATCACTTATTACTCCTCCATAATCTACCATCCCATAATTATTTTTTCCAAAGAGTTTACAGTCAAAATGTCTTTTTTATATAACAAGTTTTTGTAGTGGAGGAAGACAGTGTCCATATCTAAAAAACAGGTTAGCCCACCAACAATGCACAATAGACTAGGCCTTTACATCATTCATATCTTTCATATGCAGAAGACTATAAACTTAATAATAGCCACACTAAAGAACTTTTCAATGTTACAATGCTTGTTTCAAATAATGCTGACAGATAGACCACCCTCCTTGCAGATATCTCTTCAAGCTATGTACATATATTTATAGTCAAATCTATTCATTGATCCATCCAAATCTGTACTACAATATCAGCCCTCCAATGATAGTAATCAATAATCAACCATTATACTGCAAGATCAAAAATGGTCTTTAGAGGTAAAGTATTTCAACTTCCTACAAAGATTAAACCTCTATGCTTGGCTCACTTCATATTTTTAAGATACCTGTGGTTATCCCTACATCACAGAGCAGAGGAAACATAACAACACCTATTCTATCACTGCTCAGTCATAGAAGAATCCATTATAACATGATCAGAGCTCACAGACAACCTAACACCACTCTCAAGACCATCACAACTGCATATTGCAAATACTCTATCCCATCAATCTGCACAGCTACATTTATCTTTTATCCACGTGGGTCCATTCATTGTATATTCACTTTATGAAACAATATATTATGCCACTCATCAACATTTAATAACAATCTAGTGCAAATAAAAGCTAGGGATAACAAAATTACACATTCTTACCTCTTCATGGCTCTTAGTCACTTGTAACACAGCAATTCAATCTCTAACCAGCACCAAGCTCCTACCACTCTACACCAACAAGGTCTTTCTCAAAAGTTGTGTCATTATCCAACAACTGGAATACATATTTTTATCTGAGCTCATCTGACAGCAAACTATTGAATTCAAGACTGAAGTCTTAGGCACTGAAAAGCAAACTAAAATCAACAACACAACACCTATGTGACTGATTGCCATCTAACATTGCTAACATAAAGCTTTTGTAACCTCATATTACATAAATTAATATCCACAACCATCTACCAAATAAAATGAATGCTAGACTTTACTTAAAAAAATGAAAAACCATGCAACAATTATATATGTACCTGCACTCCTATCCCCTCAGTTTAATCAAAGATATTGTACAAAACATATCCAACTGCAAATCAGCAAATAAATACTGAAACCTCCATTCATGCCCCACTATATTTAATTATGTAAAAGTTCATCAAACAATTCATTTCACTGCTCCCCAACTATCCCCCTCTCATTTCTACTATGTATATACACTCAACTTTTAACCAACACTCTCCTATGACTTTAAATGTAACCTTTTTTAAGTCGTTAATAGCGATCCTTTTTTTGAAACTTAATAAAAGTAGTAGTAATAATATTAATGATGTTAACTATTTATATTTCTTTATAGAATGTAATTATATGCACCTATAGAGAAGCTTATTATATCTAGAAATTAAATATGGCTTAGCACTTTCAAGAATTTAGTGTTCTCATATTCATAGCAAGATGAAATAGAATAATAATGGCAAGATGAGTGTAATTGTGTATATTTAAAGAGATTAAATATAATTAGAGCATCCATTTTTTGGAGAGAATGGAAGTTATGTCTCTCTATTATTGATAGCATTTATATTATTGACAATACAGCAAGTCTCCCTTATTTTTCTCTATGGGTCATTTCTCTTTATATATTGAATTATTGCATAGATTCAAAGAGAAAAATAAGTTAAGCTTGTGATATAGTTAATAATATGAATGCTTTCATTCATAGAGACTCATCCTTCCCTCTCTCCAAAAAATGAACACTCTAATTTAAATATTTAATTTTGAATTTAAATAAATTTTAATATCTTTAAATATATACAATTACACTCATCTCTCCATTAGTATTCTATTTCATCTTGCTATGAATATGAGAATGACATAAATTCTTGAGCATGCTAAGCCATATTTAATTTATAGAAATAACAAGCTTCACTATAATTGCATGTAAACACACTTATTAAATTTATTATTATTATTATTATTATTATTATTATTATTATTATTATTATTATTATTATTATTATTATTATTATTATTATTATTATTATTATTATTATTATTATTATTATTAAATTTATTACTATTGTTATTATTATTATTAACAACAATAATAATAATAGTAATACTACTACTACTACTACTACTACTACTACTAATAATAATAATAATAATAATAATAATAATAATAATAATAATAATATATTCATGGAGATAAAGCATTCATAAATAACAATAATAATAATAATATTACTAACAGTTGAATGATTGAAAAATTTAAATAAAGTTAATTTTTTCTAAAGACATTCAATATTTAATATTAGATTATTGAAATGATTTAATATATAAGTACAACTAAAATACCACCATCACAAATCTTCAGGAAAACAATAATAACAGTTCATTTCTATGAATTGAGTGATGTTTTCTTATCTCTTTCAGAAATATTAAATTATAATAATATGCTTACTTTTTTATTCTCCTATGCTTCACCAGACCATTCATTGAAAGTTATTCTAGTCATAATCAAACTGCTGACTAAAGCAAATTGTGTTTGAAGATAGCATGCAATCTAAGCTTCTATTAACAATAATAAAGTATATATATAACGAATTATTATATATATGTTAAAGAGAAACACTGCATAACGCTAGCTGCAAAATTCCAGCTTTTCTTTATTTAGAAGGGGGTGTGTGGTTGAAATAATACAGCTGTGGGGCATTTAAATATATAATAATAAAGTATATATATAATGAATTATTATATATATATATATGTCAAAGAGAAACAATGCATAACACTAGGTGCAAATTTTCAGCTTTTCTTTATTTAAAAGGTGGAGTGTGGTTGAAATAATACAACTGTTGGCATTTAATTTATTAAAATGACTTTTTTCTTCAATAAACCCCAGAAAAATAGCTATATAGGTTAATGAGGAAAAGTTGTTTAGCCTCAGAAGAATTGTTAATCAGCAATAATTGATAGTTTTCTGGCAATTATCTCTGTTTACATGGCAATTATCTCTGTTTACATGGATATAATCTCATTATGTCTAATCTTTGTTATAATAAAAATCCATGAATATATTTAATTCAACATATATATAACACCATTAGCAAATCAAAGTTATTAAAATCATAAGCTTGAAAAATTGATAGGTTCATTTAAGGGTCCTTTCTATTTTTTAATTCTGCTTAAATTAAAAGAGCTGTCATTTATTCATAGCTGACAGAACTGAAGTTTCCTCTGTTTGAATTCATAGATATAATCAATTATTTTAAATGGAACCTCTAGATCATTTAATGAGTGAAGGTTATTTATGAAATATATATATATAACGAGAAAGGATGGTCTGAGTTTTAATTTTAATCACACATCTCAATAATGAATGATTATGTTTTATTTATGAAGTAGTTCAAAAGCTGGAAGAAATTTTACTGAAGTTATAAGTAATGGCAAACATCATTTACCATAACTCCGCCTGTCTTCTGTCTGAGAACAATATAGATATTAAAATGATTAAATAAATTTTAAATTTATTATTTTATTAATTTTGATATAAAATACTTTTTTTTCATTATTATTTAAAATTTAATATACAATCTTTTATAACTTTCTTGAGCAAATTCCGATAAAATATTTCGATTTCGTCTATAAGATAAGTCAATGTTTTAAAACTTTATTGCCTTTTTAATTTTTATAAATTTAATAAATGACATTTTTAATGGTGCAATGAGCATCAGCTAACGACATAAATCGGCCATGGTGGACGATTGAATGCACTAAATATCTCATCTAAATCATTCTCAAAAGTTTGCAATAAAAAAAAAAAACTGTATTTTTACTTTTGATTAGGTCACTAAATTAAAATTTTATTAGTGATCTAAAATATGCTTATTGTTGTTATGGAGATAATTATTATTAATTTTTCTGTTTATTACATTATATAGTTTGCTGTAGTGTCAACCTCCAAAGGGCAAAATCCATGGATTGCACCCCAAGTTTGTCAACTTCACTGCTTAAAGTTTTATAACCCCCAAGCAATAAGTCAATTGATTATTTATTATTAATAAATGTAAATTAAACAAAAAAATGGTTCCTTAATTTGAACATAATGCCTTTATTAAAAATTATAATGAGTTTCTTGGTATAATGATTAATACATATGCTTGCCATACTCAAGATCTGAAGTTTGAGCCCAAATTGAATTCTCTTTTTATATCATATACAGACTAACCATGCTATAATGACTGTTAGACCAAAAGGCTCTAAGTAATAATAACTGATTGAGTGTCAATACGCTGATTGCAAAATAAAAATTACATTACAAAACATTTTTACCATTGATAGACCAAGTGCCTTACTACTTTGAATCGGATCAAGTGCTACTTTTAACATACTCAAATATAGAATATAAAACTGAATAATGTTAGAGGGATGTTAAGTAATAACTAAATACCATGATAATGAAAGTTATCAGATTAACTAATGCTGTACTATAGACTGAGAATTTAATATATATATATATATATACATACAATCAAAATGCATTCTGCCAATTTATGGTTATAATGTTATTTTGAATACTAAATAGTACAAATTTGTGTTGTTCACAAATTTATTAAAATCTTTTTTTAAAAAAAAAAATACTACTTTGTCCTTTCTTAAGGCGCATTTAGTCAAAAAGGAAAAATAATGACGGACGTAAATGGTCATTTTTTGTAATGTGAATTAACTTAAAGCTTAACTGATCATAATCATTCATTTAATTAAATTGAGATTTTTATAAACTTCTAGAATTGTAATCTAGAACCTAATTATATTTAGAGCTAAATCAAAACTGTGGTTAGTTGCTATGTTTAACAGTTAAATTAAAAAATATTAGGACAATTTATACTAATCATTGTATCTTTTGCAATTCAATTAGTATTGCGAAATAAAAAGAGAATTGATTATATTCTTTTGAAATCAATAATTAAATTAAGAGAGGATGGTTGAAATAGATTGTATGTATCTTCTTCTTATTATTTCCTATTAAAGTATAATAGGATACCACAGGATGAAGTTTTGGTTTCATTACTCTTTATTATATTTATGCTTGTTATTGGTCGAATTGTTTAAAAAAATAAAATACTTATGCTAATGATTGTAAATTATTTAAAAGAATTAATATTTATAAGGATCATATTAAACTGCAAAGAAATATTAAACATTTCAATGATTGATGAAATTTAATATATATTAAGATAAATCTAAGCAAACAAGTATTAATTCTTGATATTTATATCATTATAAGATCATTAAAAATCATATTATTCATAAAGAAGTTGTTGCTGATTTGGGGATTATGTTTTGTAAACAAATTATTTTAATGCACTTATAAAATATATTATAAATAAAGCTTATAAACGAATGAAATGTATTTTGAGATATGTAAGAGATCTCTCCTTTCATATTAAATACATGTTATTCTGTTCTTTTATTGTTCCATTATTAGAATTTGATTCTGAGTTAGTTTACAGTAAATCCAGGGTTCATAATGTGAAGAAAAGATGTATTCAATTAATAAAGAGAAAAGAAATAAATATTGGAAAACAATATTAATTGTCAGACGAATACAGTACTTAAACACATAATAATGTTGAAAGATTTAATTGATGGAAAAAAATGCTATAATTGATATATATCTAAAAAATAATTAAAAATGCCTACTCATTGATTAAGTGAAATGCATACATTTAACATAAAAAAATCACTTTAAACCAAATCTTTTATTAATAAGTTGCAAAAAATGTGTAATCAAAAATTTACTAATATAGATATTTCTTATAATTGTTTTATTACTAATATTAAAAAAGAATTATACTGTAATTAAAAATAATTTACTATGCCGAAAGCTGACTCTGTGCATTTAAGAGTTGCATATTAGTTTTATTTTACATTTTCATAGTAACTTGAGCAGTATAAGTTTGGTAGAATTATATGATCTATGTATGTAATGTGTTTTGTTTAAAACATAATGATTATGTAATTGTTAATATTGCATTAATTCTTACTTGGATATTTTTATTAAAGAGGAAGTCTTGAAATACACATAAAAACATTAAATAATAATAATAATTACATGATGATAATGATGATGATGTTTCAACAATAATCTTTATTAATCCTATGGGTTACATAGCATTATATAACTTTGATTGTAAGGGTTACAGGTGAAATCATGTTGCATAGGTTTTATATGGATTAATTTAAAGGGTTACATTAATCAGGTTAGAAGTATGTTGTTTTTTTTTACAAATGCTACTAGTTTTGAATGCAGAGATAAATATCAAGTTTAATCATTAAAGTCTTCACTATAAAACAACTTTATAGATAGATAGATAGATAGATAGATAGATAGATAGATAGATAGATAGATAGATAGATAGATAGATAGATAGATAGATAGATAGATAGATAGATAGATGGATGGATGGATAGATAGATAGATAGATAGATAGATAGATAGATAGATAGATAGATAGATAGATAGATAGATAGATAGATAGATAGATAGATAGATAGATAGATGGATGGATGGATAGATAGATAGATAGATAGATAGATAGATAGATAGATAGATGGATGGATGGATGGATGGATGGATGGATGGACGGATGGACGGACGGATAGACAGATAGATAGATAGATAGACAGACAGACAGACAGACAGAAAGACAGACATGACCTAAGATTGCAAAATCTAACATCATATTGGAAATTATTTACGGTCACTAAATTAATCTTATTGTTTTTGTAATTGTTAATCATGGAGTATAAAAGAGAGGTAACTTATAATCCATGTGGTATGAAATCAGGTTGTGGGTACTGTATGAAGAACAAAGTCAATTCAGAGTAGAACTACATATGGTGAGCAGCTTGTGGATTATGATAGGTGGGAGGTAAATTCTGTAGTTTGATGGTGGATGGTGTTCATGGAAATTAATGATAGTGAGCTATGTTGTGAGTAATGGTAAGAACCATTAAATGCTATTCAATGTGGATATTGTTAGATTATAATCTTTTATAGATTGCAATGTCATCAAAGAATAAAGTTAAAATGAATCAGAAAATCAAAAAAATTTAGACTCCCGGGACTATATTTTGAAGGAACTGAGTATCTGGCAGTTATTGATATCAAGCATGGAAGAAGGAAAATATTTGTTGGATTCCTGATATAGTATAGAATATGTTTTCCAGTATGTGTATTTATACTACATGGGGAAGATTCATCAGCTGGATGTTGATAGGATTGATTGATAAAGTGTGGTGAGAAATGGCACTGAGAGAGGAAGAGGTCTATCAGTAGGGATTACTTGTAACAGCAATCAGAGTGCTGTGAACTTTTGAACAATTGATGCAATTGAATTTATGCCTTTTTGGATATAGAACACTTGGATAATGTGAAGACCCAAACCATTATCAATGAGTGGGGAACTAAGTCTCTTAGCTGAGATTGAAATCATCTTTCTGCCCTGAAGTAGCTTGTTGCAGATGGAAGAGATGGCAGAATTAAACAATTTTGAAAATGTAACAATAGGCAAATAAGTGTAATCTTAATCATTATGAGTATATTAAATAGGTGAATTTTAGCATAAAGGGATAGATAAGCTTTGGAGAGAAATTTGGTTAACTGTGCGGCATTTCATTGAAGCTTATTTTGTAAAATGTTCTTTATTGCAAGTGAGCCCATGTAAAATGGGAAGGAGTTGCTTTTTCCTGGAATATTTAAGTGAATATTTTATTAATGTATTTAAACCATGCTGCTGTTTACTCATATTAAATCGAACTTTTATGTGGCAATATATTGATTGAGGATGGTTTGCAACAATAATTCTGGAGTTGTTCATCTTCCAACAGCCTATATAAAAAGTTCCAGTTTTGGTAAGATAATTTTTTTATTTTTTATTAAAACTGTTGTTTTCAATTGCTCAAATAATTCATTTATCAAATTTCTTTAAATTTGTTATTCAAAATTTACAAATAATTAATTTGTCTATTTATAATTTTCTGATTAATATGGCAACAGAGCTGTCATGTGGCCAGATGGCAGGCATCAATTTCATTAATACTGAGTTCCAAAGTTCAAAAGTGATACAAAAATATGCTAATGTTAATAAAATAACCTCAATAGATCAATAGCAAAAGTAATAATGTCCAATAGATGTTAATAACAAAGGTAACAATATTTCAATTGATCCCAAGTCAACTCCACAATACTGAAAAACCACCCCTAGTGACCTCAAGGAAATGTATCTCAATAGCCAGGAAGCACAATCCCTCCCTCTACCATTTGGAACACAAATACTTTTATGATGATCAATGATAAGACTACCATTCCAATTACTCTAATTTCCTTAATTACCAACTTACTGTGGAGCAAATAGATATATATCACTCAAAGGGAAAAGTTTGCCATCATTCTTCATCTCACAATCTATTTCCCAAGGCTTACCTTTAAGGTACTGCTCTCTAGTTTCTATAAAAATCCCCTCCTAAAACATATGCAATAGACATTTTCAGGCATGCAAATTATTATACATACACACCAACACATCCCTGCATCACATACATGGAAGATGTCACCATCTTTCTGTCCTCATATCTTCACATATTATTATTATTACTATTATTGCTACTACTACTGCTGCTACTACTACTACTACTACTACTATTGCTGCTGCTGCTACTGCTGCTGCTACCGCTACTGCTACTGCTACTGCTACCGCTACTGCTACTACTATTATTATTATTATTACGTAATAATAATTGTAAAAAATTTCTTGAAAATGGATATTATGTTAGAAATACTGAACTACTAAAAATATAATAATAATAAAATAATAGAGGGTTACAAAGTATAATATTTGAAATATTTGATTTATCAAAATGTTTCAGTAATATATCCATATTTCACAGGATTTGTGGGATTATTTAAAAATACTCTGAACCCTATTCTCCCTCTATTGTCTATATTATTATTATGACAATTTTTATATATTATAGTTATATATGATTGACTTTTTTTTGCTTATAATTTTTTTTTTTTTTTATTTAATAGCTCTTGATTTGTCTAATTTTTATGCGTATATATTGTACAGATACATTGTTGGATATTTTATATATTTTTAACTGATATGCATTGTTAATATAGTTTGTTTGATTTTTTTTTACTTACATTTTTTAAATTTCTTTCTTTTTTAGTAATTTCTTTCTTCTTTAATCTGTTCCAGCATTCAACCCCCCTCCCCTTATTATTTTTTGATTTATCATACTTCTTTCATCCATCTCGTGTCCTTTATGAAGTATTCTGAATTGTGTGGATTGAAATACCATATGAATTGCTATAATTCTATTATTTTTTGATTTATCATACTTCTTTCATCCATCTCGTGTCCTTTATGAAGTATTCTGAATTGTGTGAATTGAAATACCATATGAATTGCTATAATTCTCTTAATAATGACTAAAAGTTTTTATTATAATGTGATTATTGTAAAATTTATTTTAACAATGATATTGTTCTCTCATATCAATCACTTCTTTTAAATGCAGTACTTTTTGATCTACATCAATCTCTGCTCAAGATAATATTATAGATATTTTATTTACTTTATATATTCTATATTTATTTGTATTTCTTCTTTGAAAATTAGATGTTTTCATATAACTTGTGCAAAATAATCTAAATTGATGCTGTAATTTTCAATCAGTTTGGACTGGCTTCTTTAAATATTATGATGATAATAGTATAGTCTTAAGAAACTAGCTTTACTAATTGACACTAAGATTCTTAGTGATTAGTAAGAGATAGAGACTTAGAATCCTCTTCACTCCTGGATTGAACATTAAATATTATAACATTGATTGTATTAAATCTGTTGATTCTGATATTGATAATTTTCTTATTGATTATGATGTGTTTGTTGAATATAATTCACATTATCACACAACAATATGTTTCTAATGTTCAATCTCTAGATTATGATGATGTTATCAATGACTGCTAAGACAAATGATGTTTCTAATTTAAATATTATTTTGGCAATCATAATAATGTTTGATGAATTTGATTCTAATGGTTGCCTTAATTTCTTATATTGGTGAAATTCTAGAAAAAGTGATTTATGGATAACTTTAATTTCAAATAATGCATTCCCTGGTAATTGACTTTTTTTATTATTAATTTTAATTTTTATTATTAAATTGATACTAAATATATTAAATCTGAATTTTTTCAGTTGATATAAATTGATCCTTGCATTAGTAATATTTTAAATCATGAACATTTCACTTTGGATGTCTTACAAACCATCTTCATTCTATTTATTCATTACTGATATATCACATCTTTGTAATAAACTCTTATTCTTCAGATACTAACAGATGTATTCATTGATCTTTTCCTTGGTAGAATTTTTTTATTCTTTAGAGGCTGATCCCAGATATAACTATAGTTTTAATAATAGAAATTATCACAATACATATGATTAAAACACTACGTAATAAGTAATATAAACATCTATAATAAGAGAACTAGAAGCAAGAATTGTTATGATGATCTAAAAGATGGTATGAAGAACAACAAGAATTTGAAATCTTGCTCATTTATTGAGAATGATACATTGATTATGCAATAAAGGTAAAACTTAATTTTGAAACAAATATTAGAGATCTACATTTCAGCACCATATTAAGAGATAGGATAAAAATTAATCAAATGGATTCAATGCTTAATTTAAGTGATAGAATTGAACATGATATGTGAACTATAAATCCAAGGTCTGCCATTCAATCATATCATCAAAGCCTACAGATCATTTATTTTTGCATAAATTACAATTGTGCTATACAAGAGAAATAATCCCAATGTATAATAAAAATGTTGATCTTCTAATTCTGCTTCAAGAGTATATTCTAAACAAGTCTTCCCTTCTGGCATTTCTACAGACTTTAAGAATTGCTCTTTAATGAAACAGCTTTTATATAAAAATAAGTTAATTTTACAAAACAAAAATATATAAATAATCATTAACACCTATTAAATAGCATTCCATATAAATAATATACCCCATTATTCAAGATTATATTCAGATATATTTTAAATTTCAGATTTTATTAATTGTCTTTATTTTGGCAAAAATATTAATATTGATAGAGATAAACTTAAATCTAATAGATGTTTTCAAATAGTGTTTAATTATGCAAAAAATAACATTACATACAAATATTGAATTTCAAACATCACAGCAGATATTAAATCTTGTAATATGAAAAAATACTGGATAATAAGCTTCGAGTTATTTGTAACAAGATACATATAGATTCCTAAACTTAAGCATTGGGACTTTACTTCTACTCATTTTTACCTTTGTGGAACTTTATTATCACCTATTGATAATTCATTAATATTTCCTGATTAGTTTCTTTTATTTATATTTACATCATCTTTTATTTCTCTATTTTTCCCTATCTATTTTTTGTTTGCTACTGTTGTTCACTTTTTGGTATCATTGGATTTTTTTGCTTTTATATAAATATTTGAGAAATAAGAGTAAAATAATTCTTGTTCTGAGAATTTTTATCTTCATTTTGAGCTCAAAAACATGTCTTTCTCATCATATTTCAATCAATTATTTATTGATAAGTTATATAAAAGAATTTCATATAGATGAGCCTAATGATATTGCTTGTGTGAATAGGGATATGTTTATTGCCATCAAAAGAGTTATTATTTATAAATATACTCCCATTGTATTAGTTTGTGAAACTACTTATTATAAAATAAATTCAGCATAAAATATTAAATTTCTTATGATTAGTAGTTGCATAATACCAAACATTTTTTCCCAGAATTATTGAAGTATTTTCTTTGTTTGAAGGCTTTTTAATTAAGTAAAATCACATATTATCTCAGATGATTTTAATATATTTACCCTATACCCAGATATTACTGTCATATATTCTGTCTCACATTCATCGAAAGCAGGGGTGGGGAATCTTTTTTCTGCCAGAGCCTATTTGAATAATATCATTTGCACACCCAACAAAATTGTTGACTTAAAAATTAACCTGCTATATTTGATCAAAAATTTAATTAATTTATCTCTGATCATGAAGAGTAGGCAATCTTTTCAACTGGCAGTTCAATTTTAACTTTTCCTTTTTAAAAGAAGACCAAAATTTTTTTGAGTATCAAAAATAAAGTAACACAGCATTATTAATAATTATTTCACATTTAGTGACAATTTTTTTTTATTTATCTTGTACTTAACCTGTTGACATATTTATATTATCAAATTTCTTTTTATGTTCTGGACAAGTTCATTCAACCATAGCTAATACATAGTCTTTTATAAACTTCCAGTTAGAACATGTTTTTAATTTTCTGTTGTTTTTTTAAATAACTTCCTTTTATAGAATTTTTTGACTTATTTATATTATTTTATAAAACGTGCCAGTTATTTGTTGAAGTTCCTTTTCAAGTTTTTTAATTTTAATATTTCTTTCTCCAAAATTTTGTTGTAATCAGAATGTTTTGATAAATAGTGCTTCTTAATAATGTAGTCTTTAGCTATGATTATGAGGATATAAAACTCCTCAAAAGTACTAAGCCACTTTAGTATTATAATTCACACTTTATCTTCATCTTTAACTGCATTTCAGCACATTTAAATATATAAATGTATTCTTTTTCTTATGAATACTAAATTTTCTGGTCTTTACCATTAATATCATTAATCTCAGAAATATATCAATGGAACTTCTAATGATGTAAACTTTTTATATTTTATTGTTTTTAATAATAAAATTCAAATCTTTTTATGCTAATTATTAAACTCTGTTTTTGTATTAATTTGTTTTATTAAAAATTCTATTTTTAAAAACTTTACATAAACTAGTAGAATGTTTCAATTTATTTACAAATAGTGAAAATTTAATTGGATTTAGATTTTGTAAATTCATAATGAAAAGTTGTTTTGGATTATGCTGTGAGTTTTTAATAAAATAAAATAAAAAATTAGATAACAGTTATATTTTATATATTTAGTAAGCATTTTTAGTAACTAGAACACTGAGCTCTTTAACATGTATATTAATACTTGTAAAAAAAAAAAACTAACTTTAAATTCAAATACTTAGCATTTTTTTTAATATACATTTTTTGTAGTCTTTATATTAATCTTTGTTGAGCTATCTTTGATTTAAATATATACTAGCATCACTTATAATTAAGTGAATTTATTCTTGCTTTTATTATAGGTCTGCTTCTTATATAAAATAATAAGATATATGAACGTGTAAACAAATTCTTATATTGCTCATCTAACATCTAATAACAATGCAAAGTTTTTTAATATCTAAATAAATATATATTTTGAAAAACAGATTATTTTTTTACAGTAGTTTTGATAACAGTATAAGAAAGAGAAAGTCCTTTTTTCTTATAAAGCATCTATATAAAATTATTTTTGTCTCGAAGCATATGAAGACAATAAAGAAGTAAAGTTCTGCAATCTAACAATAAGCACATTATCAATGATAAATTTTTTTATTGATGCAGTAATAATGTTGCAGTTAAAAGAACAAATATGAATTATTTTAATAAGTATGCTTACATATATATAAAAATATATTTTGCGGGTTCATCCGTGTTAAAAAATTTTTTTTTAATATTAATGTATAGACGATTCAACTTGATCACACAAGTCATCTACTAGGTGATAAATGATAGAAAGACGGTTGTAGATGCGCTGCAATCATTGATTTGAAAATAACGTTAAAGCTCCACCAATCTTTCCATATAGAAAGAAGTTTGCATGTATCATCTCCCTTATTGAAACAATCTGGTCTTTTTAGTATCTCAATGGCTTTTCTGATTTTACACTGGTAGAGATTATCTCATCTGGATATGATCCTGGTACTAGAAAAATCAATTTTATGACCTGAATCTATAGTAAGAAGTGAGCGTGCTGATGATGATGAGTCTTGTTTAACTGCATTAACATATTTATCTCTCCTAACATTGATGCAATGATTGCTCATAACTATGTAAGAAGCTTTAAAATTATCACGAGATTTCATAAACATCATGAAATTCAAGAGGGATTGAATCCTTAGGTTTGGTTATTATAGTACTGATTTTTTGATGAGTAGAAAATGCTGTATTTATGTTATAGTATTTTAATATATGTCCAATACTGTCTGTAGTTCCTTTTATATATGGAATACAAATTCTAATAGCCGATTTATCTTCTTTTTCTTTCCTATTTTGACTATTTTGGGCTTGAATTCAGGCTTTTTTAATAAATTTATTGTTATAACATTTGCTAATAAAACACTATTAATATGATTTATTTCTTCTTTCAGATGTGACTTATCTGAAAGGTTAATTGCGCTATTTAAAAGAGTTTTGGCTACAGAAACAATCCGAGTTGGGTAATGATAAGAATGTAAATGTAAATATCAGTCTCTCTGTGTATTCTTTCTGTAAATTGAAAATGATAGACTATTTGGTGTCCTGGTGACTAGTACATCAAGAAAAGGAAGTTTTTCCATTAGACTATGTCTCCATTGTAAATTTAATATGAGGATATATATTATTTAAATGTGAGAAAAGTCATCTTTTTTTTTTTTTCGTGTTGCCATATGATAAAAAGTGCTATTTTGTATCTGAGTCAAATAAGAAGTTTTAAAGATGATGATTCTAAAGCACGAGTTTCTATATTTTTTATGAATAAACCAGCTATTACTCCTGAGATAGGTGAGCCCATAAGAGTACCAAAAATTTGTTTGTAATGTTGTCCATTGTACACAAAATATGTGTTTAAGAGACAATGTTTAATTAAAGCAATAGTATGGTTTGCAAAATTACATTCAGAGCTTCATCAATTGAAATGTTTGTAAACAAAGACACAACATCAAAACTGACATCATTAGCATTAATTTTTAAATCTTTTAAACCAAAACTAAAGTGAAAAAAGTTTTTAATATATGATTTAATGAATGGAATTGTAGGTTTAATGAAATTAAATAAATATCTAGCTAGAATATAAGTTGGAGATCCTATTGCACTTACTAAGGGGGGTATCTGGTTTGTGAATTTTTGGGAGTCCATAAAATTTTTGACAGACACATGATTTTTCACGAGGGATTATTTTATTTTTTATCTCTTTTTCAATAGGTGATTTATTAATAATGGCTTTTTTTTGGTGGTTTATAAATTTTATCAGTAAGTAAATCTAAAATTTTATTATGGTACATGTCATGATCTATAACAACAGTAGCATTACCATTATCAACTGGAAGTATAACAATCGATTTCTCCGAATTTATATTGTTTAATGCTTGTTTTACTTTCTTTGAAATATTATTTTTAGTAAGCTTAGCTTTTTTAAAAATATTGCAAATCTCGGCTCTAGCTAAATCAGCTGTTGAAGAATCTATTTTATCAAGAGCTGATTGAACATTACAATTTTCTCAAAAGGTATCAAGGAAGATGTTAATGCAAAATTAAAACCTTTCTCTAAAACTGAAACTTTATCTATAGTGAGGCTTTCTTAGATAAATTATAAACGGTTTTTAGAGTTGGATATGTAATGATTGGAGATTGTGTTTTAATTAGCATTTGTAATTTTTTCTTTTGTTTTGCTGCTACAAATTCTGAATCTTTAATGGATTTAAAATTCGCAATACAATCAAAACCAGTCCACAGTAAAATATATTTTATTACTAATGAATAAACGTAAATCTAGCAATACTTTGTCAATTTTGTCTAATTTTTTTTTTTTTTAATTTTTTAATAAAATAATTTAAAATACTTTTGCTTGTTCTCCTTGGAATTTTATTAATATTGTAATTTTTCTTATGAAATATAATTTTACAACAAGTGGGTATAACATTGTGATTTTTACGCACTAATAGAAAAGATAAATTGCTAAATAACCTACATTTCTTAATCCACGTTCTTTCAAATGCTCGAAGCTGTTTAAATATTTCCTTCCCATAGAGGTTAATAATGTTGATACGGAAATTTTCATGGGTTGCACATATAAAAGACATATTTTGCGGGTTAATCCATGTTTAAAAAAAAATTATATGTGCAACCAGTGATATCAACATGAAGATTAGCTGCAAATAAAGAAAATAAATGTAAATAATGTAGTTTTTGACAATAGAACAATAACCACTGTTAGGAAATGGTGAAAGAGCTAGTGTCATGTTTACTTCTGTAAAGTGTCACAATTCCTATGACAGTGTATGTATAATGGTGATTATTGGCTCCTGCCATTAAATAAGTCAACACCACATTGGGTACTAGGTCAGCAGCAGCATTTTTCCAAGTTAGTGGAAGATCCCTATAATCAATAATGATGAGGAGGGTATGGTAGATAGATGCTCAATTTATGAAATTCATCTAACATATTAAACCTATTATTATTATTAAGGAAGACAATTGAAAGCCACTTTGTCTTATAATTTCCTTGTTTTATTATGAGTATGTCTTCAGGAATCATTACATTTGGTGATGAGATTATAACTAAGGATGATTTTGGAGTAGACATAAAACTACTTGGGTTGTACACCTAAAAAATCATAAAGTTTATTTATTAAGAGATGATACATTGAGAATAGCACAGGAATGTTAGATCATTGAGAAGATGGGATATTGGAAAATTTGAAAAGAGAAATTAGTAAAATAATAACAGTGTTATAGGATTGAATGAAATGAAGTGGGAGGGATGTGATGAAGGAAGAAGTGGAAATTTTAAGTTATTTTATTTGAGTGATGATAAAGCAGTTAATAAAGTTAGAGTTGCTGTTAGAAAGAAAATTTGAAATAATGTGGCAAAGGTAGATTGTATTGATGATAAGCTGATGATCTTGAGAATAACTGCAAGTCCTAGGAATTTGTTAATCATTCATGTTTATATGTTGTCTACTTGTCATAATGATATTGAAATTGATGAAAAATATGAGAAAATAGAGGAAAATATCCAACGTGAAAAAAGTATGTATATTGCTATTGGTTATTGGAATGCTGCTATGGGCATTGGTAGGGAAGAAAAAAATGTTGGAAATTATGGTATTGGAAAAAAATGAAAGAGTTATCTGGCTTGTACAATTTTGTAAGGAGAATGTCTTTGTGATTGCAAACCCTTGCTTTAAAAATCATATAAAAAGATTGTATACATGGAAATCTCCAGGTAATAGAGAATGTTATCAAATGGATTATATATTGATTTAGGATCGTCAAAATGCTATCAAGAGTTCACATGCTTTGCTTGCTGCTGATATAAACTCAGATCATAATTTGGCTATGATGAAATTAAAGTTGAGATTAAAATGAATAAAACCAGGGAAAATATATTTGAGAGAAATGGAGAAAGAAAAATTTGATTTACTATGTGAAAATACAATAAAAAGTAGTGATAAAGATTAGGAATATATTAAGAGTTTTAATAAGTGTTGATGTAGGATTAAATAAGGATTATTAAAAATAGCAAAAATTGAAATAGGCACTATTTTGTTAAAGGAAGCTGAATGATCTTGGATAATGGAAGGTATGTTGAAAAAGATAGAAGTATGGAGAAGATGAAAGAATGTCAATACTGAGGAAGTGTAAAGTGCATATAGAAAATTAATAGTGAGAAACATATTAGCAAAAGAAAAATGGTTGGAATGAGAATGTAGAGAGAGAAATGCTTAGTAGGTGAAAAGATATGATCTGGTATTTGATAGAATTATAAATGTCACTTGGGAGAAAAAGACATGGTTAGCAAGTGAAATAGCAGATAAGAATGCAAGGAGATTAACTGTTAGCAGTGATATATTGAAAATATGGAAAGAATATCTTAACTATCCATTTAGAAAAGAAAATAATTCAATTAATTATGAACTTGAAAATGAAGAACATATTGAAGTAAATGAATTTACTATTATGAAAATAGTTGATCTTTACAATTTGATACATAATAGTGAAATTTGAAGATTTTTTAAAGATTATAATGATTTTAATTGCTGCAAAGAAGAAAATTGTTAAATGTGATGAGTACACAATAAGTTTGTTATCCCATGCTAAAGATAATTTTAATTCAAATAATTTATGGAAACATAGAATATTATATTGGAGAACAGTTTGAAAAGAAGAAGAGATGCTATTGGCATTCCAGAGATATATACTGAAAAAGATAAAGAAATTGGTATATGTTTTGTGGATTTGGGAAAAGCATTTAAAAAAGTATATGGAATAAATTTATGATTTCCTTAAAAGTAAAGGAGTATTTTGTAAAAATATGTATAATGGGCAAAGGATAAGAATTAGACTAGAAAATAATCAGACTGATGAAGTTTGGAAGAGTTAGACAAGGATGTTGTATGTCACCTGTTCATATTAATATTTATTTAGAAGTCATGTTAAATAATTATTTAGATTGTGGAGAAGCAAATGTTGGAGATAGAATAATAAAATATATAAGATTTGCAGATGATATGAATCTTATAGCTGAGGATGAAAATGTCTTCAGAATATGTTGAATAAATTGGGAGGGAAGATGTATGGAATATGGAATGAAGACTAAGTGTTTGTAAATAGAAAGGAATGCAAAAAAACTTCCAGTTGAAATCCATGTAACATTGTTCATTAGGTAAAGGGATTTTTATATTGGGATAGTTTGTTGAATAAGCATGGAAGAAGTGAAGATGAAGTTAAAGAAGAATACCATTAGCAAAGGGGGCATTTATTAAGAGAAATAAAATATTTGTTGATCTTTGAATATAAAATTAAGGGTAAGATTAATTAAATATTATGTGTGAAGGGTGTTACTGTATGGTTGTGAAACATGGACAATGAATAATAAAATTAAGAATATATTGGAAAACTTTAAGATGTGGTCATAGGGAAGAATGGAAAAAATCAGTTGGATGAATAAATAACAAATGAAGTTTTAAAAAGAATAAATGAAGACAGAAGATTGATTGAGAAAATTTGAAATATAAAAAGAACCTGTATTGGTTATATATTTTTAAAAAAAGTATTAGTGAAAGATGTTTTGGAGGAAATGATAAGTAAAAATAACAAAAAAATAGAAAAGATTGGCATTGTTGGATAATATAAGAAATGGGAAGAGTTGTGTGGAATTGAAGAACTGGGAAGTAAAGAGAACAGATTGTAAAAATGTATAAATTGGTGGTATGACTACTCTCTAGACCTGTCCATGAGATAGAATACTATTGACGATGATACACACTTCACAATGCTTTTTTAACATACGCTTTATTAAAAAAGAAAAAAACCTTATTGGAAAAAAAACAGTATTACAATTTTTTTTTTCTTTAATTCATTCAGCAATTGCAATGATGTTTTTTCTAAAGAGAAAATGCTAAAATATACTTTATTAATAATGTGAAAATAATGTGATCATAAATCTTGTTTGCTTACACCCTATGCAGTTTAATACAATGTTGTGGGAGAAATGGACTCCAGGAACCAAAGATTTATGAATCAAATAAGAAAATTAAAAAAATATCAAAATTCATCAAATAAGTAAAACTGTTGTATTCTGTTCATTATTTTGCTAATAGACTTTCATTTGGCTTCACAAATAACAGATCATACACTTAGTATTACAAAAATTGTCTAATTATTATAACCTGCCTTTGAAAGAAAATTCAATGTATGTGATATAAAATTTCAAAAACTATTTCAAATAAATTAAAATAAAACAACTAAAAATAATAAACAAATATTTTATTTAACTGTTTTTTTTTTTGCCCTATATTAGGACCTATTCAAAATAAATAAAACAACTAATTAAAACAATAAACAAATATTTTATTTAACTGGTTTTCACTCTATATTAGAGTCTTTTTAAAATGTATTTTGGAAAGGCCCTAATGTAGAGCGAAAACTGGTTAAATAATAATTGTATATTATTTTTAATTAGTTGTTTTGTTTCAATTGATTTGAGATAGTTATTAATATTTTGGAACCAATACCATGGACTAATTTATTGATTAATACGTTTGGACATTATTAAAGATAATTTCAAATGAATTATTTAAAATAATAGAACTTTTTTATTTGAAAAAGTCATTTAAAACAATTTAAAGAAATACTTTTTAAAAGTGTTTTTTTTTTTTTTTTAAATATATATATAAAGCAATAAATTAACGCAATGTGTTCTAATTTACTCAGGTATTCCTCAATCATAACGAACAATGAAAAATAAATTAAATTTTAATTTTAAACTCGAAATTTAAAATTATCTACAAGTAGTAGACTTTAACTATTTTTTTATATAATTTTTTATCTGTATTGTTATAAATAACTAAACAATTTTGAAGTATAAAATTTACAGTAAGAACTTTAAAAATGGTTTTATATAATAATGTTTAATAATAATGTTTTTCATTTAATAGTATCTTATAAAAATTATTTAAATTAATAAATAAAAAATATAGGTATTTTTGGAAAACATAAGCAAAATTATAAAAGTCATTAAATAGTGTGTGAGAGAGAAATAACCAAATAATGTCTCTAATGAAGGCTTTGCTGCCGTTTAAAATAAACTTTTTTATATAAAAAGTTTTTTTTTAATATTTTGTATATGAGAAAAAGAAATATATCTGAAATTAAAAGTTGCATTTAAATCATAAAAAAGTGAAGTTTTTATCATTTTTTCATTACAATGTTATACACAATATTCAAATTTTTTGAAATTTATAAATGGTTTTGAACTATGAGATAATTCACAATTAAAATTATTTCTGGATTTTCTCTACAAGTTATCTGATAAATTAAATTTTTCCCTTGAATCCCAAGTATAAACATTTTTAAAACTATAGTCTAAAAAAAATATTTATGCATCAGAGACCTCAATATTTATTTGTGTAAATGGGGGGAAATGCATTAATTAAAGGCTGCTAACTGGATGTCCATTCACAAATTATTTCATGAATATAAGAAAAAAGAAATAAGCATTTACATATTACAAGGTAATTATTTATTTATTTTATTAAATTTTAAAATTTTGAGTTCTTACAATTATGTACAGATTTGTTTTAACTAAGCATAAGGAAAATAAAGTATTAGTTTGGTCAAATGAATAGAACTATTGGATTCAGTCTATGCTTTGATTCTCAAACAGAAACGTTTTTTCTGAAAAATTGATCATATTACATATGCTGTACATATTTAATGTACTTAAAATGCACATTTATACTATGTATTATTGAGATGTATATATAAAGACAGATGAATGATTCTTGAGATACATTTCATGCTGAATCAGCAATCTTTATCTTGTTCCGATCACAATCTCATATATAGTTTTATTATTTGATATTTCTCAATATTAAATTACTACAATTTAATCAACAAGTGTAGAAAATTCTACATTTGAACACCAAATTGTCATAATAATATATATATTACTGGTAATATTTTTGAAATACTGTAATACATTTTAAAAATGACTTATTTTCACTTATTAACCAATAAATAACATCAATTTTAATGTTTGTTACATTTTTTATTTTGGTTGTATTTTTGTTCTTCCTAGCTAGATAAATTATAATTAATAATGTCCACATTCGATATTACTTTTTTACACCTTAAAATTTTATCGCATTTCTCTTGGAAATTCGCAATGCATTTGACTAAATTTATTATAACTAATGGGGAAAAAAATTTATGCATAATTAAATATATATTTTCAAAATATATAATGCAACTTTTGATCATTTTATTGTCTTTAATAGCAGGATTTAATTTTAAAAAAGCATCTAGTTTAATTACTTTACTTCACATATGTATTTATTATAATTTCTAATTATTATTATTTTTATTTATATGTAAAATCTTTATTAACAAAAAACAAAAATTATATACATTTTTACAATAATATTTACATATAAATTTTACATTACAGTTCTTCATATTTATTAATATATTATTTTATAAGCTTCTTTAATTAAATAATACTTTCTTGATTTTTATATTATTTCCATAATTCACGTGGAGACAGATCAGTGTTTGACCAATTTTTTTCCATTATTGGGGGGGGGGGGTTGTATTTGATACAGTTATTAAAATATTTATTCCAATCATTGTCAAGTTTTTAACCATATTTTTTTTTTTATTATCAAAAATCATTTCACACCTTATTGTCCATATGGTTTTTAGAACATGAAGCAAAACTATTGCCTTACTGGATTACTTGTTTTGATATTGTTTATTTCCTCTTTTAAATGTATGTATGGAGCATGAAATACTTTTGATCTTAAGAATTTTAATGCCACAAATTCTTTAAACAAATGAAAGAAATTTTCCCTCTTTCATCTTACAAAAAATATATGAAGGCTACAAATTCATTTTTAGCCAACCATTTAAATAAACCTTTGGTAGTATAAACCATTTAAAAATTTGAAACAGAATTTGATATATAATTATGAAGCATATATTTTGTTAAGATTATTAAATACCTTAATCACTGAAACTTCTGACCAAGTGTATTGAACATTGTCTATTAATTTTTTTAAATTATTGTATTCAACCATTAATATCTGTTGCTGATGGACTAAAATTTCTGTCTTGTATTATATTAATATATGTTCATGCTTTTATATATAATACACAATTTTGGGTCAATAAAATTGAAACTTCCTTGATTATTTGGTAATCTTAATATTGAATTTGATAATAGGTGTGAAGATGCCTCCCAAATGTGGTTCTTTGCTATCTGGTTCAATTTATTTATCATTTTATTGAAAACACTTATTCGTGGTGCATAATAATTTAGAACCTCCATAGCAATTAAAAATTCTTGTTTTAGTACTTTTATAAAGCTTAAATAATGATAAAGATGTCATTTTTATATTGCTTGTCTCAGTGCCCTGTGTGGTTTGTGCATAATAGAGTAGAAAATTCTGGAGATCAAGATCTATGGATTACAGCCCAATTCTTCACTTTCAGGGCTCAAACCTTTTATGAATTCCCTGCCAATAAAATCATTTATTATTTTTTATTATCTCATCTCAGCCTTTTACGGTGTGTATATGTGTAAGAGTATGTATGTCATATTCCAAGTTCAGAACTAAATCAGTAGAGTAGTTTCTATTTTATTCAGTGTTTAGAATAAATTTTAATTTAATTGGATAAACACTATTCATAAAGTTTTAACTATTTGTTTGGTTTGCTTGTTATGGATTACTAAATGGAAGTAGACTTATGGTATATACTAAATATAAAACTCCATGATACTGCTAGATTACATTTAATATCTACATTAATAATAGTCATCATCATTAGCATCATCAATCCATTATAGAATGAAAGCCTCAATCCATCTCTGTTCTCTAGTCTCTCTTCTCCACATCACCCCTACACACATTTTTATTTCATCCAACCACCTCACATGTGGTCTCTGTTTGGGTCTTTTACAATCTTTTGGGATCCAATTTAATATTTTAGTTGACCATCTATTATCTCTTCTAGTAATATATCCAGACCAACTCTAGTCTTTTAATCTTTTCAATGATGTCAGTAATATATGTTTGTTCTCTTACCCGTGTATTGCATTTTTGACCACTTATAGTTACTCCTAACATGCATCTATTCATACTTCTTTGAGGAGTCTGAGGTCTCTGTATTGTTCTCTATTAAATGGAAAGTCTCAGATTCATAAGCAAGAACTGATAAAACACATTTATTAAAAACCTTCCTTTTCAAACACATAGACATATTTCCTTTTAATATTGTTATTTCTACCAAAAACATCATATATTGCTCTACTCTAGAGCAATCTATGTAAGAATGAATAATCCATGGACATTTGATGTCAATGTTAATCCGTGCAATTAATTGCTTTTCACTAACAAAGATTCTCTTCCTGGTTGAGGGTAGTGATTGAGTGACTGATTTTAAAGGTCAAAGTCCATGGATCTTGTTTTGGTTTGGTGCTTGAACTTTTTACAAAATCCCAATCAATAAACTATATAATTTTTATAATGAAGAAGATTAATAATTAGAAATTAATCTGGGAATATGTTTGAATTGATTTTTTTTCTATTAGTGACAAATAATAATGTCAATTTTATGACATGAAGAATTAAATAATGTCTAAGCACTTAAGTGAAAGTCTAAGTACATCAGTTCATGCAATTAACCAGAAGAGATTTATTTTTATTTTTCTCAACTGAAAACTTATCTAGAAAACAAATGTTATTCTTTAACTGTATTATTTTCACCAATGATCTTTCACTCACAAAGCCATAGATTCGTGAATTCGTGATTTTTTTAATTATAAATGTTAATATTAGAATTTAGCAGAGTTAACGAAAAATAAATATTTTAATTATAAGCAACTCTTCAACTCATAACATATTCTCAAATCTTGTCATAAAATATGTTTATATTTTTCTACAATTCTATTTTTAAAACTGAATAAATATTCACATGAAGCAATTCTTCTCTAAAACTTCCATTTAATTAATATTGCTATTTTTTTCATCTTGCCAAAATAAAATAAATATCATGCTTCTTCAAGTTTTTTAAACTTTTCTTTGAATCATATACATTTTTGTTCAACTAACAGATAAAAAGATTGAAAAAAATCAATCAATTATTCATAATAAAATCTGTCAGATAAATTTTCAAGCTGAAATTCTTTTCAAAGATAAATGCAAAAAAATCCTGAAAATATTAGTGTTGAGATATTATTTTTACTTTATTGCATAATATTCATACTATTAGACTTTATCATTATTGAATTTATTTTCTAGAATTGAGATGTAAATTATAATCTAATCAAATCCAAAATTCTGTCTAAAAAAAAACTCTATTCAAGCTTATTTGTATTAGCATAATTCTGGATTTTATTTTCAGTTTTTTATAATAATGATTTCATATAAAACTTTTTGAGATAAAGAGAAAAAAATATAAATAATAAAATATGAGCAGAACAAATAAAATAGTAGGTTAAAAAGAGAATGCTCACTATATGCTACATTTAATAATTGTTAATATTCTTAATGAAATTGAAAAATTCAGAAATGGAAGTTTTATTTGCTTATAAAAAATGTTAAACATCAAGGGGGTAATTTAAAGTATTAATTTCAGTTTTATATACATTTTTAAAAGCACAAAGTTTATTATAAAGTTTGGTACTACTAATGTCTTTGTTACTACTTTCTTTAAAATGGATCTCTAAGTTCTTACAATGCCATAAAATTACTTCATTATTTATTAATACTATTTGGCTCATGTTATATAAAAAATGAAACTAAATATTCTGGGGTTGTAATAATTAAAATCTATCTTTCAAAGATCATTGGACAACATCCACAACAGAATAAATAAAAAATATTTAATTTTTTCTTTTAGGCATGTCATGTACTTATCTTTCTGCGCATATTGAAATTGCATAGTTTTTTTTTAATTGTGATGATTGGTTTGAATGTTATTTCTCCAACAATGCCTCTTAAAAGGATACACTGCTATGTTGAGTAAAGATTCATAGCAAACATTAGTATGGTAATTAAAAACAATTGGTTTAAAATTTTCAGTTGAAGTAATGGCAAACAGATTTTCCTAAAATCTTAAGATTTTATTAAAATTTTCTGGATGGTTCAAAAGATCATACCTTAACCTGTAATGGCTTCAACCAGTATGTGATATTTCTCAAATGCTTTACCTTCATATTATTTTTAAATTGACTAGGTATCCCTGTTAGTACCTTTTTAAATATGTCTATTTTGTAAAAATCAAATTATTTTGGATTTAGCTCATGTAGTTTTAGTTTTATACCCCTTCTCCCTTTTTTGTTTAAGTGGTATCTCATCACTTGTAATCTAGACTTGACTGAAATGAAGTTTTTTTCTGCTACTTTTTAAAGAAATATGATCAAACTTATTGTAACTAATGGCTAAAATAATAAGTAGCAAATTTATTTCATTAAAATCACTGATAAGAAAACAATCAACTGATTACAAAAAAGCTGTCAAGTGAATCCAGTTAAACAATAATAATTTTATTTCATTCTCTGGCTATATTTTTTATACAAATAATATACTATTTATTGTAAATAATGTTTATAAAAAATCACTTTTAAACAATATATGTATATAATAAATGCATATTTTATGAGCAGTATAAGATACCAAATATAATAGGAGAGTAACAAAACTGTGTTGTAGCCATTATGAGTTAAAACAAGACAACATCAAAATTGAAAATCTTTCAATTTTGAATATAAAATTTGTGAATTGCTTTTTTTCTTGTTGCACTTTTCTTCACTTGATAATTTCTAAAGAGCATCAATTGATTTGATGCACAAATGGTGGTAATGCATCAATTCAACTCTTCCATTATGTCTTTGTCAAAAGTTTAATCATAAGGTTAGAAATATGTTTGTTTTAGAATAAGCTAGTGTTTTGTTGAAGATGCAAAAATGTTATAAATTATTTGAACAGTATGAACAAAACTTATGGTATATAAATTCACTTTTGTGGCATCATTAATTACTAAATTTAAACTATTTGCAATGCCAGTCATGTAAAAATCTCAATAAATCATAGCAAATAAAATTACTGAAACCCACTCTTCTTTCCTTTCATAGATGCATTACTGTAATTGATTAACTACAGGTTTACAAACACCTTTTCTCATAGTATCACAAATAACCAAAAATGATTTTTAAAATGTTCTATTTCAATATTATCTTCTTTATTAAACACTAAGTGCAATATTTCTATCATTTGTTCCATTTTTATTTATGTACAAAATACAATCTAATATGATAGAAAAAGTTTTGATTTTCTAATGTCTTCCCAATATTTTTTCAATGATAGCTTAATTCAAAAAATTTTATTTTGAATATTTTTACTCTTATAATGAGCTTTATATCTCATTCTTAAGCTTCTTTTTATGTTAGTTGTCATGATAGGATCATATTTTCTAAATAATTAAGTTAATTTTGAAAAGTTTCCATTATCACTTTTAAAAAATATGGCAGATGATTCTCCAAAAGATAAACATTGGCTGAAAAGAAATTTTTATTTTTATTTATTTATTTTTTGTCATAATATTTTTCCATTGTTTTTTATCTAATTCATAAAGTTCCAAATTATACTCGTGTATGATTGTTGTATTTTTCAAATTAGTTATAAATTTGCATCATAATGTTAAAAAAAATGTTAATGTTTCAAACTTATCTCATGTTTATGTAAAGCCTTCACCAACTCTTCCAATCCTTGTAACAGATTATGCATTGGATTCATAGTATTCTGTTGTAAACAGCTTTCAGAGAAAAAAAATGCATTTACAGAATATACCAGCCATGATCTTAACTGATGTTTTCTGTTCTTTATTTTCCAAAAATAGTATATATCACTAAATTTGCTCCAGTAAAATATGCTAAATAATATTATATACAAATTCATATAAAAAAATAACAGAAAAATGTATAGAATTTTGAGTTGTTTAATAAAAAGTTTATTATATATATATATCTTTATGAAAACAATTAATTAGGTTTGAAATTACTTAAATTTATAAAATAAAAAAATTAGCCATTTTTTAAAATTAATAAATCCTTCTAAAGAAATAAAAAATGAATTAATTTAAAAAATACAAAATGATATTTTTTAATAACATTATATAATTATTGTTTCATTTTTGTTATGTTTTTTTTACTTCAATTTTTTTCTTCATCATTCTATCTCAATTTTATAAAAAATTAATTCTATTTACACATAATTTAAATTTCTTCTAGAAAATTATAAATATATTAACAAAGTTGTTAAATATATATATTGAGTTTCTTTGTAATTACATCTCAAGTATAAAAGTATAGATTTAATGAGTGAATGAAGATAGAAATATTTTATTTTGCTAATAGTGAAAACAAATAAAAAACATCATATCAACATCAATTGTTTTCTAATGTGAACTCATAAAAAAGAGCTTTGTTTTCAAAAATTATTGTATATTACTAATGTTAGTGTATTATGAGATTCATTTTATTAATTTGGTTTGATTATTTTTATAAGCTAAAGATATGAAGTCATATATTTTTAAGTGCTAAACTACAATATGTTGTTCTGAATAATCATCAAAAATAACACCTATTATTGTGAATTGGATATAAAACTGTATTGCATAGACTACTGATTCTCAGTAAGAATGAGATATTTGATACAATATTTAAAAGTTGTGTGAACGTATATGAGAATCATAACAAAATGTTAATTCTTACAATTAATATTAAATAGCTTATTTTATAATTTATTTATACACATGACTCGTTGTAAATCGAAAGATTTCGTGAGTATTAATGTGTAATAAGAAATGTGGATTTAATCAGTGAAGTATTGAATAGCTTCACGCTCGCAGATCTAACCGCTTCAGCTTCACCTATTTAAATAGAAAGTAGGTTGAAGTAAAGAAGGGTTCCCCTCTTTTCTTCCATAGTGTAAGCTTGTGGTTAAAACACCTGTAGAGGTCCCTACCATCGCATTTTATACGCATATTATCGAGGTTATAGCCTCAGTAAATATTACTTACGTAATCAATGTGCATTTAATAAATTTATAATTACACATGACTTTTATACATTTTTAGAATAAATAAATAGGTGATATTATAACAAATGAAAAAGTTCATACAAAGGGATATTGACTATATTTAAAGTAATATTGCATAATTATACATTTTGCAAGCTTACTAATAATAAACTTATAGTTTCACCTCAGTTATTAATTTTAGCTTATCAGTAATGATTATGAATAAATATATATATATATATATTTAATTAAATTAATACAATAAGAATTTCTAAAATCAAAGTTCATTTTGAAAATTTTTAGAAAACTTCATTTTTAAAAATATTAATCTTTTACAATGTTTAATAAAACAAACAAAAAGCTATAAACAGTTTCTTTTTTTTTTTCAATCAAATTAAACAAAAAATTATTTTTTTTTATAAATTTATAGTAAGGCCACAAAAAAGAAGGAAACTTTTTTTAAGATAAAAATTAAAAGAACTATTTTCAAGTAATGTTGCTTGTCAGAAAATTATTATTTCCTATATGTTATAATAATAACTTTTATTTTATATTTATTTAAAATGGTTTGACGATTTAATATTTTATAAGTGACATTACAATTGTTTAACTTTTAAAAAAATTGCATAATCAGAACAATAGAAATTATAATTTTTTATTTTAACAATTTTGTTAACCAAGAATTTTTTCTGAATCAACATATTTGCACAATGTGCCCACATATTATTTTTCAAACTTTGACTATAAATGTCAAATTTATTTGAAGATTTAGATTTACTACTTGGAGAAATTTTACAATACAAACATCAAAATATTTTTGTTAAACATAAAATTATAGGCATTTAATGCCATTGTTCTGAGTCAATAACAATGTATTTAGTAATGTTCCATCTGCAATATAGAAAGCATTGCATCATATCCGTTTTTTATTTGAAATTGGATTTATTTGCTTCAATACATCAATTTAGTCACTAATATGTTGTATATATTAATCTTGATAGCATGCATCTCAGATTTCTTTTCAATAATGGACTCATTATTTGATATTTTTCCCTTGCACTCATAGTTCTTATCACCATAACCAAATTTACCTATCATATTTTTATCTTTCATGAATTAAAGTTTCCCATGATAATTTTAAAATGTTGCTGAGTGAGAACAAAAGCACTTTGTGTAAAAGAGTCATTTACTTTTTTATCACAGTGAGAAATTTTGGGGCATAAACCTGAATTTTTTTTATTTAGTAACTTCCATTAATATGAATATCTAATTTTCTATTTTGTCTGATATATCATCAACCTCCATAATATTATTATTGTATTTTTTGTTTATAATGAATCCTACTTCATTTGTACTCTCAATATCCATGACTTTGTAGTAAAGTAGATGTCCATTTTCAAATCAATTGTCTCTTCATCTTTTATTTAATTTTACAAAATTCAATAATAATAGCCCATTTAATATTAGTTAGTTTTTCCTTCATTTCATGCAATCTTCCTTCACTTGGAAGCAATCTGATAGCCTATGTCCATTCAAAGAATTCTTGATATCTTATGTTTTGACTTCCAATTGCAATCTTGGCTGAGGACTTTACAGCCTTCTGGAAATAAGTCTGTAATTTTGTCTTATCAGTTGTGATTGTAAATATCTAAAAAAATATTATTCATATACATTCTGCCTTCAAAAAAATTGCAATTGGTGTTTCAGTTAAGAATTGTCAGACAATTGAGAAGAAAGATTATAATGATTTAAAAAAAAAAAACCTGAAAATTAAAAAGCTAGTAAAATCATTATGCTTGCTGGTATATGTTAGTTAATATTTCATCCACATTTAGTTATTATATGAATAGTCATATAGCATTAATATATGCAATAACAAGATTGTGTGGAGTGAATATAAGAAATTTTCTCTGTTCATTTCCTTTTCATTAAAAATAAATTCCTTTCTGCAGCCATTTATTCTGTATAAAATATCTAAACTTCAATCTTTTTATGCAATTTGTATTTATTTTCTTTCATTGAATACTCATCTCACATTTTATAATTATAATGAAAACATTAAAGAATAATATTTCACCCATTTTATAATTGTACTTAGATCTTTTTAAATATTGGTTACTTGTTCACTCATCTTATTTCAAATTTACATATTACTTGTCACATATATCCCTGAACATATCTGACACTAGGCAACACTTCTCTTTCACCTGTTTTATTTTTAATAAAATAAAAAATAATAATTAATTGTTGTAAAGAATGTAGTCCATCTTAGAGGATACAAAATATCTTAGAACCCTATTGGTGAAAACTAAATATACATGCATGCTAGTATAATTTGACATGGCTTACAGGGTAGTATTTTAACATGTAGATGAAATATAAAACAAAGTTTGTAGGGATAGTATCTTTTTTATAATGTTGTCTGTTCTCTACACCTATAGTAAAATTTTAGAGAAAATAAATTAAATATTTTATTTTACTTGCTAATTTTTAGTTTATTAACTGAAGATTTATATTGTATAATATGATCAAAACATCTATGTTTCATTTTATCTATTAAATACAATGCAGCATAAATTCATATCATTTCATAAATATAAGCTAAATTTATTGAATATTTGTGGATTAAAATAACCAAGTATGTTATTTGTTAAAATATCTTGTGAAAATTTTAATAACATCAAAAGCACCAATATTAAGATGAAACCAATAAAAGACATTAATTTCAAAAATGGTGATATTAACTTTCTAGAAACTGAAGACAATGAAAAAAATGCTTATGGACACTGAAAAATCACAACCAATATTTGAGAAACATCTGTAAAGAAAAAGAAGAAAGAATTATCTTCTCAAATTACTAATGAAGAAAAAAATGCTTTCCATAGTTTTACACAATAAGAAAATGTGGTCAGATAAAGAAAACTTATTAACACTCCCAGATCAATCACATTCAATGTAAATCCAAAAATTCCAAAGTATCTTTAAATTGATGTCAACACTCTTGCTAAATTAAATAACTAGTAGTGTCAAGCATTGAATAATGGTCAATTTTCTCTATTATTCATTTCATAAATCCAGCATCTAATGAATTTTTATTTGATCATTCTACACATTCAGATTATATTGAGGCTCTAGATAAAATAGGACTAATCAATAAAATCATCTACATTTCTTTGTTACTCTCAAAATATTTTTAGTAATCATATATCAAGACAAAATTAAAACTAAAAACATATCCAAATGTTAAATAGCAGTGATATCAATTATGTTTTTAAAAACTCAAACTCTGTCATCTAACGAAAAATAATACATATATCTATGTGTTTGAAAAATAAATATTTTTCAAAACTTTAGAAAATGTTATAACTGTCCTTCAATAAAATACCGCAATGATCAAAGTTAACAATAAAGCAATTCAAATAAATAATTTCGTTTTCATTTTAAAAATAGAAAAAAAATAAAACATCTGAAGATGTACTTATGATTGATAGATTTCCATGCACAGGGCAAATCAAAGAAAGACTATCTGGATGTTTTAAATATTATAGATAGACCATGGCACATTGCATTCAGTTCTCCAATAAATAAATGTACTAATTGATGACTCCTTGATAAAATTGGGGACAGGTGCCATATGCCCCTTAATTCATCATGGTCTCAAATCATGACCCATATAAATATCAATTCAGAATCTCATAATGAAAACAATAATGACATAATTCTACAGTGTGGTAAAAATATAGGTAATCTTAAGCAATGCAACAATAAAAATTTATCTAATGCAATTTGCTTTATTAACTGTAAAATCAAAAGTCCTAACAAAATTAAGTAATCAAAAGATTTCAAAACGATATCAATCCATCTATTTACATAGTTGAATAAAATCAAATAAATCACCTCACACCTCTAGTAGGTCAAATAAATCACCATCTGAATTATCCTCTAAAGATAATGAAACATCACTCTTAAAAGAATGACAAATTCTATTTTTAAAAAAAACACACAAAAAATAAAATAAAAATAATTCTACACTGTAGATGATGAGAAACAAATAAGAAGTAAAAGGATTTTGGAAACTCTGATTATGAACAAATAATATCAGAACCTCACAATCAACATCCTACACACTAGCCAGTAAAGCCATAAAAATTGCAGCCCTTAATGTTAGGGGATTAAATACCTGAGCTAAAGTGCACAAATTTATCAGATTCTTTAGTACAATATATTTTGGTATACTAGTAATTACGGAAACAAAATTTAATTGTAGTACAAATTTATATGCCATTTCTTTTTTTTAAATAATTATCTGTAAAAGGTATTATGATTTTAATCAATAAAAAAACATCTGAATCAATAAATGTACTCAAAGCAACAGAAATATATTTAATTATACCTCTTGGTATCTCAAACATCAAAATCATTCTCTGTCCTTATTATTTATTCCAGAGAGAAAAAAATTGGGAAAACAATTAGCCAAACATAATACTATTAAGCAATAATCCATTCACCATATATCATAATGGGGATTTTTAACTGCCAAGTTCAACACTTTTCACAAGAATTAAGTCAATTTCTGTTATCACATAATATGAATACCTCTGTAAAGTACTTGCCAAATAACTCATATTCATTTCCAAATAGCAATTTATATTAACAATGATTGATTACAATCTTCACCTAATCTCTGGCTAAATTCTAAATTTACTACCACATTAATATTTTTCACTGACCATAATATGGTTAAAATGAATTTAATACCAAACATTATAAAAAAATCAAATTTCAATACACATATTAAAAAAAATACCAGTTAATTTACAATCCAATGCCAATGGTTTGTCAAAAATTATTATTAATGACTTTACATTCAATAAATAGAATTATGAGACATTTACAGTCCATCAGTCAAAGCATTTATGCAAATCAAAGAATATTTCATCAAATTATGCCAGGTATTATATGGAAATAATCACAATCATATTAAAAAACAATTTGTCTATTTGGTAACACTAGTGGAAAAATTAATTAAAAATTCACTGTAATAAATTATAAGCATCATTCAAGAAGATATGTAGACACTTAAATTCAGAAATATAATTCAGTCATGTAATAAGTTGGACTGTATAACTATGAAATATGTCCACCCAAGATTATATTACCCAAGAATCATTCAAATACTAAAAGAATAATATGGTAACATTCTAGACAGAAATCATGTCAATCATACAAATTAGAAATAATTCAAATATCTATAAAATAATAAAAAGCTATCATCATGGTACTGGTTTTAAAACTAGATACCACAATCTGCTCTGATTTCTATTTAAAATGTGACTTAACAAATAATCACACTAAAATCTGCAATATCATTAGCATTTTCACATCTTACATACACAAATCCTTCTAGTGCTTGATAACCAATCATTTGATAAATTTCGTTAACTCATTAAATGTTGAGTATGTGACAGTCCAGGTATTATCAAATATAATATTTATTGTAGTGAAGAACAATCATTCCATAAGTCCGCTTAAGACTCAACTAAGGCTTATAACTGTTGAAGATAAAACATGCTAAAATATTTATTAGAATATTACTAACTAAATCCCTAGCCTTTTTAACAAATAAATTATTCTCTTCCCACTATTCTATTTCTGGAAGACATAGTTATCATGCAATATTGGCAGAACCTCAATTTTCTAGCTAAACACATAACTAATATTATCACCAAAACCCAACACTCATTTGGAAACTAATAAATTATATAAAAAATAGATCAGCAGGAATAAAAAAAAATTATAAGACTCTTTTTAATATTTTGGATTTCAAAAGGTGTTGTTCAATAATCTCTTCTTTCTCCTGTTTTATTTAACATCTACATTGACAGTTGTCATATAATTACCAGAGAATTTTCTATTATTTTTATTATTGAGAAATGCTTAAAAATAATTTGAAGACTAATTGGATCATATCAGGAGTTAAATCTGTGGGTTGTCTAATATTAACAGGAAAAAATATCTCAACAATGTTTACAGTTGTGTCATCTAAATTTCTTGGTATTTTAATATGTACTTCAATCACCAAACCAATTTGTAAAATGATAAATTAATCTCCAATAAATTCTTGACTGAATTAACTTTTAATCTGATTAAATGATACTAACAACAAAAGTTAAAATAGTTGATTCCATTTTCAAAGTCTTTTGGCACACTATATACCTTAGAATTTATAACCAATATAACAATTGCATATATTAGTAGATATATAAATAATTGTTTATGGGGAAAAGAATCAGAACATTTATCATACAATATTTTAAGAATGTTAACCATAAATACTGATCTTGGATTAATTGAAATCATTTTGTCACTTCATAAAAGTTAGGTCATTTGGAAAAATACATAATGGCCCTCTATTTGACATATCTATTTTTCTAATTATTGGCCATCTAATATAGCAAAATATGTGGTGAGATCATATAAAGAGATGTAACTCAAATTTCATACAAAGATCAAATATTGATGAACCATCCCAAAATTCAATTATTATGTCAATTAGTAATCTATTCATCCACAAAAATGTTTAGAAAATATGTTATTAGATAAATCATTGATTTATACAAGTATCAAATTTTTGTACAATGTGTTCCCAACTATAATGTTTTTCAACAAGACTTATAAGATGGTCGTTTAATACATTTGTGTATTATGTGGATTCGACAAAAAAACTTTTCTACATATTATTGATTATTATCTCTTTTTCAATAAAATCAAATTTAATCCTCTACAATAATCCATTAAGAAAAATGTTGATATTAAATTGTTTTATAGGTAACAAAAAGATAATATGATTTGTATTACCATTTCTGAGATTTACATGGCTAGTGAACTATAAGGCAATTTTCCAAAACGTACATTATTATTATGTACAATAGTTTTATGGGGGAAACAATTTTATATAGACTTATAATGAGCCTATAGGGACTATTAACTCGTAGGATTCGCTAACCACACTAGCGTCAATGTAGAATTGCTTTTTATGTAATAATACATTTGGGTACCTATGTTGAGAGCCAAATTACTGTTTGTAATTAAAATAAATTATTTTTAAAAATAAAATACGACACGTAATATTATTTTTAAAAATAATAATTTGAAATTGTATTTTCGTAATTGTTGTTTAAAATCTAAATAACATACTTTATAAGAAGATAAAGTTTATTTTGTACTTTAATGAACTAGCGTATAGTTATTTACTTTTACTTTTGATGAATGTATTTGAACAATAAATGGTGTTAAGCTTTTGCAATTTATAAAATCTCTAAATTTAATCTTAAATATGTATATTTTCATGTTCAGTCCTGCGAAATTGGCACTGTTAGAATAAATAGTGGGTTTTTTGTTTTTTTTTAAAAAAAAGGCAGTTCAATCACTATCTTACAAAAATAAATGAGGCATTATTCCTGTAAATAAGCTTTTGAGAATATACAAGCCGCTTTAAACTGGTATAATCTGTCAGTTTCTAGAAAACTCGGCAGTATTGTCTAATACCCAGTAATTGCCTGGAGATTCTATGTACTAAACTCTTAATTACTTTTATATATATAAAGCAGCTTTGTGTTCAAAGATATTACATTAATTTTGAAAAATGGAAAAAAAATTTTTTTTAATAATAATTACTTTAGTAAATACTTAAATGTCTGAGTTGACAAGTCTTAGAAAGGTATATGTAAATATATGTTTACACGTACATTTAATTTATTTTGGGCTGTAAAAAAAAATTACTATTAATGGAAAAGATATTCTTTGATTCGTATTTAATTTAAAAGAACTGAGCAGAGCAATATTTATATCAAAGATTCATATCATGACTCAGTACTATGTGGTTATTTATATAGTTATCGAGCTTGGATGGGATTAGTCAGTGGTGTGAGTATAATAATGGCTTTTTACCTCTGAATTTAAAAACAAGAACCACGATAGACTTTCTTATTGGTTGAATTTGATAGTTCTTGAGTGAAATATGAGGTAAGTTTTTTTGAAAGCAGGATAAATGTATGTTTGGAAGATATTTTTAAATATTGTTAATCATGGCAGACAAAATCAAATGCTGGTTCTTGTTCTCTGGAGGCTGTAAAATCTTAGCAGATGGAAAGTACTAAGAAAATATTGATTGTGGACCTAAGATGACATTCAATGATGATCTAAAACTGCAGATCACTTTCAAGAAGATTACATGAATTAGAAAAATAAATTGTCTAATATTAAATAAGACATCATTGGACCTTACGAAGATTTAAAAAGTGACATGGAATTTACTATAAAGAATATTGGAAGTCCAGGTGGTATGAAATTCATAATAAATAAAAAATAAACATATTGTGGAGATTGATGATATAAGATGCCAAATGCATATAATTGTGGTTTATATCCTTAAAAGTTCTTGTTATAATGTAAAAATTTTAATGCTAGAATTGGAAAATTAGTGGTGTAGTGAATTAGGCTGTGGTGACAGATAAAATGGGAGAATTTAATGCTAAAACTGGAAACTAATATTATTAATAGCAGAAAATAAAATTAAATCTAATATTATGAAGTGTTGAAAATTTTTGAAATTATTAAAGTGGAATCAGTCTCTGATGATACACTATTTCTTAAATATTATAAATCTTCACACACTCGCCTGACAGTAAGAGTTTAAAAAAAACTTAAGTGAATCACTTAAGTTTAGAGCATATTTGTATATACACCAATTCTCACTGACCATGTTTAAATTAGGGCTTGAGCCTATTGTGTGCTTGATGTTATAATTAAATATCGAATTGTATAAATTTAGTTAACCTATCATAGGAGAAAGACAATGTCTTATTTTAACCCACCTATTATTAGAATTATATGACTTATAAATGTAAATCTATTATTATAAAATGCTGAAAATTTTTGAAATTATTAAAGTGGAATGCAACCTCTGATAATGCACTATTTTTTAAATATTATAAATCTCCCCATATTCGCCTGCCAGTAAGAGTTTAAAAAACTTAAATGAATCACTTTAGTTGAGAGCATATTTGAATATGCACTATATCACTGACATCTTTAAATCAGGGCTTGAGTCTATTGTATACCTGATAATATAATAAAAAATATTGAATTGTTCAAATTTCATTAACTTATCACAGGGGAAAGTTAGTGTCTCATTTTTAACCACCTACAATTAGACTTATATGACTTATAAATGTAAATCTATTATTATAAAGTGCTGAAAAATTTTGAGGAAGTCTTTTCCTGTGATAGGTTAACTAAATTTATACAATTTAATATTTAATTATAACATCAGGCACACAATATACTCAAGCCCTGATTTAAGTATGGTCAGTGAGAGATGCTGTATATACAAATATGCTCAAAACTTAAGTGATTCACTTAAGTTTTTTAAACTCTTACTGGCAGGTGAGTACACAGAGATTTATAATATGTAAGAAAGAGTGCATTATCGGAGGTTGACTTTTGCCAATACACATCACATGGCTCCTCACTGATGAAGGCTACAAGCCAGAAACTAGTCTGAGGATATTGGATGAGTAGGCTCTAGATGAGGATTTTATGCACAAGCCTTCTGACATCCATTTATTACTCTAGATTGCTGTGTGTGACAATACGTATAGTGAGTTTTGCCTGTTTTAAGGTTGACTTCTGCTTTAATAATTTCAAAAATTTTCAGTGCTTTATAATAATAGATTTACATTTATAAGTTATATAAGTCTAATTGTAGATGGTTAAAAATGAGATACTGTCTTTCTCCTGCAATAGTTTAACTAAATTTGTACAATTTAATATTTGATTATAACATCAGGCACATAATAGACTCAAGCACTGATTTAAGTATGATCAGTGAGAGTTGGTGTATCTACAAATACACTCTAAACTTAAGACATTCATTTAAGTTTTTTAAACTCTTACTGGTGGCCGAGTGTGTGGAGATTTATAATATTTAAGAAATAGTGTATTATCAGAGATTCCACTTTTGCTTTAATAATTTTAAAAAATAAAATTATATATGAATTATTTCTTTAAGAAAAATGTTAAATAGCAAAAAACATGAAACATCATAGTGAAAGTAGAACAGGATTATATTATGTATTGACTGACAGAAAAATATATTTCAAGATTGTAATGTTTTTAATTCAACACAGAAATATATCAATTTAGTGAGATGTAAAAAAAGCTAGAAAGACAAAACGTTAAAAAAAGTATCTTCTACAGTTGCTATTCTTCAAAAACATTCCAGTGAATTTAAATTACAAATTCTTTACGGTTTTGAATTATTGATTGATTCAAATTTTACTGTGTTTAATGAGATAACTAATATTCTGTTAAGAACTCAGCAAAGATAGCTTGTGTGATAAAGAAACAATTCACCACTAAAGTTTCAACTGAGAGGAAACAATATATAAAGAAAAAAAGACTACAAATATTTTTAAATGATACATTAAGAAGAATTAAATTTTTGGAGTTCTGTAAAATGGAATGAAAAAAATTAATAAAGATATAAAACAATATAATAGTAATGGCAAGGAAGACTATAAAAAGAATAAACTTTCAAATGTATAAACCAACATTTTAATATTAGAAGAAAAATTATTTCAGTAATAAGAAAAGATGGAACTATTGCAAAAATGGAGGACAATATGAAATGTGTGAAGGAGTTTCACAAAGAATTATATAACAATAAAAAATAAGAAAACTAAATAATTATTATAATTACTATGTCTTCTAATTTGCCAAGCATTTTAAATGAAGATATGAGACATGCAAATAAATTTATGAAGAAGGAAAAAGCTGAAGGAAATGATGGAAGTATTACTAGTATCTTAAAAGAAATAGGTTAAGAAATAGAAAAGTTGTTGGCAAAATTATTTACCAACTATCTAAATTATAAAAATGCATCAGATAATTGGAAAAAAGCAATAGTAATATTAATATTTAATGAAGGTGATAAAAATATTACAAGATATAGACCTATCTTCTATCAGTTCTATAGTAAATTTTTACTAAGATAATTACAACTTGTCTATAATAAACTTTGGATCCAATCCAACCAACAGTAGATCATATTCAGGTATTGAGAAAGTTATAGAGAAGTTAAATAAATATTCATTGACATTATGCTTTGAATTTATAGATTATGAAAATGCATTTGAATCTATAAACATTTTCTTTGTATTCAAGCTTGGGATCATCAAGATATAGACCCATTCAATGATTGTATGTTAAAGAATATTTATCAAAATTCAACAGCAGTGATTAAGTTGTATTATAACATTTAGAATATTGGCATTAATAAGAGTATATGACTGGTTGATTCTCCATTTTCAAACTTTTTGTAACAGTTTTGTAAATTATTTATGTTACATAGATTTTGTAGTTGATATGATTGTGATTCTGGGCTCCAGAAAATGCTGCAAGAGTTTAATTCATTGCAGGATTAAAGTCTCCTTAAATTTAATTTCTCTGATATATAATCTTTCTTCTCATCACAGCAAGAAATTTTCTTATTATATGTAGCCATTTAATATATTATGTTTTTAAAGTTTTTTACAACTTTTTGGGATCAGATTTAAGACTCTATAAATTATCGACGCTTCTAGAAATATGTCCAACCCAACTTCATTTTAGTCTCTTAATTCATTCAATCTATTTGTTACCCAGTTATTTTGCTTTTGATCCCTTCTTGTTACTCATAACATACATATATCTGGAATTTGTTGAATGGTCTGGAATTCCTGAATTGTTTTTCTATTAGGTATCTCTCGCAAGTAAAAAACTGATAAAACATATTTTTTAGAAACCTTTTTTTAGAAATTTATAGGTATATTTCTTTTTAATATTAAATTAATTTTATCAAAAACATTCCATCCAAGTTTATTTACATGATTAATTTTATCCATTATATTTTTATTTGTATTAATAATCTGGTCAAAGTATTTGAAGTTTCTATGTTTTTTTTTTTCTAATTCAGGTTTATCAATTTTTATTATGTTCTGAAAAAATCCACTGAACATTACTTTAGTTTTTTAATAGGATACTTTTAATTTTATTTCTTTACTTTCATTTGATAACTGTTGCCACTTTTCATGAAACTCTGAAGTATTATTTATAACAGTAATCACATCTGGTACAGAATCTAGATGACTTTAATAATCTTCATTTATTTTTTACTCTTTTAATTTTTTATGTTAATTCACAAAACATATTTCATAAGACTGCTGTAAAAAGTTTTGGAGATATGAAATCACCATATCATATTTCTTTGTCAGTGTAATTCTAAGTGCCATAATGTAATCTTATCACTGTTGATGCATTTTGGTAAATATTTCTCAGAGTATGGTAATATCCTGAATTTATATCTTGAAAGCCCAGAGCTTTAATTACTGTGAAAATACTTATAGAATCCAACACCTTTTCATAATCTATAATTATAAAGCACGATGGCAACATACATTCATTTGTTCAAGCATAAATAAATTCAATACTTTGGTTTCATTATGGATGTTCAGTCTTCATAATTTATGTACTGGTCTAAGATTGACATGAGATTTAGTTTTAATTTTCTACCACATATGCAGAAAGTTTATCCCTAATAAAATAAAAAATTTACATGTAATGCAATTGACCCAATCATTCTTTTGTGATTCTGAAATAGAATAAGTTAACATACTTGTTTCAATATTAAACATGTCAACAAAAAGTACCAACTTCATTCTCTAAAACTTCTACTTCACTACATGTCCCTTAAGTAAGTGGACAAAGTTTCCCAAAAAGGTACATAATTCTATTATGCATTTTGTTTAAACTGACACTCACAGATAATTAAGATATCCTATGCTAAATTCTACTTAAACATCCAGCAGATTAAACAAAAAATGGATAGCTTTCATGTAGAATTTTAATTTTTGTCTGAACAGTTTTATCAACTGGCTTTTTGTATCTTTCATTCTGAATCTGATAGAAAGATTGATTTTACCTTTTATTGCTGTATTTGATGCCATAAATTATATTTGTTCAAAGTCTTTCTGAATTTCAGCACATTTATGCATTAAATATTACTTATTGATTTATACAATGTTTGGTAATAATTAATTCTGGATGCAAAGTTTATATTTTCAGTCTGATGTACTTTTAAACAATGTTTATAGCTATTAATATTGCTATTCTATTTATTTTGTGGCATTCATCAATATATATTGTATTTCTATAGATATTGCATGTGTTTACATCCAATTACTTAAATAAAAAAGTCTAAAATCTTTTCAGCATAAAGGCCTCTCCAAGAGACCGTCAGAGAAAAGGCATTATTCACTAAGCTGGGGGGAGAAGCATTTTTTATTTTGGGTTTTTTGCTCTAACTAAGGATAATTAATTATTGTTTGACTTTTTAATATTGGATGATTACTTGATTAGACTACATATTAGCTACCCAAAAAAGAATTAAGTTTGGATAAAAAATTTTAAAATTTTTTAAAGTAGACATATTCCAGATTTGAACACAGAGACATCAAGTAGATATTTGACCATTTCAGTATGAGTATCCTTTTAGGTGCAGCAATTCTTAAAATATAAACAATGCAGCATTTTATTATTATTCTATATTGTAAACAAAAAATTTTAAAGCTTGGAGATTTATTATAAAATAGGGTACCACCCATTTTTATTAAAATACATTTAAATCAACTCAAATGTAAATATAGCAATATTCTAGAATGCATTAAAGTAACATTACAAGAAATTGATAGAAGAATATTCTTATAAATAAATTAAGATACATTTGTCAATATTATTATTAAATATTATATTGGTAAAATAATTTATATTAATTAAAGTCAAAACATTTAATATTTTCACCTTTAATAATATTTTAACTTTCACTAGTTTAATAATTAAATCAATTTAATTTTGAAAAACTTTTTAATTAGAAAATTTATTTTATTAATAATTGTAACCAGTTATAAAATGGTTAAAAAACTGTAACCATTATAAAATGGAAAATAAAAGATAGATTTACAGCTTTTATTTTATATGGTTTTGATTAAATGTATATTTTGATAAATAATTAGAAAAACTTACTTCTTGGTAGAGGGTTTCAGGGCCAAAATAATGGCACAGTTTTTAAGAAGCTGAAAAATTGTTTGGTTGTTAAGCAGAAAAAGATGACCATGGTCTAAGCAGTCATAAAGTATTCTGTTTTTTATATTTTTACAATCAACATTAAAATACTTGCCTGACGAGGTTATATTAATTTAAAATCTTTAATTATAACTAATAATAGCTAGATATCATCATACCAATCACTACTGAATAACTAATTATCTAAAAAAAAAATTCTGTATTTGTAAATTTTGTTGAGCCTGAATTCAAAATTTAGATCATGGGTATAGCAGTTATATGCATTACTATTATTTCATAAGGTGTCAAGTAAGATATAAAATGATTGAGCATTCAAGTATTAATGTGTCAGTTTTTAAAAAATGCAGTTAACTTTCAAAATAACCATAAATATAGATTGTCATATATTAATTAATTATTTGATTGTTTTTGCATGGAGAAGAATGGCTGATGATAAAATTGAAGAATATTACTTTATAAAACATTCTAATTGTACCATTAACATTAAAACTTATAGTCTGCCACTCAGTATTCTCTGGTTTACTTAGTATATAATCTGAATTATTTGCATTTACTTATTTTGATAAAGATTCACAGCATCAAAAACTAATTTATCCATACTTTATTTCATAATTGCTATTTTATTTGAAAAGCCATAAAACAATTAATTAAAACATTATATTTAATTTTCACACTTATTGAGAAAGGCATAATACACCTACAAAGACTAAGATGCCATTTATATTTTTACTTGGAATATGCTTTTTTTTTTAAACTGAGAATTGAATATAAAAGAGCATTAGTAAATATATACTAATATATTTATTCCTAATACTTAATAAAAATAAATTATAAGTATAGGTTTACATCTCCTGAATTGTTTATTTTATGCTACATTAGCAGTATGACTATATTTAAAATACACTTTCTTTTAAATGTTAAACAACAGGAGTAGTCTTAATTCTTTCATAATAGTTGTACATAATTTAATATTTATAAGAAATATTAATTACAATAAGGTCATTAAGATGATTCTATAATTATCTTTTGTTTATGTAAAATATTTACTATAACATGATTGTTTAAACATAATATGAATGGCAGTCTTGTGAAGTCATATTTTACAAACATTGAAAATATAATATTTTATCATATGTTAATTATAAATGAAGGTATTTCTACTTGAATTATAGTGAATTGTGTTTTGAACAGTAGTGTAGCTAATAAATCTACAGATTATCCTTGATGAAATGTATGTAACATATGCAAGATATGACAATTTAGTTCACAGAATGCACTTTAAGAAATATACCTATAGAACTGTACACTAGTAGCCATTGTTACCTTCAAAGTATTTTCCTTAAGTTGCCATTTTTGAAGGCAAGTCTGAAACTCAATTTGCAATATTCTGTTGAGTACCTATCTTCCACTTTCTTGAATATCAACTATGTCATAAAATTTTCAACTCTTTAATATCACTTTTAATTTTGGAAAAATTCAGAAATCATAGAGTTCAGTTAGATGAATACACAGAATTATCTAATTAGGTAATATTTTTGGACAGAAAGTATTTCACTATGAATGCACTGTGACTTTATACATTGTCACAATCAATGATCCAGTCACAATCTATGTATTTTTTCAGACAGAATTACATAATGCCTTTATCACCATTAAATAGCATTGTTGTCTATTTGTTCCTGCTCAATAAATTATTTGTGGATTATTTCCTTGTGATTGACAGAACATATCAGAATGGCTTTAAATTTTGTGACATTTTTGCTTTTTTGGGATACAGTGAATCTAGAGATTACTATTGCATACTTTCAGATTTTGCTGTTGGCTTATACTGGAAGCAACAAGTTTTATTATCTGTAATTATTTTCAGAAATACATATGATTTTAAGAAAGATCAACTGCATTTTCAGACTGATCCTGCTTGTCTGTTTATTAAAATTCAAGGCTCAAATTTCATAAAAATATTTCGCAAGACATTTTCATCAATTAAAATTAGAACGTTTCTCAATTAATCTGAATTTTTTTTCTATTAATTTTATATTTAATCATTTTTGATTATATTATATGTTGCACTCTTAATATTAATATCAATAATTGTCATTTTGACTATCTAATTCTGAGCTCATCCATCTCATCTTCATTTAAATCACTTATGTCACTGAAACACACTTAACATTTTTCATAGCAACTTCACCATTTACTTCCTTCAACAGTTGTATTATTTTAATAGTCTTTTTTCTGATTGTTACACAAAATTTGATATTAATATGTTGTTTAATATTTTGATCAGCATTTTTATACTTACACCAAATGTGTACATGTAGTCTTTGTTATTTTTCCAATAGCTAACTAGTTAGAAATTTGACCACATATTAATTTAAACATATTCAAACACTAAAACTTATATTATTTTTATATAATTACATCATGGGTGACATTATATGATTATTCAAGAAACTAGATTTCACATTTTGTGTGTGTATATATATATATATGTGTTGAAATGAATGTTCTCATGGGCAAAAGATGCTTTATAAAACATGTTTTTGAAAGCAACTGTATTTAATAAGATAATATTAAAGTAAATATATTGATATTTCTATAATATAACACTTGTTCTCAACTGTATTTTAAAAAAAATAATCATATGGTTGTAGCAGAGACAATTGAATCAACAACTACATGATTGTTACTGTTTTTTCATCCAGTTGATAGCAAGCGTTATCTTGTTGAAACATCAGTTTATGTATATTTGCTTTAATATTATTTTATTAAACATAGTTGCTCTAGAAAACATGTTTTGTAATATATATGAGTGGGTGTGGTTAAATAATTGAGGCAATATTGTCTTTTCATACTGCTGTATTGTGTTCTTTCCTTTCCTCATTTTATAATGTAAAAAAATCTTATCAATCATTTTACACAATACATGTGTTCAGGAACAATATTTCCTATCAACTGTTTACTTTCAACTCAGTATAATTGCCTGTCTCATATTAATAATGTGAACAGGACTAACCTAGTATTAAAATATGAGAAATTCACCACAACTTATGTCAACATAGTTAAGTAGCACACAAGGCATAGTTATGTAAGTGATTAAAATATCTGCCAAAATATATGATTAAACCACAGAACAATTTTATAAATATATCTAATTAATTTCATAATGTTTTTATTGTATTCTTTTCTTCTGTTATCAAACCAATCAACTGAAAAACACTAGTGTTTTGGAAACAACTTCCCTCATCAATTGTTTGGAAAGAAACCTCACTTATATGACAATACAGAAATCACATTCTTATATTTATAATGCAAAAACTAATTTTTGCTATTAAATCCTACAATAATTAATCTAGTGAACTAATTCAACACAGTTTGTATAAACATGATGAGTTAATGTATCCAGAAAGAAATGGTATAATTGATTTTTTTTAATATTCCATGTCGATGAAGTAATTTATTTTTAAAAACAATGTATATTGCAAAGTGACTATTTTAATTTTTTTATATTATTTAGTGACCAAAAAAAAGTATATAATATAATGTTATAAATAGTTTACATTGTTGACCCAATTATTTACATAATTTACAATACTTTAATTTAATTAGATGTTTTGATGGGTATTTAATCATTTAATTATGCAATTGTTATATATATATATATAATAATAATTTTAGGATCCAGTGAAATCTTCTACTCTGGGTAATAGTTAATTTAATTAACTTTATATCAGTGAAACCATTAAGTATACTATAATATATATATATATATATATATAATATCAATACACCAAAACTTCTAACCAATATAATTATTATACATATATTAGGTACTGAGATATATTTTGTCTCATCAATTCCAACAAAAAAGATGATATACGAAAATGTAAGGATTCTAAGTAGTTGGTTCTTATCTAAAGAGTCTTAAATTTATCTGAATGAAAAAAAAGGTTAAAACTAACATATCTTAGAGTTATGAGCCACCAAAAATTATTATTTGTACATAAACGTAAAAAATATATATTATAAAAGAAAAAAGTTTTCTAACAGTCAGGACAATATGGTGCTACAATAAAGCCACTTGATCATCACTTGTGTTTTCATTGTGTAGTTCTTGAATTTATCATTTTGCCGGGCATTAACCTGTTTTAACTTCCAATTAAAATAAATAGAAAATTGTTATTGTTTTGAATTTGCACTTTCAGAAATCTGGATCAAAAATTAATAAAATATATAAACCATTCTAAGCAGAAAGTGAAAATTCAAAACAATAATAATAGTAAAAGTCTGTAACTGCACTTATTATACAACTGTACATTTTATACTTTATTCTTCTACCACAAAATTAAAAATCACTCTGAAGATACTCAAAATTATAAAAATCTGCTTTAAAACATATGAGACAAATTCTATAGTAATAATATAGTTAAATGATAAATCCAATCTTTTTTTTACAAACTATTACTTTTTTAAATCTATAATAAATAAGAAATTAATATATTTAAGAAAAAAGTATTTGGGCAATACTTTTATTTTGTTATTCTATCTATATTAGTTGGTTATATTGATAACTCTTTTTTACAAAATTTACAATTTTTTCTGATGCTTTTAAAAACATTTTATTAGCCATACTAACTACAGTAGATCTGTTTTGTTTGAAAAAAACAGATTTACTTTCTTTAAAACACAGATTTATAATTTTTACAAATTAGATTTTAATGTTTCAGTTCAAGCATTAAAAAATGGAATCAAATAAACTAGTGAAATGCATTTTGAAACACCTCATTTCACTTTCCAAATGAGTGAGACATACATAACACATGTTATAATGTAACTGTATGTATACATTTTTTAGATATACTTAGACTTCATACATATATTTTTAAATATAATTTAAACTTTTCTATTTCTTCACACATTCCTGAAACATATGATCAAAGATGTGAAAAAGATAAATGATGCTCAAAATGCCCATTTCATGTGGAACCAGCACTCATTAGTTGGCTCAGATCACAATCAATCTCTTATACTAATTTTGATCATTTGTTCAGTATTTAGAAATAGCAAACTTTTACGGTATGAAGTTCAAACTTTTTGGTATTCACAACTTTGACAATCACTTTAGTAAATATATAAATGATTATTATTTATTAAACTAACGATTATCTTTAGCCCAAGTATATAATAAAGATTTAGAAAAAGTAAACATTTATTATATACTATAAACCTTTCAAAATAAAAAAAGTTGAAATGGATTGTGTTTCTTGACAAATTGGCTTAATGAGTTATTTACTGATAAGAAAAATAATTCTTAGTAGTTTCTGTGATGATTAAATTTAACAAAAATGTCAATTTAGTCTCTTCTACTCTATACTATTGGTATTCAAATATCATTTATCTTAAAGAGAACTAACTATGCTAATAATATATCAGTCAGTAACTATTTGTATTAAGACTTTAATAATATACTAAAATGCTCTTATAAATAAGTTCAATTTTACTTATTTGGTTTAAAATAGTTAATTTTTTTAAATATCTCACAAGAAACCAATAGTTTTTTAAACATATATCATACATTTCAAATTTATAAAATAACCATTATGATTCATCAATTCAAGTAAGTAACTTTAGAAATAAGTACAGTCGGTGTTAAAAAATAAATATGTATATAAAACGATATTGGTGTCTTGATTATAGTTTTTAGAAAGTAAAATTTCTTTTAATTATAAACAGATTTGACTATATATATTTTTTGAAAGTAATTGATTTTTTTATTAAAGAATCTGATGGTGTAATTCTAATTGCAATCCTATGTTCTCTGAGGGCTCTTTTTGAATAACTGAAGATTTCTAAGACAGTTTATATATTTTAAGTAAGCTGTCCATGATCCAATTAGCCAAACATCCATCTAGACATAATCAAATAGACATCTAGCTAGATACTTAGAACAGCAATTCCAAACTTGTTTTATTACTGAAGATTATAATTCGCATAAAACATGTATTAGATTTGAGTACATATGCTGCTCCAAAAAAATATATTAATAAAGAAATTTTAAAATTACATGTGTACTTTTATGTAAAAATAAAACAAATTTTTCAACAACTAATTATATTTAAAAATAAAACAAAAAATTCATTTCTGATGAGACTTTTCATGGGTTTTCACTTCTCACACTAATAAAAGGAACACAATTTGGACATCGCTGCATTAGAAGGTAAAATTAAATAAAGAAAAACTCTAAAATGTTCTAAACGAGTGAGTAATATCTTCTTTATTGTTCTGTGAAGAGATGCGTATATATATACTTTATTTAATATTTTAGTTTTCAGAAGCAATTAAATTTCTTTTAATTGTAAATAGATTTGACATTTTAAAATTAATTTATTTTTACTTTCAAATAATTGATTTATTAGAATATTATTTTAATAAAGTTGATCTTCAGCTTTGTAATTTTATCAGTGTATAATTTTCAGTTGCGATTATTATTTAAATACAATTGAAATTTCTAAAGCTGCAAGTTCAACTGAAAATTGATCGTTCTTATTATTTGTTTTATTCGTTTTGTTTCTTTGAAACAAACATTGTAAATGTATTGTTATTTTTAAAAAAATTATCGGAATTGTGTGTGTGTGTGTGTGTATTTAGAACATAATTAATAATACTCATAATTACAATAAAAATGATTTTTAATTAATTGTAAAACTAGAGTTGAAATTCATCTAAGTAACTTTTATTAATTTAGTTTTAAGGATTACATTATTCAATAGTAGTGACAGCATATTTTATTTATATATTTTTAGCTAAGAGAGTTATACTGATGCCAGTGTTTACAACTTTTGATAGGATTTAAATTTTAATAATTTAAAATATATTAATGTTGCAATCTAAAAAAAAAAAATTTAAAAGCTTAATTATTAGGATTACGTGATATTAAGAAATCTCCATCTATGCAATTTAGAATATTATAAATTCTAAATAACCAACCAGTGTGATTATCTAAAATTTATAATAATGTTTTATATATTATTTCTTTGAATTGCTCACGAAATGAACTAATAATGGGGTTTCAATTATTTTTATTGTGGGTGTTATTAAAATAATTGTTTATTCATTAAAATCTGTTTTTAAAGATAAACTTGAGTTATGTTATTAGCCACTATTCTTAGAAATCTTGATCAATAGATAGTAAATGTTTGAATAATTGAACAATATATTATTTCTGATATTTTTTTTAATTTAAAAAGTCTAATTCTATGCTGGACTGAAGAGCTTTTGTTTCATATGTACATTGAATTAAATATTTTTCTCATATTTGTTATTCTAATAAAGAACAGAAATAAGGAGATTTTATCCATGTAAACAGAGATATTTTTTTTTCCTTTGATGTTGCTAGAAAACTATCAATTACTATTAGTTGACAATCTTCCTGAGGATAAATAAATTATATATATATATATGTTTAGAGATCCTTAAAAAATTTGTAGCAGTCTTCCAAACTCAAGGTACTTTACTGTATTACACATTTAATATGTTATTTTGACATATAGAATCCTGTCTATTAATAAACTTTAATAATTATGCGAAATGGTGTTTACTTAAATTTGTATCATTTATTCATCTTTTGAGAAATGCTATATATTTATAGAATAGCCCAAAAGTAAATTTATATTTTAAAAAATGGTTTTAATTGTGTTACAAATCTAGCAATCACTATCAAACTAACACTATTGCTAATCAAGTCCTAAGTCTCTATTGCTTAGTTACACTACTTGCATTGTACTTAACAATCACATTCTATGTTTGATTGAGGAATAAATTGACTTAACTTTTATATTATTTATTTTTCAAGCATATATTAATCATGATATAATTGAATGACCTCAAATGTTTCCTAACATTACTTATATTGACTTGTTTCTGAGATTGGGAGTGATGAAAAACAAAATATTTTTTTATAACTTATATGATATTAACACCATAAAAATTTATTATTAATGCCTTTTAGAATGATGGCAATAAACATTTTTGTTGGAAACTGCATTAATATTAGTTATTCTAGAATGTATAGAAAATGGTGGAGAAACAATTTATATAGTTGTATGATTTATGTACTTTGTTTCAATAAAGCATTTTTAAAAATTAATTTTAAAAAATGAAAATTTAATTTTTGTGAAAACAATTGATTTTTGTGATATAAATTCAGAAAGTTTTGCAAAAATGACAAACAATTGTAATAAATTTTAATATGATTCTTTAGTTTCAAATGTAAATCTTTTCTGTGACTCTGTCTATAAAGTTTTTTTTTTTAATTTAACATTATATATTGTCTTTCAGAATATATAAGTTCTTTATCATTTATATCTGTCAATTTCATTGAGTTTGTATCTAATATGCTGATATGATATAAACTGGTTTCTCCATAGATAAGATCAGAACTTTCTGTGCATGTGCTATATGCCTGGAGATCCCAATACCAGATTAAACATTCTTGCTCTTTAAAGCCATTATATTCCTCAGTAAATTTATCTACTTTTATTTTTTATTTACCAAGTAATTGTCTTAACACTGTCTTATTTATTTTAATTATTTTATCTCATCACATTTTTCTTACTTCTCATATATATATTCTCATATTTTCCATTTTGCTATAAACCCAAACAACAATAATTCCTTTATCTTTATGGTAATACCTATCTTTGTACAAATTATCAAATTCTACACTTTGAAAATAAATGTTCAATACTTTGTTCTTATCTATACATAAACTACCTCTACAATCCAAATTTTTGTTCTATTTTTGAGTCATTTTTCTGATATTCAAAACTCTCATTCTTGCACTATATAATAATAAATATTTTTGGTAACAGATATATATTTAAGTACTATTGAGACAGATTGATCTCATGTCACACAATGTAGTAGGTGTTCACAAATATATTTAAAGCTTAAAAAGAAATCAACATAGACAAAATTTACATATATAATTATCTAAAATAAAGTCTGCACTGACTGAAATATACATTAATTAATATTTTTTGATATTTTGGAAATATTATGGATTCTTTAAAACTATATTAAAAAAGTCTCTATTTGATAAAAATATTTTTTTTATTTCTGATTTTGATGAAAATCTAAATTTTTAATATTACAAAAAATGAAAACTGTTTTATTCCAAAACAAAAATTTTTTTGTAATGCATATGCAATTAAAGAATTAATTTTAACAAGAATTTTCTGCTGCATTATATCATAAAGTATTTGATGTACCTGTTATTGTGCTTAATTATTTCACATTTTTGCAGTTATCTATAACACTATTTTGCCAGTTACACATTCATTTGATGATAGAAATGAAATAAATATTGATTCACTAATTCAAAGAAATCTGAAAATGTCAGTATTATACAGATAAAATATTAGAAATGAGCCAACAGTCCTATTGTTTGGTAGATTCATTAATCTTGGGCTTTGAAAGCAGTTACAAACTACTTGTAAACTTTTAATCCAGTAATGAGCAACAAAATGTATTTCATAGGTAGTTTATTTAAATATTTATGATTATTATTGCAAAATATTTGTATAGTAATTATTAAAAAAGAAATCTTTTTATAATGATAATTAAATTTTATTTGAATATGTTTTATTTTAAAAAATTAAGTTAAAAAATTTGTAATAACAGTAAAAATGACAATATGATTAGTAACACTTTGTCAAACACCATAGTATAAAACATTTGTGATATTTTAATAATCATAAGTGCAATTTTAAATTTTGAAACAGAATTTCATAGCTTTATAATGATCTAATAATAATTTAGTTGGGTTTTTAAAATGAAGTTCAATTAGTCATGATTTCATTAATTTATTTTGTTATCAGCTCTGTGGTAATTATCTATAAGAAAAAAGTTATTGTTCTCATTCTGTATTTCACTTTATTATTTTTTATTATATATTTGCAAAGTTCAAATATGATTTTTAAAATATTTTCATTTGTAAACTTATATTTCTAATAAATTAACAACAATTTATTGATTCATAATATATTGAATATAGATTTTAATATTAAAATGAAATATTGAACTGTAATTCAAACAGCCACTAAGGTATTATATAAAGTGTGTTGAAACATGGTAGAGTTAAAAAAAAATTTAATTAAGAAACTTTTTGGTTTTCATGAGTATAAATTCAAAAACAAGTCAATTTATTTATAATTTTGTTTTTTATTAATTAAGAATGAAAATACTTACTTAATCCTCTATTGTAATTACATAATATCTTTTATAATTTTTTATTTAAAAAGATATAGAAAATCAGCTTCAAAAAAAGATAGTGGCTAGTATTCTACATAGTGGCTGAATTTGAGCTCTTAATGAAAAAAAAATGGGACAACTTTATGAGGTCTCATAGCCCAATATATGTGTGTGGAAGATACTGCTTGCCACAGCTAAAGTTTAGGAATTATAGAAGCAAACTGAGTTTAAGGCTGCCAGCATTTATCTTATATATCTGCTATTTAGGATATGTCATACCACAATCTTTATAAGAAATTAATCTACAGATAGATTTTAGTAATGCACATTGAGCTTTGATAGAAACATGTAGAAGTATACATTAAAGAAATTTCCTGTTGCATATACAGAAGTATAGACAAAAACTGATTAGATAATACTCCTTATTCTGCTACTAATATTTCACATGCCTATGAAACACAAAAGAAATTGTTAATAAAATATATATACTAATAGTGACATTTGAAACATTAACTCTGGTGCTAATGAAAATTTACTTTTATTTATTATGTAAAAGAAAGAATATTTATTCTATAATGTACAAATTTGTTTTTAAAAGAAAAACTTTTGAATGAATTTAATAAATTAATCAGCTAATACAAAAAAGTATTCAGCAAGAAAATAAATGACTGACCAGTGAAATTTCAGAAGAGAGTTTAAAATTTTTTCCAGGGGATACTGTAAGAATATATATATTTAATTTTGTTATATCATATATAATGTTTTTTTCTTTTTTATGGTAATGACAAAAAGAACTTCAGATATTAAATGAAATCAGTGCAAGATATTATTAAAAATAATGTTAAATCAAGTTAATGTTAAGAATTTAGATATATTTTTATATTGGAATATTACATGTGTGCATAGTATATACAGTATATCAGGGATGGGAAACCTCCAGTCCATAGGCTAACTCTGGCCTTAGACCCACAGACATTTCTAAAAACATATAAAATGGTTCTGTATAAAACTTCTATTTAAACATATGTGTATTAATTAGGAATTAAAGCAAAATATTTACTTTTTCAACTACATCTTTTTCTTTCTCCAACTTTTATAATAGTCGTCATGTATGTTGTGTAATTAATCTAAGTCTGGATTTAATCTATAACACTGGAGGCATTTTGTTTGTTTTTATTGGGATTTTCATAGGCTAATGTATATTAGCAAAAATAAAACTCGAATTTTACTTCATATTATTATTATTTTGCATTTAATTTTTTTTAAACCACTGAACATCATATGATCACCATTTCTTATTCTTGCTCATAACTGTTATTAAAACAGGAAGAACTCTCCATACAGTAGTGCCATTCATATTATTGTGTTTTCAATTTTATTCTCATAGTTTTGTAGTTGACTAGAAATAAACGGTGGCTGCTGGAGTGCAGTGCTCTCAGATCCAAGGCTCCTGCTGATGAAAGCCACAAGCTAGAAACTAGTCTGGTGATATTGAATAAGTAGGCACTAGATAGGGATTTTATGCCCAAGACTTCTGGAATCCATTGATTACTTTGGTTTGCACTGAGTGGCACTACTGTATGGAGAGGTTTGCCCGTTTTAATAACAGTTATGAGCAAGCATAAGAAATGATGATCTTGTGATGTTTAGTGGTTTAATACCAATCCTGCCTAATAGAATAGTAGTGGCTATGGTTATTAAAAAACCAAAGACACCAAAATGTATGAATACTGAACTGAGTTCAGACCTATATGACTATATATGCTAATGAGTTTGGATTGAAAATATTGTGTTTTCTATTTTATTCTCATAGTTTTGTAGTTAAGTAAAGATAAAAGATGGCTGAGTGGAGGGTTGCATTAGATCCTAAGAAATAGTTACACGTACTCTCAGATCTAAGGCTCTTCACTGATGAAATTCACAAGATAGAAACTAGTCTGGGGATATTGGATAAGTAGTCACTAGATAGGGATTTTATGTGCAAGCCTTCTGGCATCCATTGATTACTCTAGCTTTTACTGAGTTGCCCTACTGTATTGAGAGTTTTGCCTGTTTAATTTTTTTTGTTAGAAATAGTAAATCAATGTGCCTCTAATGTCTGGAAAGTATTTTTATAATAAAGAACACAATATTAAGAGCACTATTTATCAAAACATTCTTATTACAACAAAATTGTAGTGAAGAAAGAAATATTAAATTAGAAAACTTGAAAAGGAGCTTTATCAAACAACTAATTGACATGTTTATAAAAAGTACAAACAAATCAGTATATTTTGTGAAAGCAACTTACATTATTACAACAAAAAGACAGAAAATTTTAATCCTTATTTTCTGAAGGAAAATTTATAAAAGTCTGTATTCTATCTGCTGTATAATTAATCTGTCCAGAACATAAAAAGAAATTTGAATATAGAAATATGTCATGAAGAATAGTTACAAGGCGAATTGGAAAAATTGTCATTAAATGTGGAACACTCATTAATAATGATGATATTATTTTAGTTTTAATTCACACAAAATTATGCATGTAATTTAAAAAGGGAAAATTGAAATTGGTTTGCCAGTTGAAAAGATTGCCCACCTCTAATGATTTGGGGTAAATTAATTAAATTTTTGAGGCTAATTTTTAAGTCGATAATTTTGTGTAATATTATAAATATCTAAATGGATTTTGGCAGAAAATGCTTCCCCACCCCTGATCTATATATTTAAGATTTAATTATTTATATTTTATTAGAATAATATTAGCCTATATAATTAATGAAAGTGATAATCATAATGATTTGAAATATTCTGTATTACAGAAATGCACATGTGTGTCTGTATATGTGTGTGTCTATTTTCTATTTATTACAGGTTAAATATTTGTAAACTACAATTTAAATGTTACTTGTATGATTTCGTTGATCAATCTATAGAAACAATATTTAATATCTAAGTTAAAATCAGAATGATCTCTCTATAATGTAAAATATTTATCAGATCTTTTCCTGTTATTAGTAAGTGATAAATAAATTTATTAATTATTATTTTAAGTTATTCCATGGAAATTATTTAATACTTAGATGTATATATTATTACTAGGATCTTTGTGATCAGTTATGAACAAATAGCATTTGGAATTTTTGTGTATAGACAATTATATAATTTCTCTTTAGAATTTTAATGATGCTAAGGTCACAATTGGCTTAAAAATACACCCACTTTATGTATATATTTTATGATGGTAGTAATTAGTTTATTAATGACTAGATACTAATGATTTTTGGTGACCCAGAACATTGGTGATCATCATCATTGATATAATGATTCGGCCATTGACTTGATGATGATTAGCTTAAAATTTTATGGTATGTCTCTTTTGAATCAAGTCACAAAAAATGTTGATGTTATTTGTAATTGATTTTTTTATATTTAATTATATTTACTTCTCATGATCCTTTGCTCATTCTGTCTCTTTCTCTCTCCCTGTTTTTATTAACTGCTCATTATTATTTCCATCTCCCTAAATTCTATAACCTACATAAATCTTATTTTTTCATATTATTATATAATTCTGAAGTATTTTATTTATATTCATATTTTATAATTTTTGTCTTTCTTTCTCTAATCACATCTATACGCTTTTTTCATCCCTCATGATTTTGTATCCGTAGTATATTTCTATACATTTATCACACTTTTAAATAAATATATTGATACACATTTTCTATCTTTTTAATTTTTGAATACTGTATTGTAAAGAAAAAAAATAGTCTGATTTGTTTGTTGCTTTCACTTTATAATCCGTTTAAACATTATTTTACTAACAGATTTTTATCTACATATTGTATCTTTCAAAACATTTTTAATTTCATTTTAATTTCTCTCATAAAAAAGAAATATGACTACTTCGTTTTCTATTAACAACTCATCACTCTGTGTATATCTAACCACTTCTTTTTAAATTTCTTCTAAAAAATATTGAATCTTTTAATATAGTGTAATTCATATTTTGTCTTGATCACATAAATTTTCCATTTCCAATTTACTTTTCCATTGCTCTCACTTAATCCTTTTGTTAGTGCTCTACTGTCATTTTCCATTCCATAAATTTTATAAATATTATCATTTATATCACTTATAATCAATATCTTACAATTATTCCTTTTGACTATGAAGACATTCTTAAACTCTCATTCAACTCACATGTGTTATCTATCTGTACATTCTGCAATTGTCAGAATTCATTAAATCATTAATTTCTCATATAAACCCTTTATTATTTTGAGTCTCTATGTAAACCATGACCTCCAGCTGGGACGGAATAAAATTAAGCACTGCCAGTGTCATCACAAATGTTATCCATTAGTCAGAGAGGCAATAGTTCAGGCAAATAGGTTAGGATTCACCCTTTCACTGACATATGTATCTTGTGCATGGTTGGATTCAAGGTACTTTTGTTTGGATTATTGGTCTTGTTGAACGAATACACGATTTTGACCGGCACAGTAGTAATAAAGAACCAGAAAAATACATTCCCTACAATTGCTACATTGTCTGAATTATTCAAAAATTAAATAAAGAAGTGAGACATGGAATTAAATCTATAAAGAAGGGGGAGGCTCCAAATAATGATGTAATTATGATCAATATCTTAAAAAAAGCAGGTGAAGAAATAGAAAAATTGTTGGTAAAATTATATATCAAATGTCTAAATGATAAAAATATACCAATATGAGTGGAAGAATGCTATAGTAATATTGATATTTAAAAAAAGTAATGAAAAAATATTAGAAATTATCGATCTATTAGTTTTTGTGAGTTCTATATAAAATTATAACTAAGATAATTACAACTCTTCTAGAACAAACCTTGGTTTTTAACTAATCAAAAGAGCAAACTGGGTTTAAAATTTGTCGTAGCACAGCAAATTAAATCCAAGTATTGATTTAAGATATAGAAAGAATCAATGAATAGGAGTTGCCATTATAAAAAGTCTTTCATTCTATAAATATTTCTAGTGATTAAAGCATTGGATCATCAAAATATAGTTACAGGATATTGTCATATTCAGAAGAATATTTATGCAAATTCAACAGCAATCATTAGATTTTAAAATGATGTTAAGAAGATTAATATCGAGAAGTGTATATGATAGTGTGACTCTATGAATATGAAATATGTTACAACAGAGATATACAAAAAAGTATTTTATGGATTAAAATTGGGAAGCTAACAGAATAAAAATAAGATTTTGCAAGTAATATGTTGTTTTTGTAAATAATGTTTCATAGCATCCAGAAATGCTGCAAGAGTTATCAAATGAAAGTAAAAAAAGCAGGACTAAAGAAATGCTAAAAAGTCTAAAATAATGTTCAGTGGATTTTCTCCACAGAACAAAATAAATATTGATAATCATGAACTGGAAGAAGCTAACAACTACAAATATTTTGAATATATTATTAATATAGATGGAAACATATTGGAATAAGTTGGTCATAGAATTAAAACTTGGATAGAGTGCTTTTAATAATAACAACTTAATCTTAAAAGGAAATACACTTATGTATTTTTAAAATAACGTTTTTAATAAAAGAGTTTTATTCATTTGAATCTATGGGTCTGATACTTGAACACTTAAGAAAAGACAATATGGATACTTGAGACACTTCAGTGAAGTATGGAAAGATGTGTATTAAGAGTAATAAGAAGGGATTGAAAACTAAATGTATTATTGATATCATTGAAACAATTAAGAGACTGTAGTAGAACTGGGCTGGACATATTGCTAGAAAGGATGATAATAGAGGCTTAGATGAAATTTTCAACTGGATCCCAAGAGATTATAAAAAACTTAGAAAGAGTCTGTATATGAGATGGACGGATGAAATAAGCAAGTTTGTTGGTATAATGTGGAGAAAAGAGGTTAGAGAAAAGGGATAAAACTTTGAGAGACTTTCTTTCCACAGTGGATCAATAATGATTGAAAATCATGATAAAGATGATGGTATAAAACATTGGAAGTGATAACCTTTCCAAACATTGTTATTGGGAGCTGTTTAAAATAATAAAAAGGAGTGCATTGATATTATGCAAAAATCAAAGAATCCCAAATGAACTTCCATTGGATTTCATTTTGATCCATCATGAAAACAAAAAATAAATTTTGTGTATAATCTTTATTTTTCTTAATAAATATAAAAAGACTTATATTTTAATAACTTTTCAATAACCAATTAGTCAGTAAAACTTTGTTGACTTAAAGAGAAAATAAGCGTAAACTTCTTCAGTCAAAACTGTTGTATAATATTTTTTTGATTTTTTTTTAATTATAAGCTCCGTTTTAAAATTTTAAATTTTTATTATTAAATGCCTTATTAAATGATATCTAAAAATATTAATTTTTAGAAAAATTATTTATTCATTCAAAATCTTTTTATAGCCTTCAGGTTAAAATGAAGCTTTTTGTTTCTACATATTTCTGTTATTCTTTCTATTTGCAAAGTTAATATTTTATTTTTTAGACTGTTTTTGCTCAATCATATTTTTAAGAAAAAAGTAAAAATTGTAAAGAGTGAAAGCAAAAAAAATAGACCTTATTTAGTAGTACATTGTTTTTTCATTACTTTTATGTCATCTAATGTAAGCTTTAATAATCATTAGGTGCCTGATAATAGTGCTTAACAAATCATTATTTAATGCTCTCCTAATATATGGCATCTATTGATTTCTAAAGTTTACATTTTGTGGAATAAAAGTAGTGACAATAGGAGAATTTGCTAATGAATGATAATGTGAAAGTTTATGCATGTGAGATATCTTGTTGGCTGTGATTGTTTAATGGTTTTGCATTTTATTCATTATTGCATATGAGGTTAATATTGATGTGTCTCTTTTTACATCACAAAATGTGTTTATACTTTTTATTAATGCATTCCTGGTCAACTCCACTATATAATACAACCATCCATTAATACCAAAACTCAAACTATCTCTCTTTTATGCTCACATTTTAAGAACTTTTGCTCATCAGGTAAGCTATAGGTATTAAATGCATACACTCACATTGTTCAATATCTTCTACCACATTATTCTCATGCAAAAGAGAAATTGATTTTTATCCCATTTTAACAGCTTATAAAAAGTTGAATACTAATTGCACCAAAGACACATTTTCAATTTTTTTTTCATTTCTTTGTCAATGCATTCATTCCTTATTCAACAGTCAAGGTGATCATAGAGAGTCCATTATTTGATGTCTGCAGTTTATCTGGTAATTGCAGATTGTTCTTGAAATACATATATAAAGAAAGAAGATAGTCTGAAATTCCACACTGATAGATGTTTGAAATATGGTGGAATTGATTAGGAATGCACTGATAAAAAAATACACACACTTGAAGAAATATTTAAGCATGCTTTCCTGAAACTTATAAATATAAAAAAATTAGCAAGGTTATGTAATTCAGAATAAAAATTTCAAGTCAAATGTAAAATGTAACACAATCTCTTTTAATATGAACAAGTAAGTATATATGCGTGTATGAGAATGTAAGACCGTTGGATTTAATACAGTGATAGAAATATCTGGAGGTTTCTGAAATTAAAAAAAATATCTCAATTTGTTCAATTAAATAAAACTTCTATATACCATCTGTTATTTTATTATCTGAATGTCACTTGATTGATTGCATGAGTTATTCGTTTTATTTTAGATGTATCATTATTTAAAATAAAAAAAAGTCTAAAAATTTCGAAAACAAAAAGTCTTATAATTTTATAATCTTAATTGAACTGTTTAGTAGCTATGCTGGAGTTTTTGTTCAGATATGTTTAATGTGACTGCAATAATAAATAAAAACAATTATCTAATGTTAAACTGAAGCATAAAGAAAATAAATCCACTGCCGAAGAAAACTGTAGAACTAGGTGGAAGTGAGGTTGACTTTCATTGTAAAAAGTAAAAGTGAAATAGCTATAAACTTTTCTGTATAAAATGTGTAATTATAGAAGAAACAATAAGTAATTAAAGCGTGTGGCATTTGCGTGTGTGTTTGTTGTGAAGTTATAATGTTACTTAAAAAAACACTTAACAGAAAGTTTTACGATAATTAAAATAATATATATATATAATGTAAAATTATATATATATGTGAAAATAAACTACTTATTATATCAATATTAAAACAGGCAAAACTCACTATACGTATTGCCACACACGGCAAGCTAGAGTAATCAATGGATGCGTATAGTGAGTTTTGCCTGTTTTAACAATAGTTATACACAAGCATAAGAGGTGGTGGTCATGTGATGTTTATTGGTTTATATCAATATTAATAAATTTTTAAGTAAAATTAAATATGTAACTTAGATAACCTATTTAATATTATTCAGTAAAGTGATAATATTACGTTTAATGGCGAAATAGCATAATAGGAACCTCCTATATGCTCATTGATGTAAGTCAAAATTAATAAGTTATTCTTTCAACTAATAATACTAAAATAATATTCGATAATTTAGATAAATAAATTTTATTAGACAGCACATCTGACTATGATTTTATTTAGAAATAGAATTGAAAGATAATCTAGACTTCTAATACGAGAACGTATTACATGATTATATAAGTTTATAATATTATCAGGATGATAGTGGTTTAATAAATCATTGATAATCTGACTTAGTTTTCAGCAAAAAGATAATTGTCTCATAATTGAATCAGTGATCAATAAGTTTTAAATATCATTATAAACTCGTTGTTAAAAATTTATATATAAATTGCTAAGTTTTAATTAATTATGAGCTGCTGTTATGCTTTGATTAATTTAAATTTGCCATTTTAAAAGGAAATATTATTCATTATTGGATAATCTCTAGTGTAATGAATGACTAATAAAAATTATTAGTAAATAGTTTTTTTTCTCATATATTTTCTGAAGGCAATTATAAGTGTCTTAATTATCTCACGTGGTTCAAAATATATACAATACCATCAGTTAACTCTTTGCTAATAATTTTGTATATAAATTTTTAATCATAATTTAAATTTAATATTTGAGCATTTTATATATACATAGATAAAAAGATAACCAGAAGTAGTGGGGTTACAGATAAATCTAAATGAAAATTTATTTTGAACACATACCTATATATAATAAATTTTAAAACAACTCATATTATTTTTTAATTATTGAACTAGTTTTCCGCTACCTTATTGCAGTACTCTTTCGGAAAATTATATTCTAAGAAGTGATATAGTAATTGATTAGACAATTTGTATAATAATAAATATAAGCTACATTTTAAATTATTAATTTCAGCATTAATTATAGCATCAATATACAACAAATATTAAATGTTTATATTAAGTAATAGATAGATAAATAGATGAATAGTTAATTATTCTTCACGTATAAAGGGTGATAAACAGAGTAGAATACAAAAAACATTAATCACAAAAAACTATTTGCCAAGCGCTTTCTGTATCGTGTACCAGAATCATGTAGGCATCGGAACTGAACGGTTAATACTGTAGTGCATGCTCAGTGGAAGCGCTTAGCAAATAGTTTTTTGTGATTAATGTTTTTTATTTTATTTTAATTACTCTGTTTATCACACTGTATACGTGAAGAATAATTTTCATTATCTGACAGAGTTTTTGTATCATTTAAATAGATGGATAGGTAGATAGACAAACAGATAAAAGATAGGTAAATAGGTAGGTATATAGAGATAGATAGATAGATAGATAGATAGATAGATAGATAGATAGATAGATAGATAGATAGATAGATAGATAGATAGATAGATAGATAGATAGATAGATAGATAGATAGATAGATAGATAGATAGATAGATAGATAGATAGATAGATAGATAGATAGATAGATAGATAGATAGATAGATAGATAGATAGATAGATAGATAGATAGATAGATAGATAGATAGATAGATAGATAGATAGATAGATAGATAGATAGATAGATAGATAGATAGATAGATAGATAGATAGATAGATAGATAGATAGATAGATAGATAGATAGATAGATAGATAGATAGATAGATAGATAGATAGATAGATAGATAGATAGATAGATAGATAGATAGATAGATAGATAGATAGGGAGGGAGGGAGGTAAATAGGTAGGTAGGTAGGTAGGTAGGTAGATAGATAGATGTGCAGATATATATGTTGTTTGAAGGTCAAAAGAGTAGATAGATGGATGGATAGGTAGATAGGTGAATGAATGGATGGGCTGTTTACAGATATTTATATACAATATAGATAATTATATATATATATATGTACTGAACGATAGACATATATATGTATAATTAAGTAGATAATTAGATAAATAAATAGGTATGTAGGTTGATAGATAAAAATATGAGGAAGTGGATGGATGGATGAATGGATGGATGGATAGATAGATAGATAGATAGATAGATAGATAGATAGATAGATAGATAGATAGATAGATAGATAGATAGATAGATAGATAGATAGATAGATGGATGGATGGATGGATGGATAGATAGATAGATAGATAGATAGATAGATAGAATAGGTAGATAGGTAGAATAGGTAGGTAGGTAGGTAGGTAGATAGATAGATAGATAGATAGATAGATAGATAGATAGATAGATAGATAGATAGATAGATAGATAGATAGATAGATAGATAGATAGATAGATAGATAGATAGATAGATAGATAGATAGATAGATAGATAGATAGATAGAACAAATAAAGACTATTATAGAATAATACAAAGAGAAAAAGAAAAAATAGAGTAAATAAAGCAAATAAATAAACAGACAGATAGGTAGGCAGATAAGAGAATGGATAAAGATATATATAGATTGACAATAATTAAATTTGCATAAAAACAAAAATAGATAGTTGATAGATGGATAAATGGATGAAAAAGCAATTGGAGAGGTGAATAAATAATATAATATGAATGGAAAAACAAATAAGTAAATAGATCAATTGATTATTTGATTAAATGACTGGCTGAATATATAAATAGCTCCATAGATTGATTTAATTAAATGATTATTAGATTGATACATATTTGAATGAATAAATAAATACGTTGGTATACAGATAAATTTATCGATAAATATGTTTATTTAAACACTGTCTACTGAACTTTAAAAAAAATTAAAAATTCAGAAATTGCTCTCATAAAATTTGACAGAGAAAAAAACGACGAAGTTCAATTAAATGACCCAGCTAATATTAATGATTTCCAGTGTTTCAAGTTTTTCTGTTTTAATTATGCAGCTGAAGTTGTGTGAAGATGCAGTAATTTTCTTCTGCATTTAAATAACACTTGATGGAAAAATTGTTTTAACATGTGATTTATTTTGAAATGGCTTCTCTTCATTTTAAAAATATATATAATTAAGCATTTAGAAAATAAATATGTACATTTTTTATATATGGTGTGTGTGTGTGTGAATTCATTGTAATATTTTGCGTTGTTTTTATAGTATAAAGAATAGTATAATAAAAAATATCTGGTCTCTTAAAATTTCGTGAAAATCTGTGTAGTTTATAATAAAACCATTTTTGTTATCATCAAAAGAGGATTTACGACTACTAAATATAACGAAAATGGAAATGCTATAGCTAGTTGTAATTTTTGTCAGTTAACTTTATAATAAAAATTTACACTAATGATGCAGATAGTGATGTAAGAGTTGATGCTGTAAGAAATGTATATGGTGGAATCAAAAGAAATTTGATGTAAGTAATATTATTATCTGAATCAATATAGTACATTGTTGTTATTAAAATCAAAAATTATGATATTATTGAAGCTATAGTTGTTAATGTCAAAAAATATCATCCCATGAATTACAGAATTGCATTATAAAACAACACAAAGATAAAAATTATCATTGAAAGTCCTTAATAAATGGTTACATTTTTTTTTATCTAAAAACTGGTAAAAAAAATGCACTTTATATTTCTGCACTAATAAAATAAATTTTTGACAGATTATGTAAACTATTTAACAATTTGTTTTAAGCAACAACATTATACTTAAAATCATTTAGTACACACTACAATCTTAATCTGAAATGAAACTGACATGGTCATTCAATATTAGAAAAGACTGAAAAAGAAAACATTACAGATATATACTACATTAATTGATAAAACTAGATACTATCAGAAAACGTTTATAAACACTTTCTTCATTACAGTATGATCTTTAATTCAATTGATTATATTAAATCATAGTATGCTTTTAAATTAGGAAATCTTTATGTAAGATTAGAAAATATAGTCATAGCAGACTGGTTTTATATTGACAATAAAATTAATGTCTGCATATTGCCATTTTTGTTTTTAACTAGTATATTAATTAAATACAGAGTAAAGACCTCACATTTAATAAAGACAATAGTGAATTCATTTTTGATTGGGGAAAAGCAGTCACCTTAAATACATTAATACATTTTTATCACCTAAAGTAAATATTGTGTTTAAAAATATATATGAGAAAATTAAAAAACCATAATAAAAAATATTGAATAACAATTAAATATAAAAAAATGTTAAAAATGATATCAGAAGCAATCATTACTATCATCATCACTAACACCCACTTGAATTAAGTATTGACATTCTAACTATAGAAGATGATGGAAACAAAGATAGAAAAACAAAGAATACAAAGTAAAACAGGGGTAGTCAACCTTTTTATACCTACCATCCACTTTTGTATGTCTATTAGTAGTAAAATTTTCTAACCGCCCACCGGTTCCAGAGTAATGGTGAATTATAAAATAGGGAAGTAACTTTATTTTATAAAATTTATAAAGCAGAGTTACAGCAAGCTAAAACATATAAATCTCTATGAAATTTTTTTAAAAAGTCAGTTAAATTTAAAAAAAAAAAGTGCTTCAGTATCGGACAAAACCCCTAGTACCCACCGTGAAGGCTGGAATGCCCATTAGTGGGTGGTATGGACCAGATTGACTACCACTGAAGTAAAACATGAATTTTGTATGTTTTTAGAAACCAATCCATGAATAGTAAGTACTGGTATTTTAATGTATTTATTTGAGATTTTGCATGTTCACTTTTAACTTTTGCAACTTTATTTTTTGAAAGATTTTTACTCCATGGTTAATTGAATTTTGTTATTAGATGTAGCTATAAGTTTACAATAAACTAATAAATATTAAATTTCTATAAAGTATCTTATATATAATATTGTAACATAAATGAGGTCTCCCTCCCTGTTGAAAACATTGCATAAGTTCAGCATGAAAATTTATTTTTTTTTGTTTCGAAAAAAAAAAAATATTTTTTTACAAAGTATGCTATCACTTCTTACATGAATCCAATAAAAGTGCTTTTTTAAGTACCACATGCAACTATTTAAAAAAGTTGACATTTGGCTTTATGATCTTACAGTTGTGTTTTTAGAATCCTACGGAATGTCATTAAATAGATTTTTTCTTGTTTCTTTATTATGCAATGGGAAGAACATAACTCCATATAAATAAATTTGGTAAAATAATATATAGTGTACATAATTAATTTAGTTGCTATATTATATATTTCTACAATTAAATTTATTTTTTGATCTACTGAATGCAACAACAGAAAAATGATATTTATGATGTATCTTGACATTTTATTTAAAATGATCCTATGATATTTAAATTGATTCACATTATCATGGTATAACCATTCAAACTAAAAGTTTCTCAAGTTTTTTTCTTCCATTACTGACTAATAAATCACTTTTTGAAGATTAATTCTTAAAAATGTATACCCTCATAGGGCTATATTCAAAACATGTATACCTTCTCCAAATTATCTTTGAATTGGCAAACATAACACAAAAAATTGACATTCTGTAAATATAAAAACTAGAAATATATTTTACTTATTATCACTGCCTTTAAATCCCTTTTAGCAATAGCACACATCTTTTTTTCTTTCAAATATATATATATGATATATATATATATATATTTGCACACATCTTTTTTTCTTTCAAATATATATATATGACTTATAAAGCATAATGTTCTTTTCCACTAAATCCAATCAAAAAATATACACTCTCCTTTTTTCTTTCCAAAAACTTTATTTTTTCCATCACCATATATATATATATATATATTGTAATGGAACGTATATGAGGCAGCCCACGATTGGGCAAGCCAAATGTAATGGAAACTATATGGTAGCTTACAATTGGGTAAGCCAAATATAATGGAACGTATATTAGGTATTCCATTAAAATTAAAGAATGAAGAAAAACAAAATTATTCCAGTTATATTTAAATAAATTGTTTAAATGCCCTTCCAGCTAGCTATAGATAAAACAAATCTAAAATCATGTAAAGCAATGAGATCTATCTTTATAATTTATTTTTAAAGATGATGTGAATAACTAATCAAATATATATATCAGAAACAAAGGGACTTCTACTAAATTCAAATATACACATCTAATTATGTAAATTTATGTATCTCTAAATATTTGAATGAATAATAATATGTGTAAGTGATCTACAAACCAAATAATAAATGAAATATGAAATTATCTTTTATTATTTATAAATTCAATTAATTTCATAATAACTTTGGCATTAAAAGAAAATAAGAATAATATAGTATCGCTCTTTTAAATAATTACAAAGGCATTATTTATAAAAACAAATAGTACATCCTTTATTTTATGTTATAGTTCAACTTTAAATAATATTGATGTTTTAAATATAAATACAAAGAATAACTATATGTATATACTTGTAATAAGTATATATAGATTAAATATATAAAGACATATTTTTGCCTAACCATTATAATATAAAGATAACAATTCATATATAACTTCAACCTATAAATTACATTTTAAGATTTTTAAATTATTTAAGATAATTGTCTGAACATCTGTTATACGTTTAATATTATTATAAAACAAGATGCTTAAATTGATTATTTATATAACGTTATATTTTATAATGAAAAATAAAGTAAACAAACCAAAAATATCGATCTCAAAATATATTTATACATATAAAATTCTTTACTACCTTTTTAAAAGTTCCTTAGTTAGTTTTCCTTTAAAAGTTAATTTACTCCATGAGTTATTTCTTTATCTGTTTACTATTATTATTAGAATGCATTCTGTCGAAGGTGAAGAAACTATTATGTTAAAGAAAATTGTCAATTCCTAGACACATGCATATTTTATCCTTTCAAAATTTCCTTCATTGAAAAAAATAAATAAACAAATTGAAATATTAAATCCAGCATGTCAATTCCAATTACTTCCAGATTATGATTAAATTGACGATTATACATTTAAGATAGCTATATCAAGTTTCAACTCCAGACGCGACGAAATTTATACATTGAATTTTTTTAGTTGTTCCATTGAAAATTGCCTTGGAATAAATGAATGTCATGATGCAGCTCCTAGCTGCGATATATTTTTTCTTAGCAAGCCATAATTTATGTATTTACCATAAGATATATATGTTATTTCAGTATTTTGAAGAATAGTAAATTTTATAGAACTAAAGTACAACAAAATCTTTATTTTTCAGTTGTTTGTTCTATATCTATTCCAATAATAATATATAATAATAATGGCTTCCTTATTGTTGTTGCTGTTGTTTCATGCGCCAGCAGATGCTATTTTAAAACTCATGTTATATATGTTCTCTTTTTAAAACAATTAACATTAAAATAAAAATAAAATATCAAGTATATATATATAAAATATTAAATTGAAAATTTGACATCTTTAAAAATATACATAAATAATTATTTATTGCATTTAATAATCATTATAAATAAAATAATTTTTTTATAATCAATAATTTATATGTCCTCATTTATTTCAATAATTAAATGTTTATAACGATGTACTATCAATATATATAAATAAAATAATAACTTCAAATAATAATTATATTTAATAAACATAAAAGAAAAATTTAAATATTTCATATGTAAACATCAACTTAAAGAGATTTTTTTTAAAATAACAAATGACAATTTAAAAAAATATAATATCGACTTATCGATATTTACAATATATATATAATACAAAACCATAAAACAATAAAAATCCAAAATTTACCAAAATTCTTATATGATCATGATTTCATCTACTAAACAAATAGACCTTCACAAGTGAAAATCAAACTAAAAAAACAACATGTATATATATATACAAAACAAACAAACCTTCCCATAATTGATTTCAAAAACCAAGTTCCCTTTATATCAAAAGATGTCTTCATAAGATTGATATAAAGGGAAGTTGGTTTTTGAAATGAATTATGAGATTTGTTTATTTTGTATATATATATATATATATATATATATATATATTGTAACGGTCAGAATCGTCTAAACCCCAGACACTAAACTGAACATTCTAGGAGGGGTTGCCTTCTAGATATACTAAGTTCGAATCTAAAGTCCAAATTTCACAGTGCCACCTGCATGATAACGCATCTGATGCTACAACTAGTATAACCTTTTACCAGTGCCTGGTGGTCAGGGAGAAGCGAAAGACTCTATACTAAGATAAGTTTGGGTTGCTAATTAATGTCTATGGATTTACAAAAGAAATGCAGAAAATATATATATAGACTGAGACAGTGATAGGAATCAAATAAAATAAGAGATAAAATTTAGCTTTAAATAATTTCACACAATTTATTTAGATAAATATATATATAACGCCACTGTCTGCTTATATGAGACAGGGATGCGTATTAAATAATTGTTGGCATTTATATTTCAGCAATGACAAAAGATTTTAAAACAGAGTGATATATTCTATTCCTCGGGCTAATAGCATTACGATAATGTGCTTGACGAGATAGGAATATGTGCGAGGTGCTTTGAGTAAATAGACAAGTTTAAGAAAAATATTTGAAATTAAATGTTCTAAAATATTTATTGACTTCGAGAATAGTAACGGACTAAAGCTTACTAAGCAAACGTGGGAATGTGATCAAAGCATTTATTTGAGAATAATAATAATTGGTTTGTATTGGGGGTCAGTATTGCTGACAGTGAATTTATAAAGTTGGAGGGTGTGACTCATTTAAGTCACGGATGCTTTGTAAAATAAATATAAAATGAAACAATATTGAAAATCCGGAATAATTACAGAGGGCATCTCGCCGCTAACCCGTAGGAAAGTATTTTGACGAACAGCCGAAACTTAGCGACTGTGTGACGATTGCGTTTAATTCCCAGGGGTGTCATTGGTGAACACCCTCTGCCTGGAAACTTGCAATAAGCGAAAAGAACGGACTTTGCCGTGTAAAGAATCCTTGGAAAAATAAAACAAAGCGGTCTCAACAACCAATTCATGTACCAGCAATACGCGACTAGTGTATATAAAAACATACTAAATGGGTTTTACTTGGATTAAGAGAAATGCCCAATCAAATTCCCTGAAATTCATTTAAGAGGGTCCGCACATTCTCGACGCCAATGATGAACTTTATAATGAAAGTAGAACACGGTAATTAAAATAAGAAAATGCATGCTTGCGGGTTTGAAAAGTAAGTATAGATTTATATACGCAATCATGCATTTGGGGACACATTTAAATCATTGACTTCGCACATACTCTTATATTAGATTAAAATCAATAGCATGTAGATTTTAAACTATGTGATTATATTACATTAAAGAAAAGAATCGCTCTCGAACGAGTGATTTGCAAGATAATACAATTGGAAAATTATAAATTTAAAATATGCCTTAATAGCGGCGTCTTACTTTCAATAGAGGGAATAGTTCACTCGGTCAAAGACGATTCTGACACATTATCATAATAAAATAAAAGAAAGCTTTATAAATAGAAAATATTAACCCAAGGATAGAGCAAAATGTTGAGTATATTTAACTACATGAAAGAAATACATAATGAAGTTGTGAAATATAAGAAAACAATGTTAAATAGCTATAGCATGTTAGTTAGTGATCACAACAGCTCTTGGGTTAATTTAGGTTACCTCTGGAGAAGCATTTGCAGGTAGATGTTTGGCAGGTTTTATAATTCAGCAGCAAAATCTGGAATGTTCATATTTGGCAGCGGCAGCAGCAGTTTCGGGATCCATGTGATAAATTTTTGATGGTATGGAGCAGCGGCTGGCTATTCCGATGGGACATAGCCATCTTAAATGCCTCTACTCGGACATGTCAAGGTTAGCAAATTATTAGAATTTTAGAACAACTCAGAAACTTTTAGAGAACTCCGAATTCTTTAAAAGCTTAGACCTTTCAGAGCTTAGAATAGCTTAGAATGGAGAACAAAAGAAAAACATCCTTTTTATAGTAAAATTTAACAATAGATTTGTCCTGGGGCATATAAAATTATTGGACTTATCTGCTGTAATTAAATCTATCCGAATGTCTAAAGGAATTCAACATTAATTAATTCCTTTTGTTAACTTCCCCGTCAACATTCGAATTATAAACTAGATTTAATTAAAATTACTGCTACTAATTAAAGAAAACTTAAGTGGACAGCTGCTGTTTTTAGATAACTTATATAATTAAACTATTGTCCCTCATTTATTTTAACAGAAATATTTGGGATGATTTTTATTAAATAAAACGAAAATTATTTTATTTTAAATTGTAATATTTGAATCTATCTACTAAACGAACATTTACTAAATGAATTTTATTTTAAATCAAAATATATTACGACGGTAATATATTTGTAAATAGATCCAAACAAAATAACTAACAATTTATAATTTTGATATGTTTTAAAATGGATATCATAGTGTGTGCGCAATTACGACTTATATAACTTACTTTTTAATAAATGTAAATTATGTGAACAAATACATAATTCATAATATTTTATTTTATTTGGGAATAAGTTATATATATAATACGAGCATTGTGCTCGTGGTTTAAAATTAGGCGGGATTTTCGGTATATAAGTGTATTACAGACACACTACGATAGATTGGGGTTCAAACTAAGGTATGAGGGTAGGAAGTAGGTGAGAAAAGGTGAAACGAAGATCTGCAAAGCAGACCTTATTGTTTCAATATATATATATATATATGTTGTTTCTTTAGCTTGATTTTTACTTGAGAAGGTCTATTTGTTTAATAGATGAAACCATGGTCATGTAAGGATTTTGGTAAAATTTGGATTTTTATCTAGTATTGTATTATTTTACGGTTTTGTATTTTATTTACTACTAGTATAGTGTTAGGCAGTTTTGAATTTTATATATATTGTACCCATCATCTTTATTCCTTCTGATTACTGAGGGCACCACCAGGTCACTGCATACCTGGAAAATTTAATTTATGGTGATCAGAAGTTAATGATGATAACAATTTATGTCAGCTAGACCCAGGGAGAGCAAAAGCTCAGTAATATTGTTCAGATAACCAAAAAATAAAACTAGACAAACATTAGATAATATAATTTTAAGTAATTTAAAAGTTTATTAGATTCAAGGAAAATAAATAAATCTGTTTCCAATAGATTTACTATTCTTTTATCTATCCTTACTGGATATTTACGGTGTTTATTTCCTTTTGTGTATTATTGCAGTTCATTTTCCCTATGGCACAATTATTGTTACTTTTCCATGAATATATTCATTGATTATTCATCTCCGATTATTTATTTCTTCAATATTTATTAATTTTCAAGAGATTATTGGGAATTACCGATTATTGACTTGCCCAGTAGAAAAACGATTAATTTATTCCATTATTTTAACAACAGAGCTTATAATTATCCATGTATATTGATGTAGAGTTGCAAATCATAAGGTTTTAGGAATTTTTAATCCAACTTTTTTTTTTTGTAAAAAAAAAAATATCACCAAGAAAAAAAACTTAGTTACTTGTACTTTACGATCAAGAAGCTTTTTTTCCCCTTTCTCTTGAATTTCATATTCCAAGATTGTTTGAAACTCTTTGATTGGCTAATATTTTCCCACTTTTTTCTATGAAACAATAATTTATTTTGAAAGTTTTTGGTTTATTATTTTAAAATGATCGATTTTTCGTTTTTAAAAAATATTGAAATACAATATTTTTAGAAATTAAATAAAGATAGAATTTACTGTTTTAATTTTAAATCAGTATTTTGTAAAATTAAACCTTATTTATTTACTTTTGAATATAGCAAGATTTGAAGATAAATAATTTCTATTTTTAAAATCAAATATGCACAAACAATAATTATTCGTCTTTATATAACGCATTGTGTTTACAAAACACAATTTAAACTTCACTGGTTTTAAATACTAAATAATATTAATTGTTCATCTGCATATATATGACTCTATGGTTATTATCTATGTGTATCTTGAGTTAAGATCATTTACAAATTTCCATTAGCTAAAACCAAGTTTAAATCCTATGATCTAATATGTCATTACTGTCTTCTTTTAATAAGCAAATATTATTGGATTTGTAAAATTTAAAATTATACACCAAAATCCTATTTTAGAATAGTCTGAGCTAATAAAATGTGCACAATATATATATATATTTACTTGTTTAAACATCCAACGTTTTGACCACTCTATTTGTAGTCATTTTCAAGGAGCTACAAAATACATATTTGCATCTTTATATTATCAGAATACATATTTATATTTTTATAAGTATCAATGCAATTAAAAATAAAATAAAAATATAAAAATGCCTCTAATTCTTATCATAAAAAAACATTTTTTTTTCATTTATCAATACATCTTTTTTACATATACTACATTACATATACACTACACTTATTTACTTTTTTATGCATCTTTTAAAAAAACCACAAATATTTTTTCTTTCCTTTTTATACCTCCTGAGAAATTACTTTAAAAACAATATATTTACCTTCAAACGTATTCGTTACTTAAAATATATCACATAATTTACTCTATTCAGAACAAGTTTATTTCTTTTTATGTATAAACTCTCCTTTACTGTTCTCTCTCTCTCTATAATCTTACTTTTTCCAACATTCTTATCTTAAAATTTATATGTCCAAATTCCTTACTGTGTATATTAACATTTGAATTTTTATCACTTAAATGTGTTTCAACCTTGTCCCTAATTTATTCTTTATTGTACCTATATATGATACATTCCTATTATCTTTTTTACAATCTATCTCATAAATACCATTCATATTTTCAACATTCCTTTTTTTAGATCAAATCAACAATAAAAAAAAATACAAATGTCAATATATTTATGATGACTTACCCCAGGATGAATTGGATTGGAAGATATAGAAAAGACTTTTACAAAAAATTGAAAACTGGAATTGTTTATAATGTTATTTTTTTTTTTATAGATGTGAAAGTCCAAAATTGAAACCAAATTCAATTTAAAAAAAAACATGATTGAAAGCTTTATCAGATTAGACCTAACCATTAACTTAAAACATGAATTGTCAATTTAGATTTATTTTTTTTCATATTATAAAATAATCTTATTTATAAGTAATTTATACATATATATGTCTTGGAATGAAACAAATTGTTGGTGAAAGTAAAAAATAATCATTAATATGTGTATTATAAGTCAAAAAAACTAATTAGGTTATAGAGCATTTTAAGAAATTATATATATATATATATATATATTACAATCTGGAGTTGACATCAACTTGATTTCATCTAATAATAATGATAATGGAAATAATATCAAAATTTAAATGAAAACAATCGTTAAAAAACCTTATTAAAAAATAATGAAGTACAAAAATTTTAATGTTCTAATGGATGAGTATCAAAAAGTGAAAGAAAATTTACCCACATTTTTTTTACTATTGTTATAATACTATGAAATCATTAAAAACTAGGATTTATCACCATGTGAATTAAACCATAATATACTTTTTAATAAAAAAAATGGATATATCTTATGCAATAAAAAAGATAAATGTTATTAAGACTGTAATGGAATGTTAAGGTAAAAAATAAAGTAAAACAAGCTTTAGGTAACCCACTACAGGTGAAGGTCTTTCTAATGAACTCTAATAGATAAATAGTAAAGAGAAAGAGACCACTCACTAGCTTACCAATTTCTAGATGATGAGGGTTTCTAATACTGTTTTATTTTTTAGCTAAGGATAACTCAATACTTTTTCTAATCACAAATAAAATATCTATGCAAAAACAATCACTTGATATATAATAGTTAGGTATAGCTAGATTTATTAGCCCATTAATAATACTAATATATACAAAAGCACTAGAGAAAAAATTAAATGTTTAATCTTTTTCTTTCCTTATTTGCGTAATGTTTACAACTTGTTTTATATTTAGTATTTGTTTTTGTTGGTGCTCAATTGCTAAAAAAGCATATAGTTATAGTTGTTTTTTTTATTAAGAAAAATACACATACAATTACAGTATAAATCGTTTTGATATACATTTGTTTAGATTTGTTACACTTATTACAACAATCATTAGTAAATAATTTTTCAAATTAGAAAATATACCCGTTTGTTACATTAGTTATAATTATGACAAATTAATTTCATGATCAGAGCGAGAAGCTCATCGTTCAAACTTATTCTGTAATTATTATGCAACTAGTTTTATATCAGAACAACTTGCTCTTCATTTAGTGACTTAGCCAGTGGTCATTATGCAGTCCATATTTTGATTGGCATCGATCCTTTTTATTCTCCATCTAACTGGACCATTTATTTTTTAACCTTGAATTAATATTTAATTAGCATGCCTGAGGATAGGCTCTTCATCCAGTGGCCTAAGTTGCCCCCAAATGTCCCTGAAGAGCTTTTCCGACGTTAACAAGCGATCCCTGAAAATAGCCCTTCGAATAAATTTTTTACATATCTCCCATGGTTCCTTATTTCTTTGTTTAAAACAAAATAATTTCTAGTAAACCACATGGCATAAAGCAGTTTTTCCATTTTTTATTTCTTACATAAGATTTATAATTTTTAAGTTGCAGTAGCCAAGACAATAGTTTCAGGAATTATTCGTAATAATAATATTATTATTTTACTTTATGGATGAGTATTTTGCTCAAATTAAACATACAATTCTTTTATTGTTGATTTGTCTTGTAACAATTATAAAAGTAATAGCTTTAATTTCATATGCTTATAAAATAATATTTAAATTATTTTTCAGAAATGTTACAGCACTTACTAACAATAAAAAAAAATTATTTGTGAAATTTCTTGCATATGCTCAATGTACTGCCTATGCATTATAAAGTTTTCATGATTTATATTCATACTGTTGACCATAGACATAAGAAGCTAATGCATTATTTTCATAGCAACACCAAACTTTCATCTAGTCGATCATATATATTGCAATATACTTTATGCTTTTTTATAGAAATATCGTATGTCTTTGATATTACAATTTATATATCAATATCAAAAACTACTGTCTTTGTTAAAAGGTGTAATAAATACTTTTATACATACATGACACATATGTGTGTGTAAATTTATTGGAGATGAATATCTCTCCAACTGCCACCCAAACAATTTTACAATATCACAGAAACTCATATGCCTAACTATCAATTAAACAAAATGAATTTCAATAAATCTCACTTTGTCTGAAATACGAAGCATTTGTATGAAAAATTAGTTTAGACAAGCTAACTGTGAAAATGAAACTTTATTCATTTTAGATATAAATAAAGCTTTAATGAAAGTGACTGAAATTAATTTTCTTTATCAAGAAATAAGTATTTATTTTAAATGACTTTGAAAATATGCAAAATCTTCATTAACATGTGATATTAGACATATAGTATGAAATATTATGTAAATTTATTGAAAATACAGATCTCTTTAACTGCTATTCAAAAAACATTTAAATATTGCCGATTGTTTGATTGACAAACCAAATTCTAAAATATTTTAACATTTTTGCAGTAGTTCAAGAGATTTTCACCTTCAAACAAAATTACTATAATAATTCACATCATATAATTCTAGTATTACATATATAAATAAATCAGTGACTGTATATTACTAGACAAAACTCGAATATAGTAAATAAATACAAACCAGTGCTAAAAATATTTCAACAAGGCGACCTGCATTTAGAAAAACGTAATCTAAATTAAACAGCTTGATTAATCATTTTTCTGTAGCATAATTTTCACTTCACTACTCTCGCACTGTAGAGTCTGTTTTTATCCACATTTAACACCTTGAGGAGGAATGTAATTATAAACATATGACCCAAGATATGTGTAAAAATGCTTGGTCCCCAAAATTCATACTTCATGCTAAACCAGCACTCATCATTTGGCTTAGGTTACAATCTCTTAATGATAGGGATCAAACTTGTTGCCCTCACAACATTGACACAAACACTTAATGGAAGTATAGTAATAATATTTATTAGTCATTCCTTGTTATCTAAGAATGAAGAATATTTCTGTAATGTAGTTTTCACTACACCATTCTCGTGCAAGATAGAATTTGTTTTCTATCCACTTTTAACACCTTGTGGATGGATGTAATTATAAACATATGACCTAAACCATGTGAAAAAGATTATCACATGATGCACATTTCATGCTGAACCAGCACTCATCAGTTGGCCGGGACCACAATCTCTTATACAAATCTTTTTGCTGCCCTCACAACTTTGACTCAAACCACTTAATGGAAGTATATTAATAATATTTATTAGTGATTTAATGAAATAGAGATTATCCAACAATGAATATTTTTGTAATATAACGGATAATCTCTATTTCAATGAGTGACTAATAAATATTGTTAGTAAGCTTGATTGATTCCTTGTGTTTCTATATATGGATGACGTAGTTGAAATATTCTAGCATTGGTTTGTCTTTATTTAATATATATACAGTGTAATAAATATTAAAATTTTACCTTTATTCAGAGTTTTATAAATAGTAGCATAATGTACATATAAATTACTTGCTATATTTTGTCATTTATTATTGTTTTTTCGTTTAAATAAAAACTTTTATCAAAACATCTTTTAAAATAAGTAAAATGAATTTATTAACAAATTATTTTTTATCATTCATCTTTAAACTGGTGATATCTGACATTCAAAATCTAAAAGTTTTTATGTAACATACATATAAGGTGAAAATTTTCAAAATATCATTATCAACTATCACCAAATTTAGAATTTAAGAAAATAAAAAATAATAGCAATGAAAATATGTTTCGCCAAACATTATTCAAAATAATCAAATATTCTGATTTTTCTAAAGTTTAAAACTTATAGAAAACGTTTACATCTATTTTTTAACTGGATGCTTTATGTAGATGGCCAAAGCTATTTTATCTAGTAGTATCATTTACACTGCCCTGCATGCTTTTGTGTATTCAAACGATCATATAAATTTATTTTGCTCTGCTGAGCTCAGATTTATTTCAAAAAGCCTTAGTTCATAAATCTATAATTCTATTACTCTGATAATCTGCACAGACCAATAGATTTTAAGTTTCTAGTTTAGGCTTAGAATTTTACTTTCATATGGAAACCTATAGCCACTCAAAACTGATTGATAAATAGATAACTATTTTTAATAAGGAGAATAAGGGTTTAAATTAATTTGGATTATATGTATGAGTGTTCATAGTTGACTGTAAAAATAAAAATATAATTATAGTGAGATTTTTATTATTAAGGGTAAAGATGCTATTCTCCTATGAATACTAAACCTATGATTACCTTTTACCTGGGTTTTAGCCATCTATCTGGTTGAAAACCCTGATCATTGTCATGAATGCAATAAATAATACTTTTCAATAATAAACAATCACATTCTATTATTACTATTATTTTCCAAATATGATTTGGAATTTACATAATCTTTATATTGGAAAAATATATGTATAGGAATGGAATACTAACATTAAATTCATGTGTTAACTCTATGCATTTTTGAACACCCTTATATGATTAATTTTGTAACTATTTTTTGTGCTTTTTATATAATATACAAAAATATCTATTCATTATTAATTTTTTACATTTTTGATGAAATTGTAATTAAAAAATAACTTCAAAATTGAATGTAATCTTAAAAATAATATATCAATTTTGCAAATAAATAAAAAGAGTGATGCACAGAAATAAATAATCTAAGAAAAGACTTTATTTTAGCTTTCAGGCTAAAAAATATATTTTAATGAAAGAACAAATATCCAAATGTGTACAAGTAGGACAAATTTCAGTAAAGAACACTTTCACATAATAAACATATTATTTAAAATATTAAAATTTAACTTCTAATTAAAAAATAATAAAAATAATAATCTTTTTGACAATGGGTGATTCTTGTTTGATAGTAAGTATTTTTTGTTTAAAGGATTAGTAAATTTTCAATTGATTAAGTTTTTACTATAAAAAATATATTTAAATAAAAGCTGAATGTAAACATTACATTATTAGTAAAAAAAAGATATTTAATTTATGGGAAAAAACAAGTAAATTATGTATAAAGTTACTGTTTGACTGAAGGTTTGTTATGATGGCATTTTAGTTGTATCTATATGTTGGGTTATTTTTGTCATCTAACATTAAATATTGAATCTATTTAGAACATTTAAACTTTATTTTAATTTTCTCATTACATTTAACTGTTAATAATGAACCGTGTTTAGTACATTATGCATTTTGAGTAATATTCTCTCATGTGCTGCTGGTGCCACCAGTGACAGTATTATAATGGGAATCAAATCTGGACCTTTATAGTCTTAAATATTGAATTTGAAAGTAAAACTCTAACTAACTGAGTTAATTATGTATAAATCTGTTTTCCATTTTTAATGTTTTTAACACAAATCAAAGTTGTGCAAGAATACTGATTATTTATCTCTGGAAAAAAGTGATTACGTCTTTAAATTGATTTTTTACTAATAGATTTTGAGTTAGTATTAAAATCAATCAAAACACATTTTGCCTCAAGGCTTTTGCTTTCAAATAAATGCAAAATCATCAAATAGATGCAATAGATAGCTGTGATTAAATTACTTTGAGCTCAATTGCAACAGCAATATAATTTCTACAAGATAATTTGTGTAAGATTTTTTAAGATAAGGCTATATTAAGCGTATTAATTTACTTATTTTTTCTCCATTTTTAAAATGTGGTTTTAAAAAATGTAAAAATGATAAAGCAGATCATAGTGTAATAATTTACTCATTGTAAAGTACATGGCCAAGTATAAATAATTCATGTTAGAAAAGATTTACTACTTGACTAATGCAGTTTTTTTAATCATGAACATTATTATTAGAAAGCTTCTGTGAAGAATATGATCATTCTAATTTAAGAAAAATAACAATCTATGACTATATGTGTGTGTTAAATATAAGTCAGTTTTAAAAAAATATTTAAAAGTATTTTAACTTTATTTTCAGAGGAATTTTATATTTCTGAAATAGAAATAATTTTTTGCCTTTCAAATGGTGCATATTATCTAATATTATTAGCCAACAATCAATTAAATATCAATATCATACTTATGTATTCAGGAATTAATTTATATAGACATGTAAAATTTATCTTTAACTCTATTTTATATCTTGTTCATCTAAATATATGTGTCACTGTTTAAATTATTTATAAATAATATAAATTTTATCTGCAGTTTATCTTTTTATGGTTATTAGAATGAACAGAATCATAAAGAATTAGAAAAAAATACGTAAGTACTGTTTATTCAGTGAATAACCGAATAATAACAAAATAAAGAGATAAAAGAAACAATTATTAACTGTATTACCAGTTAGCATCTGCTTTTAAATGAGTATGGCTATTTTAGCTCTAGAAGAATAAAAAAAACGACAAAAATTAAGAAGTCCAACATATTTTCACATATATAACATATTAAAACTTTAATATGTTTACTTAACATTTTTCTGCATCAAACTTTCTTTAGAATGATTTCAACATCTTATCTAATTATATTTTGTCATCATCTATTCTTATTAAGGTTGACACATGCTTATACATTAAGTTTTTTGCTTGTATTCAAATAATTAGGTATTTAAATATTATAAAGAAACAGTACGATTAAAATGAAATGCAATTCTAGCAATCTTAGTGTTTGGAGCCATATCTAATGAAGCCTTTTTTCGTTATTCTAAATTAACTAATTTGAATTCAAAGATAAAGTTTCTGAAACTATAGTAAAAATATGTTTTTGAATTTTGATTTCAGTTAATTTCTAATAAAATTCGTTTTAATAAGTTCTCATCAATAAAAAAGAAAATTAAAATTGCATAAAGTTGACTAGATGAAAAAGTTTTAGCAATAAAAAAATAATAATTTAATTATCATTTTAATGCAATTGTAATCTATTTTAAAACAAATGAATACTTATTTAAAATAATTAAAATGACCTTGATAATTTTAATAGTCTGGTTTTAACAAATAAACTGATTAAATTTAATTTTTCAATTTAATTTTTTATGTATAATACGTTTTAAACGGTAATTACAAAATTAATTTGTAACTATATATTCTCTTTTTTATAATTATTAATCTTGAAATTCATCTTCCATTCTAAGACTTTTTATTTATTTATTTATTCATTTATTTATATGTTTGTTTATTTTTATTTTGGGTACTAATGTGACAGTCCAGATGGTTTCTAAACAAAGCAAAGCAAAACTCCATATAGTAGTGCCACCTGTTTTGCTTTGCTTTGTTTATAAACAATTATGAGCTAGTATTGGAGATGTGATCATGTGATGCTTGCTGGTTTAATATGGTTTCTGTTACGATTCACTGAGCTTTTTATTTAACCTTCTTAATATCTTATATATTTTTCTAAAAAAAACTAATCTGAGAATCCCTTTATCTGTTATGCTAAAGATTAATATCATTATAAAACTATTGTTTTTTTATAATTAGTTATATATATTGTACCCTTACTTCTTGATATATAAAATAGTTTAAAATACAACTAGCTCAGTTACATTATTATGCTTAATTAAAATTTGCATATCTATCTTTAATATACTTTTATATTATCATATCTTAATTAAATTTAGTATCAATTATCAAAATCAATATATAGTTTTAGATTATACTAATTAAATAAGTATTTAATAAAATTATGAGACTGTGAAGTAAAGTTACAAAGTAATAAGCAGATTTACACTGAGTCAATATCTCCCTAGATACCGTCTCAATGGCATAAGAATACTACTACTACCTTATCATCTTACCACTACATCTATAGCATTCTTATGACTTTTAAATGAAATAATTATCTTTAATAATACTAAAATAATTCCTAACTTTTAATTAATATATAATTAAATAATCTCAGGTTCTTCTAAGCTGTTTTAAAATAATAATAACTCATGTAAATAAGTATGATGTGGGATTTTATATCAAACTTAAATACACCTAACTTATTTAAATAATAATAATAAATAATACTAATCTTAAAGTGTAATTTAATCTCATCTATGTCTATGATATAATCAATCATTAAATGAATAAACAATCCTATGTATATCTTTTATTTCATATGGTATCTTCATTTTAGAATAAATCAAAATCTTATAATTAATAATCTGTGGCAGTAAATAATATTGTATTCTTATAATGTGCATTATAATCATCTTATGACCATTTATAATATTTATGTTCATGTCAATCAATTCTTATAAAATAATGTTAAGCAAATATGGTATTCAATTCTAAGTAATAATAACAAATTCATTTTGTGCAAATATCATGTTTATTTCAAATCATCTGATGTCACAATGCTGTGGTAAAAATAATGAAACTCGACACACTTTTAAAACAAATTAACAAATTTATTTACAATAACTTCAAATAAAATTTTATTTACACTATTTACAATTTTAGAATTTAAGAAAATAAATCAAAATAAAATAAGAAATTACAAATACAAGAAGTTTATACTGTTACTAATTCATGTGCTTAATAAGCAATTATACACTCTTCAATTACTATACTAATAATATCATAGTATGTTTTCAAAACTTAGATTTAAAATAAATGTTAATAAACTTCCATTACAAATAATAATATATGTCAAAATTATTTATGTAGCATGTGTAAACAATGAAGCTCTACTAATTAAATAGCTACATTAATTAAGTATTACCATTTATAATGTATTATCATATATTTACTTTATTATTAGCATTGCTTAATAGCTTTATAAAATTAATGTATCTTTGTAATGTAAAAACAAATAATTGACTGTACTTATACTTTACTTAATGTAATTCCTGTTATACGTTTTATCAAATATGCATTACATATCTTTATTGTTCAAATATTATTATTTAAACTATTTATCAATTCTAAATTCATAAAGCATTACCTTAGATAAATTCTATGATTCTTTTCTGTGTAAAAATCATTACTTTACTTGATGGGTTCTTTAATCCTTTCTAATACTTTTTTATTTATAAACATCCTCTAAATTTATATAAAATTTCCGGAAAACAAACATCAACTTTAAATAAAATATTCATCATCCAAATTACCTATACTACATCGTCTATACTTAATAAACTTCAATCCAAATATAAGCTTCTACCCATAATGTAACTTAACTTATTTAATAAAACAAAATATAAAAAAAATATAGACTTTTAAAATCCTTTTTTAAATTAAAAAAAAAAATAATTATTAAGATAAATAATAAACATCATTTTAGTACTAAGCATAAATAAAATATCAAAATTATTTACGAAAGAATCATATAATTATTTCTAAGCTTCTTACGTAATGTTGTATCATGTTGATGTTATAAATCAAAACTTATGCATATTTTAATAAAGTTCGTTGCCAATATAATGTATGTTTTTCTTAAAAATATCTACACATTCATCCCACAAAACATAATATTTAGTTGATCTAAAGAAAACATATTAAATTCATCAAAATTATTATACAATGTTTTTACCACAATAATAATAATGTCCATTCTGCTATCCAGTAGTCTTCGGAATTTGCAGCTTCAGAAAACAAAAATAATACACATTCATACTCATAACATTCACTAAAATATTCCATGTTATATTAATTATAAAAATAAATTTATGTAATTAATTATTATATTATTTTTAAGTTACTATTTAATAAATGTACCTAACCTACTTTTTAATAGTTTAATAATATTTTAAATTTTATGTTAAATAAATAAAATAAAAATTTATATTACGGATTCCAGCGATGACTTTTGTTCTACCATAAAAGTTCTAACAAATATCCTACGTATAAAGTCAATAGAACACTATTTCCTGTTCCGTTGTATCACGTGTTTCTTGAAAGTTTATAATAAAATGATAACGTTCTTTTTTTAAAAAAAAAAAAAGTTCCAATAAGAAAATAAATAAAATTTAAAAATAGTTTATAAGTTCTTTCTGGATCCAGTTCTTCATAAATATTATCTTTAAAGTTATTATTTCTAAACTAATTTATAGTTTATAAATTATTTTCATTAAATTACTTTAATCAACTTGGCTTGCTTGGCTTAGTTTGATTTGATTTGGACATCCATGTATTATTTGCGCATTTATAAATAATATATTCAGGTAAGAATTAATTTTTCCATCTATAACGTCCAGCGTTTTAGATTACTTCAATATAGCAATTTTATTATATTACGATTTTAAATAATCATATTTATAATCTATTTGCCTTTTAAAACATCAATATTTAGTCTTTTAAGCACAAAGACTTAACAAGGCAAGTATTTATTTAAAATTACTACTGCTTCTTATATCTTTCCTTAAGATATACATTTTACTTCTATAATTTGTCAAAAATACTTTTTTTTCCACAGAAGTATTTTTATTTCTTTAAAATATCTATTAATAACAGACAATAGTAATTTAACTTTAAAACTATTTATAGTCCAAAATACTACTTTTCTCCATCTTATAGTTTTCTGTACTAATCCAGCGTCTATTACTTTTCTAGCATAAAGTTTCTGATATATTTCTACGATACGTGATGTTTCCATGATCATTTGTACGTAAATTGAGCTTCGATATTGAGAAGACTAATAGGGAATATTAAAATATCTACTGCATATTCATTATTTAAACTTTTATAAAATCATATACAATAACACTCTTATGATTTTAAAATTGATTTTAAGAGCGTTTATAAATTTACTTGGCTATTTTCTCAATAGCACGTTTAACTTAGAAATTTAATTACAGAGAGCCCCCCTCAACAATTGAATCCAGCTTTTATAGTGGAAGAGACTCCTCATCTGATTGGTACGTTTAAACAATCAAACTTTGCTTATTTACATATTTACCAACACAATATTAAAAATAAATAATGACTTATTTAATATTTAATATTTTATCAAATTCTTTTAAAACAATATTTATCGTTTATTTAAATCTACTAAACATTCTTTTGAAATATTCTTTCTCACTTGATTTAAATCTTAACTTTTATAAGATCATTTTAAAATAAATTAAGTCTTTTTAAATACGTTATATTTTTAAAACAATACTTTTAAAATCAGACTTAATATTTTACATTAATATCTTTATTTTTATCTCGTGATAACTCACGTATTATTTATAAATTTTACAACATGATTTTTTTAAAATAATTATGCAACTTTATTAGACAACTTCCACGCATGTGTGTGTAACATCTGTTCTTTATAACACAAGAAACGCTTGTCTAAAAATAAACTTAACAATTGCTTTTTAAAAATAAATATTTATTTTTAAAATAAATAAGATATTATATCAGATCTTAAAATAATTATTTGATATGATTAAAATCAAATATTAATCTCAATTTAAGCACTTATAATTTAAAATATTTCTATTCACTTTTAACATATATTTTAAATTAAATAAATATCTTTGTCTAATTTTAACTTGTCTTTTAAATACTTTAGCTTCAAACATTTGTTATTAAATTTATTAATGCAGTATTACATCATAATCATCATCATTTTAAATATCTTCTCAATACCAACACAATTCACACACCAAATACTCATAGATTGCTTTAATTAAACTTATGGTAACATTACCACAAGCAAAGTTAACATCACACATTTTAAAATACTTCTTAAATTTAAAATTTTCTACTAAATTAACACAAAACTTAAATGGTGACCCATACAAAAGGGCACAATATATATATGTAACTTTATTTAATTTTTTTTATATTTAAAATGCTGTAAATATTACATTGGTATTTGTTCTTATTCTATCAATTAAAAGAATGCCTATTGTTAAAGTCAGGTTAACTATGAGCTCAATTTCCTAAGGAGTATGATGTGCTAGAATTGTTAAATTAGTCTCTTTTTTTTATTTCGTAAAGCCATATTATAATATTATTGTCAACGTCTTCTATTTTGTTCAAACATTGTGGTTCCAGTTTCTAGTAGTATGAATTTCTTTTTTAAATTTTAACTATTCTGTAATTATATATGGTATCTTCCAGTGGTTACCTATATTTTATAATTTTAAAATAAACCAATATTGAGCCTTGTGACAAAATGAACTCGCTATTAAGTTATAATTTTGTTTAAACTCCTGATTGTGAAGATAAAAAAGTGAAACCTCATTTTAGCCAATTGAATTGAAACTGCAACTATTTTTAAGTATATATATGTGCGAATAACTTTTTTAAATTTTTTGTAAATGTGGTTGTTTATTATTATATAACATGATGTTTTAGCCATATACCATCTGCCACAACTGATAATATTGTAATTCAGTGTGCATTTATTACTTCATGTGAATCCCATTTTAAGTTCATATTGATTATTAGCATATATACTTTGATATTCAAGATTAAGTTTGATATTATATATTGTTTTTATTTTGAATGTTATTTCATGAATAACCTGTTTTGTTTCTTTGCATATTTTTTTTACTTTTATATTATATTGTTTGGGGCAGTTAGATAATAATTTACTATTCCTGATATTTTACTACATGTCTTTAAAAATGAAAACCTACAAAAGTGTTTATATAGTTTTTAGTTCACTCCAAACTTTTCATGTTTCTTTTGCATTTTATCCAAAGAATAAGAATCAGTCATGAAACAGATCTGATTAAGAAATTTCATTTCTTGTCTTGCATGGAACCTTCTCTGATAAAGCTTAGGTTTGTACTTAATTTATTGAAAATGTTATCTATTTGAACCTATATATATATATATATTGAACCGAATTCGAATATGTGGATTCGAAACACCGGTCTCTTAGGCAGAGAAGAACATACTCGGAGAGTATGTATGCCCAAACGATAGCAATAAAGTATATAACTAACATTACATTTCCAGGACATAGCTTCTTCTCGGCTGTTGAGTTCAACACCATGTCCAAAGCACTTTTTTGTTTGTGTATAACCACGGGCGCCAGCTGCTTATTCTAAAAGAATACTAAAAGAATAGACAACGCACTTTGAACAGTGGCCACTAACTCAACGCCTAAATCCACGACTAGCTCAGTTGTTTGTAATCACTAATAGATTATACTTAATTAGTGGTTAAAAGACTTGATAAAAGAATTGTAAAAGGAGTTGATAAAAGAATTTGATAAAAGGAATTGATAAAAAGAATTGACCGACAAATAAAGTTTAATTTTAAAGATAATTTATTAACTAACATTTATTTACTAAATTTAAACATTTTATAATTCTAATAAAACACACGCATATTTTAAATTAACATTTCTAAATAGTTTAAATATTCCTATAGATTTAATAACAGAACACTCTAATTTAACTAATAAATATTGATATAATGATCACGCACATATTAACTCATGTACACACATAATAATAATAAAGTATTACATAGCATTTGAAATTTAATCACACATATCAATAGTTCATTTATGTATGATATAAAGTTCATATAATTAGACTCTTGAAAGATTCGTATGAATTAATGCAATGCAATGGCTATTACAGTATAAACGAAATAAGCAAATGTTTTTACCTAGGCTTTTGAATGTAGACGTAGAATTTTGTTCTCTTTGGTGGCTGCTTTCAGTGAGGATATTTCCATTATGAATGCTTACCAGCTGGCTGGGACTTTTCCTTGATGAGTTTCCTGATTTTCACGATTATTACTATTGGAGACAATTAGATATTGACGGAGATTTTCTAAGTTGTTACGTTGACATTATTTCACGGGCAGATCTTGCTGTTTTCATCGGACTTTTTAGGCTGTGGAGAGGCGTGAATTCCCAAAATCTTCTCAACACTGCATTTTGTTTGTTAACTGACTCAATTAATTTCTGAACTGCACTACTCAATTACTTTGTGAACTGCACTCACTCAACTAATTTGTGAACTGAACTACTGTCCGATAAAAAAGTCTATTTATACCTGTGACGTGTTGTCTTTCTAATATCTCCGGCAAAGATCTGTTGTCGAAATTCCAGTGATAATCATTTGATAAACGTGTTTTGAAAGATTGCTTAATTAGTAATAGCCATGCAAAAACGTATTGTTTTATATTAATTAATATCTAATAGCCATTGCCGTGTTTTTTAATGATAATCTTCTTTAACTTTCATTTATTTATAATAACATTTATTCTATTGTTGACAATCGCACATATATATGCACATATATTAGTTTTAACATTATTTTTTCTTTAATTAAACTTGAATGAAAAGAGATTTGTATGTTTTAACTTTTTAAATTATATTTTTACGAATACTAATAAAAACTCTTTACTTCCTTTTATAACCCTTAGTTTAATTTCTCTAACGAAACACCCCTCTCCCCTTCTGATTAATTGATTGTAGCTCTTATTTCAGAAATTAACGATAGAAAACTATTTGATTCTTATCTTTTCCGAAAACAAGCTGCAATAAACTCAACATTTAATTTTATGTTTCTCTTTTATGAAAAATTACTTTAATAATTTTTTTAGATAAAATTATATGTGCCTATATCAATATAGGTATATAATATATATATAATTCTTTTGGAGTGTCATGATATATATAAAATTCTATGTGGAGTTGTTCACATCCATACATTGGACAGACTAATCATAGAATAAAAATTATAAGGGAGGAACACATTTTGGCAGTTACAGAAAAATTCAAATCATCAGCCATTTTTTTACACATTAAACTAACTAACCATGACATCAATTTTAATAAAACACATATTCTGGCAAAAATTGAACAATGTGACCAGAGACTGCTAAGGGAAGCTATAGAGGTTTTTAACAGGCCTAAAAGCCTAAATGAAAAGTGTAAATTGAATAAAATTAACAATATTTGGAAAAAGCTATTGGAAGATAAAATATTTTTAAGACTTGTCAACCAATGAAATTTGAGAATAAGGAGAAAATAAAGAAAAAAATACCAAATCTACATCTCACCATGCATATTCTTATGATTTGAGAAAGAAGAAGCACTGAGGAAAGTACTTGTTATTGTACTAAAATATTATATTTTTACTACATGGAATACATTAAGGCAAAAAGTGAAGAATATGACCAGACTGTTAAGGGAAGCCATAGAAATTTTTAAAAGGCCAAAATCAAAAATGAGAAGTGTGAATTGAAAAAAAATAGCAATATTGGGAAAAAGCTATTGGAGGATAAAATATTTTTTTAAAGTTTTCAACCAATAAAATTTGAATATGAGGAGGAAATAACCAAAGAAAAAAATTATTATTTTAAATCCCGCCACACCTATTCTTATGATTTGAGAAAGAAGAAGTTCTGAGGAAAGAACTTGTTATTATACTGAAACATCAGCTATTTAATTATTATATTTTTACAACATGGAAGCTTCTGGAAATAATAGTATGAATTTATCATTTATCCATGAGAATATTGCATATATATCTATACATAAATATTGTACTGGCAAGATGTAATGAATGCAACCTAAAAAAATCATTCTGAAAGAAAACAAATAAAAAAACACATGTCACTCTAAAGATAATTCACTACCTTAGTTTTATATACCTAATTCAACAGAGAGTTGAATAGATGTCAATGCAATATACATGTCATATTTTTTATTTTTAGCCCAGTGTTGGTTTCTTTATTTTTATATGGAGCAACAAGGGCTCTGAAAGCGCTGTCTGTAAATCAGAATCTATATACAAAAGCCTACAAATTATTACATAAAAAGTTTCACCACAATGCATAAGAGTATTATTAATATGGATTATTATTTTGCTCCATCTCAGGTTTGCTTCTAAAATAATGTTACACAGAAATAAAATATCCAATGTATTAATAATGTTAGTATTGAATATATACATACAAGTTTAACTAACACATTCTATAATATATCATTTCAGTTGAATATAGTTTACCACTTTTCATTTCACTCAATTTTTCATTGTCTGTAATCATACCTATGCCTTTATTATCTCTAATTGTCTTAATTTTTATTTTTTATTTATTTATTATAACCTTAAATGTTTCGTGAAAGTGTGGGTGAGCTTACAGTACATGACATATATTCACATTTATTCATTTTTAAAATCCTGTACTAAACCATATTAATGCAATCATGTTAACTATTTTGTTTTAATAATAGACTAATATGAAAACTTTTATAATCATTATTGCCAATAATATTTTGCTATGTTTGTGCAAAAAATAATGTAATTGAATGATCATAATGTGTCAGTAATTAAATTTACAATGAAATAGCTAAATCTCAATTGTTAATTATTAATTATGGGAACATTTACTGAATGAATATTTCACCCAGAAGAAGATTGATTCAAAAATGTCTGTCTTTAAATGTCTTCTATATCTTTTTATTATTCCAGTTCAAATATTATTTCTTATATTTTATTTAACAGAACTTCAAAATACTACTTCATATACACAATAACATTTATCCTACTTTTAAAAGAAGTTTATTGGCATATTAGTTACCATTAAATTCCATTACATGAAACAATGAAACAAATATTTTTGTTTATAGTTAATTCATCAATAAAAAACACTTAAAATGCATTCAAACATCATTACAACATTGACACATGAATACATAGTTATTGTAAAAGGAATATTGCTGCAAATATGTCTGCAGGTGCTAAAGCCCGGTCTCTGATTTTAATTTTTTATTCAATTTGTCATAAAAGAGTGAACAAAATTTACTAGATGTAGGATTAAAGCAAAAGTGACACTTCAGATACTACAAAGTGAAATAAAGGTGGATATTCTGATATTAGGGAAGAACCCTTTGTTCATGCTATTGATAAAGGCCAAAAGAAAAGAAGTATGATTATATGTAATTGTGCTAATGAGTGTGTGAGATGTCTTTACGGCACTGCAGTCATGTAGAATGTGCTAAATAGTTTCTTCATTCCTATGGCACAACTGGAAATAGCATCTCTTCATTTTATTTAACTTCAAAAGTTCTTTCTTAAAACTAAATAATATAAATGTCATATTAATAAAAAGTTTTCTAACTATTCATTATTTCTCAGCATAATATTATTTTATTTGTATAAATTTCATAACCAAATATTTCGTTTATTGATATCTAGCCTGAAATGAATGCATACACAATTACATTTATCTTTTCCCAAAGACTATCATGTGTTTGAAGTGTTTTATTATATTTTTATAAAAATAAAAAGCGATGGAAAAAATAAATTTTTTTAATTTAAAAAAATTAAAAAAAATAAATAATTATATATAGATATTGTAATTATTTTCTCATATGAATATGAAATAACACTATCATATAGTAAACATCACACTCTACATTTTACTAAATAGAGATTTACTTGTGGAAATTATTCCAAATAATGTTTACTTAAAACTCACAATAATATTAAAATAATTTTAAAAAATTTTAATCTTTAATTCCATTTTACACAGGATTATATACACACACATTCACCGGTATGTTATAAATAACCTTTAGGTTGGTATTATAATAATAATTTCTTGATACTTTTCTAAAACATCAAACATTAAAACTTTTTAAGTGATAATTACTCAAAACGAGTCAATCTTTTAAGCAAGTTTAACTTTCTTTTTTTCTCTCTTCTTAAAAATCTATTATGACACTTTTAAAAGTAATCTAAAAAAACATTTATTTAATTTTTTAGGTTAAACACGTTTGACCATTCTTCTTTTTTAAAAAAAACTATATAAAAAACTGCTACATAAAATATAAAACTATATACAAATATACATTTATTTACATAAAAGAAATATTTTTAAAATATAATATTGTAACAAACAATATTTTCATTATTTATTTTAATTATAGAGAGCACTTAGCTAACTTTAGTTCATTTAGAGAGAGTTTTTCTAATATAGTTTGAATTAAATATGAATATCTTACATCTTTGAGCCCATACAGATATACAATGTTGATTTTTTCTTTCAAAGCTTCATATGATGATGTAGAATTAAATCATTTTCATCGCTAATGAATTTTAATTTGACACTTTCTTTAAGATATATTTTGATATAACATTTATTTTGTGTAAAATCAAATTTCTATCCTGCATTTCATGTAAATTATTGACACTTAAAATTCATTTTATGCATTCCTCAGAAAATTTGGGGAAATCAAACTTTTTCTTCTACTCTTATCATTTGGAAAGACATTAAAACTGGCACACTATTTTCAGATCACAAAGAACACAGTCTAACTTCTCTTCACTAACTAAAACTCCACTGAAAATTTTTGTTTACTTAAACCCTTTTATACTTTTTAATTATATGCTTTTTTTATCTAGATTTTTTTTAAAATGTTATTGTCTTTTTGATAATTTGATATTTTTCTAATTAATCTAATTATACTCATAAATGTTAATAAGTATAAAACTTTCTGTTTAATTAATTAAAACAAATTTAGAAAATAATTCTTTTCATTTAAGCCTTTATAATGATAAAATTAATCTTTAATTAAAACCATTTTAATATCCAAATAGTTTTAAAAATCTATATGTTATCTACATATTTGTTTTTAAAAATCTAAGTTGTCAAGATTTTAGAGATGAATGGAATGCAAATATTTGATCTATCCTAGAGTGCAAAATAGTCTCATGCATTCTGCTTATTAAGTTTAAAATGTATCTTTATATATATGTAAATAGTGAATAATTCGATATGTGATGCATATGTAATACTTGAGTGAATGATAATATAACATTGTCATATATATATTCTGAAAATTGCTAACTTTTTTTCCCCAAAAAAGTGTATACATTGTAAGTCGGTATTTTTAAATGACTTTTATAATAATATTTATTAACAATCAAAATATAAATATCTGATAATTAAATAGTTAATTATTCCATTCATCTTAGATTGAATAACTTATCGCATTAAGATCCATAAAGATCTTAGCTATCTTCCTCAGTTCTGACATGATACAAATTTAATTTTAAAATTACCAGTGATTACTTGAGTATTCTCAAACTTTATATCAGAAACTTAACAAATGTACAGACATACTGACATATATATATATATATACATAATATACTTGTGTGTGTGTGTGTTGTGCACATATGAAGAACTTCATTATTTTTTGAATTTAATTTTAAATTTAAAATGTTAGAATAAATTATGTAGGAACTAGAACAAATAGCAATATAACATCAATTACAGCAATGTATTATACACATTATATGTGCTGCATATTTTTGTATACATATTATAGATGTTAATAGCATTTTTAAAAAAAAAAATCATCAAATGGTTTAGAATAAATATAAACTATGTTAAGTGCTTGTAAGTAAACTCCTCTCCTTCATTTTCTGTGGTATTGGAATTTGTCTTATTAAAACTTATTATTTTTTTATTTTAGCTCCTCTTCTTCTTCTTCTTCTTCTTCTTCTTCTTCTTCTTCTTCTTCTTCTTCTTCTTCTTCTTCTTCTTCTTCTTCTTCTTCTTCTTCTTCTTCTTCTTCTTCTTCTTCTTCTTCTTCTTCTTCTTCTTCTTCTTCTTCTTCTTCTTCTTCTTCTTCTTCTTCTTCTTCTTCTTCTTCTTCTTCTTCTTCTTCTTCTTCTTCTTCTTCTTCTTCTTCTTCTTCTTCTTCTTCTTCTTCTTCTTCTTCTTCTTCTTCTTCTTCTTCTTCTTCTTCTTCTTCTTCTTCTTCTTCTTCTTCTTCTTCTTCTTCTTCTTCTTCTTCTTCTTCTTCTTCTTCTTCTTCTTCTTCTTCTTCTTCTTCTTCTTCTTCTTCTTCTTCTTCTTCTTCTTCTTCTTCTTCTTCTTCTTCTTCTTCTTCTTCTTCTTCTTCTTCTTCTTCTTCTTCTTCTTCTTCTTCTTCTTCTTCTTCTTCTTCTTCTTCTTCTTCTTCTTCTTCTTCTTCTTCTTCTTCTTCTTCTTCTTCTTCTTCTTCTTCTTCTTCTTCTTCTTCTTCTTCTTCTTCTTCTTCTTCTTCTTCTTCTTCTTCTTCTTCTCCTTCTTCTCCTCCTTCTCCTCCTCCTTCTCCTCCTCCTTCTCCTTCTCCTCCTCCTCCTCCTTCTCCTTCTCCTTCTTCTTCTGCTTCTTCTTCTTATTACTACTACTACTACTACTACTACTACTACTACTACTACTACTACTACTATTAATAATAATGATGATGATGATATGATGATGATGATGATAATAATAATAATAATAATAATAAAAAACAAATGTTACATAGATTTACACCAAAAGATTGCATTCTGTTACATAGACAATCATATGAACTTTGGAACAAGTTCTAAATTTTAAAATCAATTGTATTTTACAGTTTAAATAATCTTTATTTGATGGTGATTCTGTTATAGGTTTGATGGTTGTCTTATGAGTGACCTGCTGCAATGTCTGGAGAGCTAATCTTGTAATCCTGTTCTTTTATTTGTTGAAGTTTTTTGTTAATGTTGTTGGATGTCTTCTTGTATTGTTACCAAATGTAAATGAGCATCTCGTGCACCAGTATGCATATAGGAAAAAAGTTATTGCTTGTATTGTTGGGGTAGAGTTTTTTTTAAAGGATTATTATTATTATTGTTGTTGTTTTTTGTTGTTGTTATTATTATTATTATTAATATTATTATTATTATTATTATTATTATTATTATTATTATTATTATTATTATTATTATTATTATTATTATTATTATTATTATTATTATCATCACATGCATAAGCCTAACCTATATTAATATTATTCAAAGTTATTATTAGTCTTGATACCACATATGTGTTTGATGGCTTGAGAGAGGTAGCTTGGCCTATCATTCATTTTTAGGTCACTAAATATTAAATTTTCCTCTTTTCTTTAAGGTTACAGTTTTGGCTTGCCAATGTATTTGGCTTTCAGTTGGATTGGGGTTCCAATTGATTGATTCATGGGTATGTTGTCTAATAGTATCTCTTTGTTCACACTGTGGTTACAATTTACACTATATGTTTAGCATATTAAGAAGTCATAAGCCATCTGTCTAATGATAGCTTTTAATTTTAGATTACAATGTGTCCTTGAGCTAGCCACATTTGAGCTCTTGTATTACCTATTATTTTAGTATAACCTCTATAATGTTATATTATAACCCTGAGCTTCTATTGTGACTATTCTATGCTATCCTTGGCCTTTTCCAGTCAGTTAGGGGTTCTGATTGATGAGTTATTGAAGCAGCATTCTCTGCAAACTAGTTAATTAATTACAGCATTAACCACAACTAAACCTATGTGAAGATTTCATTGTCTAGGTACAAAACTAAATATTATTTAAAGCTTTAAATAATTAAATATAAATTATTAATTTCCTATTATAAAGATAGGTATAATATATAAACATATCAGAAATGCATGCAACAACAATAACAGATATATATATATATATATATATATATATATATATATATATATATATATATATATATATATATATATATATATATATATATATATATATATATATAAATGTCTACAATAAATGTATCCATGACATATATATATAATTTCTACAATAAAATGTATCTGTAACATTATACTTTACTTTACAGTATTTAAATACATTCAAAATAACTTCATAAAAGGACAAGTATAATTCATTTTAAAATATTATTACTCTGACAATACTCTGCAAACTTAACATAAAATAACTATTAAATCATGCATAAAATTAGACCCCGAATGCATAGAAATAAATATACAGCAATTAAAATATTTAAAATTAATAATTCTACCCATTAACAAAAATAATCAATATATAAATACATGGGCCTATTGCATCATACTCTTCTAAGATAATCTATGCAAGATAAAGAAAGGTTGAGGTTACTTAAATATAATAGTAACAACATAAATTTTAGAAAAGAAATAACTCAAAGCACTAATAAATAGGCATATGTTATGTTACAATGTGTATATATTGAATGAACATAATCATTTCAAGTTAATTATACCTATCACTTACTTCACAATAGTCAGAAAAAAAAGGGTGTAATCTCGATGGTTTGTAATGATGGTAGTTGTATTTATATATTGGACTATTTTCATCATTTGATATAAAGTATTGTAATGTCTTTAGAAAAATTTTAACTTTATTTAAATTTTCAAAGTACATTCAACTGTTAGTAATAGCATATTTCACATAACATAATATATCAATAAACTTAGCATTTATTTCAAAAGTACCTTTTATAATTTCCTAATGATTATAATATAGAGCAATTATTTCAAACAGAGCATGATAGATTAGGAGAAATTTTAAGTTAATATTTTTGAAAGTGATATTGAGCATAGTAATAAATTAAATAATGACCTTGGAAAAATGAACATTTTTAATAAGTTGTAGCTAACCTGATGAAGAATATATTTTATTCTTTAAATTTAATGCAAACACAAATAAAAATTATTTGTGTAATGTTTTCATTTATTCCAATAATGAGAAAAATTAACTTCTGGCAAATATTAGTAATTAATAAATGAGTTGTATATTTTTTTAATAATGGATTTCATACAATTGGGCATATTAACTAAATATCAGTTTTTTATTAATAGTACACTCTTTAATCTGCATAAAATCAAAAATTGAGTTTCATTTTCTTTTCAAAAATAATTTTTATTCTAATGTAAAGATATTCTATTATGGCACATAAGTTGCATAAATAAAGCAAATGTGTGATAAATTCTTAATTCTTCCCTGCAGTAAATATAATAGTTTTAAAAAAATGCAGCATTTATAAAATTCATTTATCACTCAAATGATCTTGCAATTACTGGTTAAATATTCATTATTTCAAATAAAAATTAAATTATGCCAGAAGAGAACATATTTGAAATACAATAAATATTTAGTTTGCTTTAAATATAAAAGTTGCATAATGTTTTTTAGAAGAATAAATAAAATCTCTTTAATATTAGTATAAAATATTTTAAAAGATTTTGTAGATATTTTAGAAATTATCTTTTCTAAAAATATAGATTTAAATGTAGCATAACAGGGGGAAATTAACAAAGTTTTCACAAAGCAGGATAATATATCTTTGATTATGCTTTATTATTGAAATAAATTTTAAAGAAAACAATTCCATCCTTGAAATATTCACAGTAGAATATTCTATAATGCAATACTTGTTGAAACTTAAAGTATTGAGAAGATTTTGGTTGAGAATAGCCTGGACATATATTATCTTTTAACAATGCACATTATTAACTTATCAAAATAAAATCAGACTATTTAGATGAATAGGGTCTGAATCAGATAATTAGGTATGTTGTATGGCTGCATTTAATTGATGTGATTGACAAACATAGTACATTCCCAATTGACCCAATTAATAAAATGTTAAAATTTCCAATATTTGTTTAAAAGTTCTAAAAATAAATGCAATTAATATAATTCTAGAACTTTTGGCAAACAAATGTCTAGATAGAAAGTTAAACAAATAATTTAAAAATTACATCATCTTTGAAAATCAAATTTTAACAAATTATTTAACACTGAAATATTAACTTTAAAGATTTACATTGTTTAATAAATAGGCATTTATTTTTATAGCGTCTGTATATAATTGTAATTACATTCATATCAGCCTTTCAAGCCAATTGTGCAAACGCTTTGCGAGTGTTAAATAATAAATGAATACCCTCTGACAAATACAAGATATAGAATTTATGCAGGAATAAAAAGAATCCTCTTATTCCTATGACTCAAATATTTATATATGAGCAAATCTGAAGTACTGGCACAGAAGGTGTGATGATAGAATGGTCACTTTAAATTACTATATACAATGTCTGAATGAATGACGCTGATGAAATTTTCTAGAATTTACTAAACGTCATTCCAACTGAAACTTAATCATATATATAAATAAACATTTATTTTTGTAGTGTCTGTATATAATTGTAATTACATTCATATCGGCCTTTCAAGCCTATTGTGCAAACGCTTTGTGAGTGTTAAATAATAAATGAATACTCTCTGACCAATACAAGATATAGAATTTATGCAGAAATAAAAAGAATCCTCTTATTCCTACGACTCAAATATTTATATATGAGCAAATCTGAAGTACTGGCACAGAAGGTGTAATGATATGATTAAGTTTCAGTTGGAATGACGTTTAGTAAATTCTAAAAAATTTCATCAGCGTCATTCATTCAGACATTGTATATAGTAATTTAAAGTGACTGTTCTATCATCACACCTTCTGTGCCAGTACTTCAGATTTGCTCATATATAAATATTTGAGTCATAGGAATAAGAGGATTCTTTTTATTCCTGCATAAATTCTATATCTTGTATTGGTCAGAGGGTATTCATTTATTATTTAACACTCGCAAAGCGTTTGCACAATTGGCTTGAAAGGCCGATATGAATGTAATTGTTTAATAAAGTAAAATTATATCAGTGAAATAATAAAAGATATATTTTTAACACTTTTTTATTTGTAATGTCTCCGAATATATTTTTATTATTGTATCTTTTAAATGAGATATATTTTAAAAATATTAACTTGAAATACTAAATTTTAACATGAAGTTCTTAAATAGTTACTAACTTTTAGGCATGCACATTCACATATACCATTATTTTCTTTATTTAAGAATGTTAATTTAAATATAGAAGCTAACTAGCATTTTAAGTAACATGCTTTTTAAATTAGTTAAATTTTAGAATTCTCTAATCAAAGCTAAATTACAATACTATTAAAATTAACTAATACTTTTATTGGCATTTAATTAAATATCCAAGACCTAATTTAAATTTAAACTCATTTTAAAGTTCTTCTCTGATATTCAAATTTAATGAAATATAACCACTAAATTAAAAATATTTCAGCTTTAATATGCTAAAATTACACTCATTAATACTTTAAATCATTAATAACTCTATGAATAAATATTTAAAATTATAAAAGTTATTTACGGGATTTAGATATTATAAAATTACACTTAAAGACTTTTTAAGCTATGGTTATTATAATAGTCAATAGTCATTTTAAAATGACTAATCAGTTACATAAATACTTAATTATTATCAAACATCAAAGTTCATTTATTGGAAAATTAAACTATTAAAATTTTTTTAATAATATATCATCACAAAATTTATTATTAAGCTTTAATGCAATAAGCTGAGGATCACATTACTTATTAAATTAATACAGTTGATCAGAATCTGAGTTTAGAAAGCATAAACCATTTTACCTTTGGTTGTCATAATAACCGTACATAAATTTGTGACAGGACAAATGAATAAATTATGATAACAGATAAGCTGTTGAGATAGTCAACATCAATAATCTAAATTTAAATAATTTTTTGAAGTTCATTCTTATGTATGTTAAATAATTAAGTATTTTTATATAATTTTATGAAATTTTGTTATAAAATAATAATGAAATGTAATTCAAATAAGTGGATTTTTCTGTTGTTTATAGAGATGTTGAATTGAGATGTGTGTACATTTAAAATTATTTCACATAGACAAAATCAAATTTAAGCATGAATAATGAAAGTCATTAAAAGTTTGAAATAAAGATTCTGTTGATCATTGTGTTAATATCAGTTTATCCTGATTTTATATAGGCAGATGTATTATTTCTGCTTTTTTGCTGAAAATAATGATATGCATGCCTGTTATTTATATATTTAAATTTTTTGCATATTTTGAAGAATTCTAGCTTATGATAATTTGTTTGCTATATATTATAACATGTATTAATACAATGATACTTTTTATGATATTATTTATGCATGCACCTGGATAAGAATTCAAATCTTATCTATTATCTCAGAATATAAATGTTGTAATGTGTTTTGTCATGCATGACTTATCTGAATGATTGGTACAGGTAATGATTTATATAGCATTATTGTTGATAGTAAAGTTAATATTCTTGTGTATAACATGTATAATCTTACTGTGATAGTCTTAATGCATGAGTCACTACTTCATGCATATTAAGTCATTGATTCTAATCCCTCTAGATAATCTATATGAGGTGTTAATAAATAATAATATAAAATAGGCTCATTTGTGACAATGATAATCATTCAAATCATACATGTGAAGTCATCATAGCCAAATAGCTAAAGGAAGTATCTCATAAAAATTTTATTTTTATAATCAAATAGAAATTTGCAATGTTTTTTATAGTTTGCTAAAGTGTGTCATAAGCATTCATCATATTTTTCAGTTTAGTTTAACTATGGCTCTGCCAATGTGAATAATCAACTTACCCCTTTAGTTGTTGTTATATTACTGAAATTTGTTGTTTTATTGACTTGTTAAAAAATATGATATTAATTCATTTACTTGCTAATAAGAGTATTTGTTTTATTATTTATAATAAATACCAAGTTGTTTCGGGTATTTTGTTAACTTTGGTACTATCAACAAGAGGGAGGATTAAATGTAATTATATGGAAGAAGATCTCACATTTCTAATAGCATTGAAGAAATGCACTCTTTGTGGTGGATAGTACTTATAGATAGAATATGTAGTACTTATGTATTATACCTGCAACTGTTTAAACTTGCTATGTCTTTTTGTATTCATATCAATCTGCTGGTAACTTTCTAATCTTGTGATTTGAACTAATAATATGTATATGTGGATCTTGTACAAACTTAAAATGATAAATTTATCAAGATGGACTACATAAACATAATAATTTCATAAAATATGTATGTGAATAGACATAGCAGTTCTAATATGTGACAGTAACTACACCAGACTAAATCTGACAATACTAAAAATATTAATTTCTAATAATACTAAAAATATAAATTTCACAAAAAAATAAATCTAAAAAAGTACATTTTTAGCAATACTAAAAATATGACTTTCACGTAAAAATAAATCTGAAAAAGTTTTATGCAATTCCCAAATGTTACTTTAAATACTGCCAAAACAATCACTAAATTACAAAACACTTAAAATATTCACATACTGTACTTACTGTGTAATATATATTAGGAATTGTCATAATAATACAATCAATTCATCTGTTATCTACTTTATTTTAAGTTATAAAATGTTGTTTCAAAATTGAAACTTACTGAACATGTGATTATGCAATATAATGCCTTCATAGGATTTTCATTAGAAATATTAATAAGTAGTAAATGTTTTTTTTTTCAAAACCAAAAAAAAAAGTTTAATTACTATACTTTTATTATTTCTTCAATATGGTAGACTAATTTTTTTGATGTTGTCCAATATGATTCACACAAAAATGGTTGATAACCAGCAGCTCATAAATCAACAATTTTATAGGATTTCCAACAGTCTGAATAAATTATTGATTCCTCTTCCATATTTTATTTGATGGTTTCCATCAGAGTTGCTGCTGTTCTGCCATGAATTCTCATGATGAAACACTTGTTCATTTTCCTGCACAAGCTATCAAACATCCACTGTTCTGGGATAATTTTTCCAGTTAGGGTTTTTTTTTCTTTTTTGTGCAAAAGGCTCTTATCACTTTCAACAATTTTGTTAGGGCCTTTAATTTTATGTTTTTCTCTATTAAACCAAGCTCTGTTTTCCCCCATTTTATGAATGTTAATTTGCAAGCCCAGCTATAAATAAATTGGATCATTGTCAAAAATAAAATTCTGGAATCCTCCATCCATATTATTTTACAAAGGTCTATTTTATTTACATCCTTGAATGTTACAACACTGTTGCTTGCCTGAAGTGTGGGTGTACATGATGCATTGATCTCAGTAGCAGGTAAAGTTCTAATGTTTATTGATTGTTTTGTACTGTTTTTTTTTAAAGAAAAAATTGTAGTATTAATCAGAAAATTGGAAAAAAATAAATTAGCACTGAAGAACACTTTGAGAAGAACTTGTCCAAATGAAATCTGGACAATAAATGAAAGTAATAACCTGTAGCCATTTAATTTAGTTTTCTATTTGTTGTTACAGCTTTATGTTGAAAGTGTGATAGCACTATTTAATATCATAATAAATGAAAGTGTAAATTTATCACATTATTGTACGAGATCACAGGGTTTTTTTGATGGGATTGCAAGATTAGACATTTATCATGAATGTAAAAAGATGTACCATATCTCCTACATTGCAAGACTAATATGTAAGTATTGAATATGTAATATATTTTGATTACAATATATAACCAGATCACACCATGAATTCAAGGCATAATTATAGGTTAATGAGAAAACTTATTTAGCTGCAGGGATTATCAATTAGTAATAATTGATAGTTTTTAGCAACATCAAAAGCTAATAGTTATCTCTGCTCACACGGACATAATCTCATCATTTATTTAATTCAACATATTTCAAGAAAGTTGTTATTTTTTCACATTCTTACATCTATAAAAAATAGGTTTCTGGATTTAAATCCATGTAAGAACTTGAGTTTGAAGTAAAAGAGGATCTTTTTGTGGAGATCCTTTTATTTCCACAAAATCTTGACATATAAAAAAAGCCACTATAGATTAATTTAAAAATTTGCTTAGCCTCAGGGATAATTAATTAGTAGTAATTGATAGTTTCTTAATAACATCAAAAGCTAATAGTTATCTCTGTTTACATGGATATAACATCATTATTTCTAATCTTTATTATAATAACAATCCATAGAAATATTTAATTGAACATATATATATACATGCAGCTTACTTTTCAGACATCTCAGTTGTTTTTTGGATCAGTAAATGATATCTCAGTTATTGTTTAAATAATAGTGACTGTGAAGTGTGTGTATATATATCTAGCTTTATTTTTGTATAATCAGTAATAATTTGACTGCATTCCATATTCCATCAATTAAGTAATGAATGAAATTTTTAAAAGCCATTGTAAAATATTGCAAGAAATAACACATATAAAGAAGTTCATTAGTAAAATACTTGTTGATTTTATATTGATTTTTTTCACTCTATCACTCCCATTTTCATATTTTAAAATTTCTGTTTTTATTGTTTATTGATTAAACCTTTAATCTTGTTATACATACTCCTGTTTTTCTGCCAGTATCTCTATGGTCTTTTTTTACATAAAATTAATTAACCTATTGGTGGAAGTGTGATCCAACCAAAATGTTAAAATTCTCTGATGAAATTTCAATAAGGTCATACTATTTAAATTTACATGGAAGAATTATGATAATTTATCATTTATATTTGTTGACTATAAAAAGTTTCATTTTATCATATATATATAACTTCTACCGTTAAATTATGTATCATTAAAAAATATTATAATAAAAGTATTTAATCTATATATCATAAAAAACATTTGTATGATATTAACATGATTAAAGCTTATTAGAATTTTATATAAACATTACATTAATTATTATTTTATGTGGCATATATAATCCCTTGTAGGATGAAGGTCTCTCCAAGTTTAATCCTCTTTTTTATTCCTGGTCTCGCTTTTCCACATTATACTAGTGAATTTCTTTATTTTCTCTATCCATCTCACTATGGTTTTTTTTTCTAGATCTTTTATGATCACTTGCAATCCAGTTTGACACAGAGTGAAATTCCATTTCAACTGCTAAAATTGGCAAATCGGCATTTTCCACTGTAACACATATTCATGACTAATATTGCAATAATATTAATTACCTAAGATCAAATTCAAGAGATATGGAAGGTCTGCTATGCAGAAAAGATTGTAAAAGTATAACTACTCTACAGATTTACAGCTTAGACTGCTTTTGATCAAGCCAGTCATATTTATAGCACTAAGACAGTTATGTAGAAGTAAGAACTTATAGACTAATTAGTATGCAAATTTGTGAATTTACATATACCATTTGCATGATAATGCAACACATGAGTTGTTTATTTATTGTGTGGATGTTGTTTGCAAGAAACCATCCCTGTTTGTATTTTCTCTTTTGATCATTGTGCTCAGTACAAACCACTTTGAGTGAATCAAAATTGTGACCCAAATTAATCTCATACTCTAAAAATACCAACTTCATGTTGGGATCTGTTTTGGCATATATATATAGATATATATGATAAATATATATATATATATATATATATATATATATATATATATATTTTCTCTTTTGATCATTGTGCTCAGTACAAACCACTTTGAGTGAATCAAAATTGTGACCCAAATTAATCTCATACTCTAAAAATACCAACTTCATGTTGGGATCTGTTTTGGCATATATATATATATATATATATATATATATATATATATATATATATTGAACCAACTGCCTCTCAACTCCATCTAAAATTACCACTTAAATACGGGAAACAACAACAACTATCGACAAAAAAAAATATCAATTAATATTTTATTTACTTTGTCCTCCTAAACTTCCCTTCCAGAAAGTGGTTGGTTTTCAGTAAAGTATCAACTATCATCAGTAGCGAACTACCAATAACACCCAATGCTCGACTACCTAATATACACTGACTAAATAAACACTTTATTTTATTTTTTAAAGAAGAAAGAAAATCCCTTAGGCACCAGGTAATTACATTAGAATTAGCATGTCCATCTGATTAGCATAATTTGGTACCTGAAAATCCCCACTAGCTCAATCGGTTTTCAACCACCCACTAATAAACAAACAAAAGGTATCTTAAATGTTTCCTCGAAGCTACTACTACTTTTTAACAAAACTAAATAATTCCCCAAACCATTGAAAATAATATTTCAATTCTTTAAAACCAATAATAATAACATTATACTGAATGCCAAAACATTTATATCTTTAAATTAGTGAATCTATTCCTGAAATACTATTATCAATAATTAGATTTTTCCCTCCTACTTTTATTAAGGAAATAAATATTTATACTTACCCACACATATCAAAATAAACATAAATAGTTAAGAAAAATAATTTAAGTATTTTTTTTTATTTAAAATAAATTAATCGTTTTATCTTATAATGAAACACACATACTTCTTTTTTAAAGATTAAAATAAAGCCATTTAATATATTACTTTAGCAAATAAAGTATACACATTACATTATATTTTATTTCTCTCTTTTTTTAAAAAAAAATCAAATCACACATACGTGCACGCAATTGTTTCAAAAATATTATTTAATAATAGAAGCTGGTTTATTTATTTTATTATTGCACATATTATCTTTTGAAGTTTAAAGTTTTATTTTTCATTCATAAAGTTCAAAGTTCTTTCTAATAAAGTCTATTTTATTTTAAGAAGAAATTGGGAATGTTAAGATATCAAAGTCAATAATTACCTAGGATTTTTAATACAATGGAAACAGCATAATGGAATTATTTTCTAACTCATTTACGATTGGTTAATGACTTCTCCGTAGATCCTGTGACATAGTATGATTTTCATGGCTGGTTTGATGTACACACACTCCGTTGTTCATTTAGTCTATAAACATGATCACTTTCCGAACTAATTGCAGATCTTAGATGCACAGAGCGGCTTTGGTCAACTGCACACTGTTGGTTTTAACAATGCAACATTTTTTGAGATATTACTTCAAAAAATATTTTATTAAAATAAGAAAGTCAGACAGACTGAGAATAATAAAATGTTGAGCTATTTATACTGTTTTAAACAACGAAAAACTTTATTAGCAGCAGCGTCCTTGGTCTCATGAAATTAATTCAGCTTTTGCTTCTATTTTTTATTAAAAATTACATACACACATGCACATATATTTAATTATTTTATTATAAGATTAAACGAAATCTCTTTATTATTTATTATAAATTCATTTAAAGAATATTAAATCATTTTTTATTACAAGACTTTTTTTTCCTTTTTTAAACAAAAAAAATATTATTTTAAAAAACGTTTACAGTTTATTTTTTTTATTATTTTAAAAAGCGTTCATAGTTTATTTTTATTTAATAACAAATTCCCACTCCCCCCTGCTCTTTAGTTTTTACATTTTATTCTCTCAATTTTAAATTTTTATATTTTAAAACATGGGATTCATAATAAATTAATTACATATCAATGTACTTCAGTACAATATATATATATATATGTGTGTGTGTGTACTACACTAATCTAGTTGCACTGTTGGCATGAGACTCACTATAGTAAATTGCTTTGCTAGTGGGTTCATTGCTGCTAATTTTATAGACTATTTGAAGAGTCTGGTCTGGAGCTAACTTATTTTTAATGTTATTCAATACTTAATTTAGATGGGGGGGGATTTCTGATGCTAATATTGAATTCTTCTGAGTAAATTGTCATCAACTTTTACAAAGAACCCAGAATAAAAGAAAGGTTGATCTACGAATTAATGTTGTTATGATTCATAGCCCTGATGTTTATTTGGGAATAGAACTTTTTAAGAGCTCTAGTTAAACAATTATGATCATATCCTGCCTTGACTATGTTTTTGTATTTAGTCTTCAATATTATATTTTCTGTCTGCCTCAAACTAGCATAACTTATAGTTTTGTATATAAAACCCTTAAAACCAGCTAATTTGTGTGAGATTGAAGAATGTGAATGGGTGAATAGCACCACATACGTTATCTGGTTTTAAGTTTTCTGTACAGAAACTTTAAACTATGCTAATGTATATAAAACCCTTAAAACCAGCTAATTTGTGTGAGATTGAAGAATGTGAATGGGTGAATAGCACCACATATGTTATCTGGTTTTAAGTTTTCTGTACAGAAACTTTAAACTATGCTAATTTGAGGCTGACAGAAGATTTAACATTGAATACATAAAAAATCTAGTCAAGGCAGTGTATGATCATAATTGTTTAACTAGAGCTCTTGAAATAATCTACTCCATAATTAACACCAAGCCTGTGAACACAGCAACACTAATGCATGGATCAATCTTCCATTCATACTGAGAGCATGACAAAATTGAAGACAATTTGCTTGGATTACTTCAATATTAGTTTCAGGACTCCTTCCTTAAGACAAGTTACCTCTGGACCAGACTCTCAAATAATTAATAAAATTAGCTTCAATGTACTCACTTTGCAATCAATTTACTTTGATGAGTCTCATGCCAATAATGCATACTAGATTAGTGCAGCACAAATATATATATATATATATGTGTGTGTGTGTGTAATTATATAATTGAATATTTATAAATACAGTAATTACATAATTAAAAATTTTATCCCCTTAGGAACGCTTTTGATTGTCCTAGTAATCTTTGTCAACTAACACTTTGAAAGGCTAACCTTCCCACAATTCCATGTTCTTAACGTTTGCTGCTTGCCTGTTAATTAAGTCATGTTTGTATTTGTATATTATCATAGCTTCCTTTATTTTCCTTTTATTGTTATTTTTTTCAATTTGCAATATTTTTACATTATTTAAATGAAGTCAAAACCATAAATACAGGACATATGGTCATAAAAAACAGATACTGAAATATTATTATCTACTTTACAATTTTGTTTTGATTTCTGAACACATTTTAATAACAAGTGCTCTTACTTCTTTTTTTCAATGTACATCTCGATTCACCTATATATCCTCTGCCCCACCATTTATAAATGACACAATTTTTATTTATAAATGAAGTTTTATCTTTAGAGTTATTTATTAAATTTTTTAATGTAGGAGGTATGTAGAATACAATCTTACATATACCTTTATAAATATTCCTTATAAAATTTACTTGATCATTTGAAATATATGGTATTGATATCCATATTTTTTTATTAGCAGGAGAATCAATATGATTATAAGTGTAGCTAACATTTAACAATTCATTAGAATATATTTCAGTATTTTTGCCCTTAGCTGATGAATATTTGCAAAGACTATTATTTCTAAATAAGAAGGACTTCAAATCTGCCATTTTGTGTGACATTGGCACTCTTGATTTATGTTGAATATAATCTGTTTTTACTATTGTTTAATGGTCATACAGTAATTCGGCATACATTGATTTCTAATTGTTTTAAGATCAAGAAACTGAACACACATTAAATTTTCATCTGTTTTATCCATTTTAGGCCTTTTAAATCATATAATTCTTTAAACAACTCATTAATTGTATTTGGATTGCCACGTACAAAACATCATCAACATATCGATAATATACAGTAATATTTTTTTGATAAAATTTCTTTTTCAAAATATTTTCTTCATATGTAAAAAAACCGAATACAATTAATGAGTTGTTTAAAGAATTAAATGGCTTAAAAGGCCTAAAATGGATAAAAACAGATGAAATTTTAATGTGTGTTCAGTTTCTTGATCTTAAAATAACTACAATGTATGCTGGATTACTGTATGACCATTAACCCAATAGTAAAAAGAGGTTATATTCCATATAAATCAAGAGTGCCAATATCACACAAAATGGCTGGTTTGAAGTCCTTATTTAGAAATAATAGTCTTTGCAAATATTATCAGATAATGGCAAAAATATTGAAATATATTCCAATGAATTATTAAATGTTGGCTACAATTATAATCATATATATAATGTTATTAGAGATTTTAATACAAAATATAAGAATAAAATTTTAATAATATTGATTCTCCTGCTAGTAAAAAAAATATGGATATCAATACCATATATTTCAAATGATCAAGTAAATTTTATAATGAATATTTATAAAGGTATATGTGATATTGCATTCTACACACTTCCTACATTAGACAAATTAATAAATAACTCTAAAGATAAAACCTCATTTATAAATAAAAATTGTGTCAATTATAAATTGATATGTAGGTGTGGCAATGGATATATAGGTGAATCAAGGTGTACATTGGAAAAAAGAACTAAAGAGAACTTGCTGTTATTAAAATGTGTTCAGAAATTGAAACAAAATTGTAAAGTAGATAATAATATTTCAGCATCTGTTTTTTATGACCATAATAAGTCATGCATTTATGGTTATGACATCAATTTAAATAATGTAAAAATATTGCAAATTAAAAAAAAATAACAATAAAAGAAACTAAAGGAAGCTATGCTAATATACAAATACAAATATGACTTAATTAACAGACAAGCAGCAAATGTTAAGATCACGGAATTATGGGAAGGTTAGCCTTTCAAAGTGTTAGTTGACAAAGATTATTAAGATAATCGAAAGAGCTCCTAAGTGGATAAAAATTTTAATTATCTTATTTAACCTTTTAACCGCTAATTATATTATTGGTTGTATGAGGTAAAAATCAAATCTTTTAATTGGCCAACTCACAAACTGAAGACAAAGCCTATTGTTAAAACATATTCGCCTATAATATTAAATTCAACTCAGATACGTTTATAAAAAGTATATTACTAATTTTTCAGGTTATGAAGAGAACAAAAGTTCTTTCAAAAATAAATTGCTATTTATTTATTCTAAAATATTCAATTTCGGCAACATAAAAGCTATAATATAAACAAAAAGGTTGACTTTTACATTATAGAAAAGTAAATATTTCTTTTAAATATTTCTTTAATATTTTTACTAAAATCTTCAATATTTTTCGAAAATAATTTTGTTTTTTTAGTATATTTTTTAAAAAACTAGTTTAATTTCTGAAATTATATTTTTTTAATACTTAAAATTGCATTCGAAATGAAAATCTCAGCGTTTTTCTTTATTTTCTTTGATCAGGCGGTTTCTTTGTTCTTTCCAGCCAATCAGAATGTCTTTTTCAGCTGAGAGCATGCTAAGAACCAATCACAAGTAATGTTCTTTTTTTGTTTAGGTTTAAATGCGTTTTTTTTTATTTTTTACTTGTAAAATAATTCGGAAGAGGGCACCATCTTACAGAACTTTTAAAAACCTATTCAAAACCTATCAAACGAATTTTTTAGCATAAGAACTGGCAGAGTTAGAGTGATGTCAGATGTCGACGAGGAGCTTCGTAGGAGGCGGGAAAAGGGTTAATGATTAAAAAAACAAATAAAGACAATTAGGATCAATTTTTGAATGGTTGTACTGGAAAATGTTTTGCTTTATTCTTGTATTTCAATTAGCTTTAATTTCAACACAATATATTGATTAATATTTGAAATTTTCCACATTCATCTATAGATGAAAATATTAGCTTTTTACATATTTTGAATTATTAATAAGTCTATTTAAATTAATAAAAATAAAAAATAATCTATTGAAATATTTTTATTACTTTCATAATTCAATACTATTCAAGTATGAAAAATACAAAAAGAAACAGAAAAATATATATTAAAAATCACTTGCATGTTGGCCTTAATGTAAGATGAAAAATGTAAGTAAAACTTTTAATCACAACATTAAATTTAATATTATATCTAGCAATAATAATAATTCTATGATTTAAAATAGTATTATTAAAAACAAAAGCCTTAAAAGTATTTCTAATAGGAAATATAGTGTTGTTTTTAATCATTTTATAGGTAACTTGTATTAATCAAAGGCTACCTACAACTTATGAAATCCATAAAAACAACATTCTATATTCTTTAGATTTTAGAATATTTTCATAATAATATGCTACTCTTTATTCAGTTTACATTTCCAATCCAATGAAGTTATAACACTCTATATTAATGTATTCAGAACGCTAAAAAATACCGATTGTCTCTGTAATCTATCCATCGCATATTTAGGTTGTTAGTAGCATTCTTAGGTATATATTTTTTTTAGTATTTTTGTTTTCAGGCATTAAATTTGTCAAAATAATAGCTTTATATACATATATTTTAGATGAAGTAGTTATATCACAGTGATGAAGTGTTTTATTTTTTAACTTACTAAAAGCAGTAGCTGCACATTGGAATCTATGTTTCACCTCAACATTTAAGAGGTAGCTGTTTGCAGAGTGAGGCAAAAATATTTAAATCAATTCTCATTCAAAGGTAATAACATGCCAACTAAGTTTTCTGATTATTTTTCTTATATAAGTATTCATTACATACATTAAAATGTTCTTTAGGTTATTTTTTAAATTGATAATAATAGTTCAATTATTAGCATTTTATATCCAAAAGTTGATGTGTTTTAAAATTTTAATTAACTCAGATTGAATAACTTATTATCATATCAATATTCCACATTGATATTTGCTTTATAAAGTTGTTTATAAGCAATTTGTAAAGTCACTACATTAAAAAAATTTTAATCAGTTTTATTTCAAATGTCTCAGATTTTCCCTTTAGTTGAAAACACTTTTTTCACTCAAGCATATAACAGTAGGATTGTACCCGTAAGCAAAATGGTTGATTGCCATAATTGGCCATGCATTATTGGACAATACCAATTAATCCGCCGATTATTAAAGACAGTTAAATGCCCACTGACCGTTTTTGGGGGGATCTCTCTTGCACTAACAATACAGCACCAGTATGTTTGTGGGAGCCTTAAAAAAACCAAACAGTCTTTAGACGGGTTGTTGGTGTGATGAGAATCAAATGCAAACATTACTATATATACATAATAAAAGTATTTGTAAAATTAAGACTATTTTAATTTACTTTTTTTTCATTTTTATATGCATAAACAAATAAAACTTAAATAAATATATATTCTGAGAACCAGAACGAATTAATTCTATATACATTTAATTCAATGCAAAAAATTAATTCGAGATGTGAGCTGTTGCTAGAAATGAATAAAGTCCATAGGCCTATAGGTATCATTGTGTTTAAGATTGCCAGATTTTTACCCAAGATACAAAACAAAATCATGACGCTTCATAAATTTTTTTAATAATTCTATATATATATGCTTATGGATGCAGGACAAAATAATGAAAGACCAGGACATATCCTGTTAAATCAGGAGCCTTGGTAATCCTAATTGTATTTTTAAATATGTATTTAATAATCTTTATATGTATCTGAGCCTAAAACATCCTTATCTATAAGATCTATGATTGAATTATTAAAAGATTGTGCAATTGTCATACTCATATTTATTTTATTATAATAATAATTGCTTGGAAGATCTATTAGTTCCAGTTTTTATTTTTCTTTGAAAAGCATATGCATTGTTTTAAAACATATTTTATTTAAAATTTTTATATTTTAAATAACTTATCAAGAACCTATAATTCTTTATTGTTTCAAAAGTAGCAAATATACTTATGATATAATCTCTTTTCCACCAATAGTAATACAACAATAGTTAAATAATATCGTGCATGAAATTCTATATCTATAAAATTATTTTTAACATTAAGTTATTTTCTTTTTCAGGTTCATTTATTATCTTTTAAAACTTTTTCCCAATCACAACTTGTCTTGGCTTCCATTATTATATGGGAATTTTTTAAGATAGACAAAAACGAGAGAGTTTCAAAGTGCAATTTAAGTAATGCTTTAATATCAAGAGGTGGAAAAATGCTAATACTTTTACAACTACAAACATAATAAATCATCTCAAAATATATCAGCATGAAAACTTTTTAAAAGGAACTAGAAAGATAAAAAGAAAAACCTAGAAGATGGTTGTCCATCAGTAGTAACGAAAACTCATACACTAAGACAGGCTGCTTTAACTCAAGTATTAGAGAATAAAAAAATTGTAGGATATAAATGGGCAACAACCCAAAGAAGTTTATTATTTGACTGAAGAAATGATAGTTGTAGATATACAACCATACTTAGTTGTGCCTGATTTAGGATTTCAAAGGTTAACTTAAAAAATATTTCTAATTACAATATTCTCAGCAGAAAATATTTTTCTGATAATATCATTCCTAATATATTTCAAAAAGTTCAATCAAAAATTCATAAATCTCTTGATTATGCAAAATATATTTCTCTAACTATTGATATTTAGATAGCAATACAAACAATTCTCTTTTTTTTAAGTGTAACAGGCTACTGGTTGAATGATCAGTTTAAAAAAAAAGAGTTGTTTTGAGAATTGTGCTCTTTGAAGGTTTCCACAAAACTACACTAATCAGTGAACAAATAAATAATGCTCTTGAACAGTATAACTTGACAAGTGATGTTATTCTTAGCACTGAGAGACTCTGGAGCAAATATGGTGGATGGAATCAGGAATTGCAAATTAAAATCATTATCATGCTTTATACATACACTGCAGCTGATACTTAATGAATGCATATTTTCACAAGCTATGAAAACTACATATCATAGCTGATAGAAACATTGTCATACATTTTATTCATTCTGCTTTAGCTTTAAACAAATTAGAAGATTGGCAAGACAAGTTAGATTTACAAAAACACAAATTAATTCAAGATTTTCCTACTTGCTAGTATTCTATATACTACATGTTGGAAAGAAATTTGGAACAACAAAAAACCCTTGTCACATACACTATAGACAAAATTCCCATGTTGAGCCCTTATCTGTGGTCTCTCGTTGATAAAATTATTCTACTTTTAAAACCAAAATTACTCTGGAAACCAGCTAACAAGAAACTACATCATCTCTAATAATTCCCATAATAGCGAATGAATTCATTTTTGTCAAAATCAAAGAGCAGTAGTTTCTTTAATGGAATTTATACCACAGTAAAAGAATTAAAGTTTCTTTGAAGAAAAGATTTTCAGCATATCTAGAAAACAAATCTTTATGCTTTTCATCTTTATTAGATCCAAGATTCAAAATGACATTTCAAAAAGAGAATATAGTTAAGGAAATTCAAAGATGGGCATTTGATAACTTAGAAGATGTTGATATTTCAAAATCTCAAGAAAAAATAAAGGATGATCAACATAGAGGAGACTAAGTTTTTTTCAATTTATTTGATGAATTAGCTTCTGGTAAAGAAAAGAATGAAGAAGCATGATTTCCAAATGAAAGAAAAGAAGAAAACCAACAAATGTTTTGATTAAGAATTAAAAAATTATTTAAATTTACCACTTATACCAAGACATAGTGATCCATTTTTGTGATGAAATTCAAAAGAATTTTTTCCTAATTTGAGCAAACTAATTATAAAATATTTAAGTGCTCCATCATCTTCCACTGAAAGAAAAACAATTTTTTGCAGTGGAGGTAACATTTATGAAGCGACAAGAAATAGTCTATACTTTAAAAATGAGGAAATTCTCATGTTTTTACATTACAATTTAAGAATTTTAAATTTTGAATATTAAATTTTTAATTTTTTAATACGTTAAAATGAAACAAATAATTTTTAATGGGTTAAAAAAGAAATAACTTTTTAAAAGATAAATTTTTTATAGGTTAAAATATGTAGAAGGAATAATTTGAATTAAAAAATTTTTGTTAATTTTTATTTTTTTAGGTAAGTAATAAATATATAACAGAAATCTTTGGTTTTTGATTACTAGTCCTATATCCAACAACAATATTGAAATACAAAAATTGCTGATGGTCAAGGCTGATTAATCGGTTCAAATGGCCGATACCGATTAATCAGAGAAATGACCGATTACTTGCTGATTAATCAATGCAATCCTATATTATAGTATTATAATGAGAGTAAATTTCTTTAGATAATCAATTATTTTTAAATATTATCGCATAACAATCTAAATGGATGGAGTCAAATGCTTTGGCTAAATTTATAAAATCAATATATAATTCACATTTTTACACAAAATATGTTTTTTATGTATTTTCTTCTTGGTTTTTGATCCACAATATTAAAAAAAATTAGTTGCAACCTAAAATATTTTTAAGTTTTATCAGATCGAATTTGAACTCAAAATAGAAAAATGTTTTATATATGTGTGTATTAGAGAAAGAAAATATCTGTGTAATCACTGAGCATTTTTTTGAAAATACTAATTTTACTTATAAATAATAGTCGTCAAACTAGATTATCGATTCTATTCTTAAATGTGTATCTATTATAAATATAAGCAATCATAAATAGGTAGCATTTACTTATTAAACTAGAGCAATTTTAACTATATATATAGAGAGAAACTATTTTATTCAGCAAAAAAAAAAAGGAAACAGACAAACCAAAAATTAATTATAATAATAAAGGAAAATATATATATAAGTATTTGTATTTTTTAAATCGTATTGTAAATTTTTATAGCCTAAAGAAATATTAATTGAGTTATACACGTATTTATATTTATTTGTTATTCCCATTTATTATTATTATTATTATTATTATTATTATTATTATTATTATTATTATTATTATTATTATTATTATTATTATTATTATTATTATTATTATTATTATTATTATTATTATTATTATTATTTTAAATTAAATATACTGCATTTATAATAATAAAAAAAAACGTCATCACATTTTTTTTTTTAATAAATGTCTTTTTATTTAATAAAATTAGCTCTCAGCATGCAAAAATATTCATTTAATTTCATCAACGGATTTTTTTTTTCTATTTTCACAAGTACGCTTTGCATGAATACAAATGGATAAATTTTGCAAATTTTATTAAAAAGAAAATATATTAACGAATCCGTGTACTTTCCCAATTTTTCGTCCTTCATCTCTCTCTCTCTCTTTTTATTTATTAACAAAAAGAATTTTATAATGATTATTATTCTGTATAACAACTTTATTTAACTTACTTTGTAAAAAGTTTTTGCAGTTTTATTTTAGTATATTATAATAAAAATATTGTAAAATGTTTGTTAACAACTAAGTTTAAAAAAATAAAAACTCACACCCACACAATCGAAATAACTTGTATAAAATAAAAAGTTTTGCTTTATAAAATATGAAGCTTTAAATGCAAACGTAGAACATTAATTGTTTGTTGTTTCTTTTTTAAGAGATTCTAGAAAAAATATTTTATTAAATTATTTTTGATTAAATCAATTTTTTTTTTTTTCAAAAATTTCTCAAAAAATATTACATTTCACAAAGCTAACACAAATGTTCTGTAACTACCAAGCAATTTTAATAAAAACAGATAATTGTCTTAGTTAATAAGATAAAATATCTCAAGATTTAACAATACAAAGGTTTTTTCCATATGATATTCTATATCTTAAGCTTAAAACTTGAAAATATTAACACTCAAAAATTCTACCAGAAAATAATATAATTATGAATAATGAAACCAAGAACAAATATAGGCCAAAGATTAATGAACCTTTCATTTTTAATTTGTAGAATTAAATTTATCAAAATATTTTTTTAAGTCTAAATTAAAAAAGCACACCTTTTAACATAAAAAGTTTTAACACTAATATTGCAGCTACCATTTTATCAGGAGCTCTACAACAAAACATTTTTTTTTTCTTTTTTGTTACTTTATCATTAACAACCGTCAGTAAAAGGTCATGTTCATACTAATTCCAGAAAAAAAATTGGAAGACAAAACAAAGGAGTATCAATGAGTTTTACTATTATTGTACAAATCAATTGTGAATTATAAATATATAATATATTCTTAAAAGGAGGTTTGAATCCAGACATTTAAGCTTACTTCTGTCATCCACTCTCATATAATTGATACACATGACTACATACATGTGAAAAAGATAACAGATCTCTAATATATATATTTTGTGCTGAATCAGCACTCATCAGTTGGTCTCGATCATCATTTTCCACACATATATAATCAGTGCTCATTTCATATTAAGATTGTAAATCTACAAATTTTAATGTACAGGCTTTAATCCTCTCCAACTTTTCAGGCATCTATATCATTGAAAACCTGATAATGGAATTCTCAAGGTCCTTGTTAATGCCAATATTATTGTCATACCCACATTGACCTTAAATCATTCTGACCCCTCATACTTAGACTTTAATGTGTTTATTTAAATACACAGAAAAGGGATGGGCAGAATACAGGCTGAATATGTAATATTTAAGTACAAATATAGTATATATACTTAAGCTAGATGTAATTAATGGGGATTTTAACCCAGACTTTTAAGCTCCCTTCAATCATCCACTCTATCTTCGATAACCAACGCGTATGGCTACATACATGTGAAAAAGATAAATGATCTCCAATATATATATTTCATGCTGAACCATCATTCATCACTTGGTCTGGATCATCATCTCTTACTCATATCTATATATATATATATATATATATATATATATATCTATATATCTATAACCAAGCACTGATTATATATATATATATATAATCAGTGCTTGGTTTATATTAAGATAGCAAATCTACAAACATTAATGGACAGACTTCAATACTCTCTACCTCTTCAGCCTGTATTCTGCCCATCCCTCTTCTGTATATTTAAATGGACATATTAAGATACTGCATATGAGGGTTCAGAGTTACTTAAGGTCAACATGGTTATGACACTAATACTGGCATCAACAAGGGCTTTGAGCATTCTATCATCAGATTTTCAATGATATGAAGAGTTGGAGAGTGGAGAGAATTGAAGTCTGTCCATTAAAGTTTGTAGATTTTCTATCTTAATATGAACTAAGCACTGATTACATGTGTGTATAAGAGATGATGATCCAGTCAAACTGATGAATGCTGGTTCAGAATAAAATACATATATTGGAGATCATTTATCTTTTTTACATGCATGTAATCATGTGTATCAATTATATTAGATAGAGTGGATGACTGAAGGGAGCTTAAAAGTCTGGGTTCAAATCCTCTTTATTTACATTTAGCTTAAGTATGTGTACTACACTTGCATTTAGATATTGTAATGTGTTATCATATATTGTTTCCAAATTGTATATATTTGAAATCTTAAGGTTTATTTATTTTAAATCTTGTAGCACGCTCTGCAATCTCTTATTGCATCAAATTAATTTTTGTGAAATATTATGATACATTGTTGCTTACCATTGTTATTCTTAACCATTTAATTTTTATGAAATATTTTGATAGATTGTTGCTAACCATTGCTATTCTTAATCATAGCCGTTTAGTGAAAATAGTTAGCATTGTACTTTCTAAAAAGTTTTTTTGAGATACTATTTAAATAGGGTAGGTCTCTCATACAAAACGATGTTTAAGTTTACTATAAAATTATTTGGAGCGGGGAGATTTTGCTACTTATTTATTTTACATGTTGCCAGTTGAAAAACGAATATATTCATTGGTCTTTCATTCTTGTCATGTATTTTTATATTACTTTAATATTCTTATAATCAAATAATTAAAGATATATAATTAAACCAAACACACTAATTAATACTTCTTTTTACAAAAGATTCATTAACTTTTGGTAAAAGTATTTAAAATTCAGTTTTGAGTAATGTATATGAAAGTATTATCATAATGTAGACTATATTTTTTTGCTATCACGTAACAATAATATCTTTAAAAATAAAACATCTTTCAGATTGCTTAGTTTAGTTTTAATGTATGATTTTTTTTCTACAGTACAGCATTTTTCAACTGCACTCTAATATGTAATATATAGGGGGTTTGAACTCAGACTTCATACAACTTTCAACTATCCACATTATCTTATACTGCTGACACACTTGATCGCACACATGTAGAAAAGATAAATAGTCACCAATATATGTATTTTGTGCTAAACCAGCACTCATCAGTTGATTCAGATTATCATCTCCACACATATATACAATCAATGTTCAGCTTATATTAAGATAGCCAATCTTCATATTTTAATGGACAAGGTTTCAGTCCACACCACCTCCCAACTCTTCAGCCATCCATTTCATTGAAAATCTGATGACGGAATGCTCAAAGCCCACATTGGTACCAACTTTCTTATTCTACCCATGTTGACCATAATTCACTCTCACCTCTCATGTCAAGGATATAATCTACTTACATACATATATGAAGGATGGGCAGATCTTACAGCACTATATTTTAATATATGGATTTTTTTTTACAGTACAGGCTTTTTGATATTTGCACTTCAATATATAGAGGGGGGTTGAACTCAGACTTTGACATGACCCTCAACTATCCATGCTACCTCATACTGCTGACACACTTGATCACACACATGTCAAAAAGATAAATAATCACCCAATACATGTATTTTATACTAAACCATCACTCATCAGTTGGTCCAGATTATCATCTTCACACATATATACAATCAAGGCTCAGCTTAAATTAAGATAACCAATCTTCATCTTTTAATGGACAGGCTTCAATCCACTCCACCCCACAAGTCTTCAGCCATCCATTTTATTGAAAATCTGATGATGGAATACTCAAAGCCCGCATTGGCGCCAACCTTCTCATCCTATCCATGTTGACCATAAGTCACTCTGACCCTCATGTACAGGACATAATCCATTTACATACATATATGGGGAATGGGCAGATTTTATAGAACTATATTTTAATATATGAATTTTTTTCTAAAGTACAGGTCTTTTCATACTTACACTCTAATATGTATTATATAGGGATTTGAACTCAGCTTTTACATGACCTACAACTAACCATGCTATCTTATACTGCTGATGCATGATCACACACATGTCAAAAAGAAAAATAATCACCAATATAAATATTTTGTGCTAAACCAGCATTTATCAGTTGGTCCAGATTATAGTACTATAAGGTCTTCCCATCCATCATATATATATATATATTGTTTTTCTGAAGGTTTGTGATGATGGTGTTCTAGCTGTATTTTTATATTGGACTATTTCCATCATCTAATATGTGTGTTGAATGTCTTTAGAAAAGTTTAATTTTTAGTTAAATATTCCAAATGCATTCAACTGTTAGTAATATCACAGCAAACAAATGTTAATAATATCACAGCAAACAGGTTAGTATATCACAGCAAACAAATGTTAGTAATATCACAGCAAACAGGTTAGTATACGCACAACGTTTCGAGAGGTATTTTTCCCCTCTTCTTCAGGTGTTGCTGGCCTGACCAGTGACAGTACTAGCATGGGATTCGAACCTGGGTCCTTAGATTCTTGATTATTGAAATTTACGGTAACGCTCTAACCAACTGAGCCATCCTGCCAAAGGCAACAGTATGTAGTAATTTCATATACTTATCTATGAGGTTCCTCCTGATTTCTCCACTTTTTCCTCAGAGTAAAGTTGATTAGTGATTTCCATACATTATGTATAGTCACACTAGGTTGGCTTATGGGATTTTTTGCCATTGTCATATATATATATTTATGGCCTGCAAATGAGGGGTCAGGCTGACTTATGGTCAACAAGGATAGGGTAAAAAGGTTGGCATCAATGAGAGCTTTGAGAAATTCCATCATCAGATTTTCAATAAAATGGACAGCTAAATAGTTGTGGGGTGGAGTGGATTGAAGCTTGTCCTTTAGAGTATGAAGTTTGGCTATCTTAATATAAGCTGATCATTGATTGTATATATCAGTGGAGATAATAATCTAGGCCAACTGATTAGAGTGCTGGTTTAGCATGAAATACATATATTGGTGATTATTTATCTTTTCAACAAGTGTGTGATAAAGTGTATCAGAAGTATGAGATAGCATGATAGTTGAGAGTCATGTGAAAGACTCTCCCTATATATTACATATTAGAGTGCAGGTATGAAAAAGCCTGTACCGTAGAAAAAAATTTATATATTAAATTATAGTGCTGTAAGGTATTCCCATCTCTCATATATGTATGTAAATGCACTATCTCCTGTACATGAGGGGTCAGAGTGACTTATGGTCAACTTGGGTAGGATGATGTTTGCACCAATGTAGGCTTTGAGTATTCCATCATCAGATTTTCAAAGAAATGGACAGCTGAAGAGTTGTGGAGTGGGGTGGAATGAAGCTTGTCCATTAAAGTATAAAGACTGGCTCTCTTAATATAAGCTGAGCCTTGATTGTATATATGTGTGGAGATGATAATCTGGACCAACTGATGAAGGCTGGTTTACCATGAAATACATATATTGGTGATTATTTATTTTTTTGACATGTGTGCGATCAAGTGTGTCAGCAGTATGAGATAGCATGGATAGTTGAGAGTCATGTGAAAGTCTGAGTTCAAACCCTCTATATATTAGTTTATTTTTATTTATTGATGATTAATAATTTGCTTATATGAAGGAAAAATATTTAATTCAATTTTGTTAACAATCATCACTACTTTTATTCTTTTTTACATTGCATTTCATAATATCACAATAACTCTTCCCTCAAAATAAGATCAGTTTGTACCCATTTTATAACATTTTATGTGATAAAACTATATTATAAAAAATGTCTGTAATAACCACTGGGAGTGCTGTAGACATAGAGTTCCTAAACAGAGTTTAATTTTAGCCTACAAACTGCCTAAAAATATTTTGTGATACAATTAAATTTCTCAATACAAAGAATATATATACAATAATTTATGGTTAATTTGATTTTAATTTTTCTAAGCACATCTGTCATCTCATATTCTAATTATATCATAACTATCTACCAGTTTAAGAGATCCCAATGATATTTCTTACTATACATTTTATCAACAGACTTTTGTTTATCAAATGAGCCAAAGATTTAAAACATCTGTATTTTTAGATTAGTATATACACGTTGAAATCCTATGCACAATTCTAATATATTATATATTTTTTTCATAAATCAAATCAATCATTATATTTAAGAGATAAAAGCATTCTATAAAAAAATTATCACAATAAGAAATATAATGAGATAAAAACATTAATTATCTAACTCATATTTCCTACTATTGTAAAAAATAAAATAATAGAAATAGAGTAGGATGGACATGTTGCAAAAAAAATCTATCAAAATGTTTTTAGTGAGACATTGAAATCCATCTAATTTTGAAAAGGAAGATGAGATTTTAAAACAAATTGCTCAATTTATCAGAAAAAAAAAATTGTTTAAAATTTAAGAAAGATTAATATTTCCACCTAGATTATTCCAATCTGTATTAGTTGTGAATTATTTAATTTACAATGGCTGTTATAAATTTTATAACATTTAGACTACAACCAGTATCTCAAATCATTTCTAAGATATTTATTTGTTATATATATATATATTTTTTCAAATTTGATTTTTTATAATCATTATTTACAATAAATGTTAAATTACTTATATATAAAAAAAATATATAAAACAGGCAAACTCACTATACGTATGCCACACACAGCAAGCTAGAATATTCAATGGATGCCAGAAGGCTTGTTCATAAAACTCCCATCTAGTGCCTACTCATCCAATATCCCCAGATTAGTTTCTGGCTTGTGGCCTTCATCCAGGAAGAGCCTTGGATCTGATAGCACTGCATCTAGATCTTAGGATCTAATGCAACCCTCCAGCAACCACCTTTTATCTCCATTTAACTACTAAACTATGAGTCTTAAACCGAAAACACCTTAATGTTTCCAATTCAAGCCCATCAGCTTATATAGTTATATGGGTCTGAACCCAGTTCAGTTCCCATACATTTTGGTGTCTTTGGTTCTTTAAGAACCATAGCCACCACTATTCTATTAGGCAGGATTGGTTTTAAGCCAATAAACATCACATGATCACCATCTTATATGCTTGTGTATAACTGTTGTTAAAACAGGCAAACTCACTATATGTATGCCACACACAGCAATCTAGACTAGTCTGGGGATATTAGATGAGTAGGCACTAGATGGGGATTTTATGCACAAGCCTTCTGGCATCCATTGATTACTCTAGCTTGCTGCGTGTGGCATACGTATAGTGAGTTTGCCTGTTTTAACAACAGTTATACACAAGCATAAGAGATGGTGATCGTGTGATGTTTATTGGCTTAAAAATTTATATACTGAGAAAATGAAATAAATTGCTTTTATTTAGCTAGATTTAATTGACAGCTTTTAAAACAGACAAAGAAAAGTATAAAATTAATCTATATGAATTAAATTCAAACTAAATTGATTTTTGCAAAATAGAAGCATACTTAGGAAAGTACTAAGACTCCAGTTCAATTATAAAAATGATATGAAATTAAGCTCTTTGTTAACCGATAGTGGTATCACATACTTGTTGTAGCCATTGGAGGTTAACTAGACTGCTATTATGTATTTTTGGCTAATTAATCTTTATAGAAGAACTCTTGCTAATGTTTTTATTAATATTCCTATAATCTACTGTGTTTAGATTTAATTAAAAGCATGACTTATTTTCAAAAAAATCTGGCTCTGAATTTTTTACTAAAGTAAAAAATTAATATTTATCATAGTTTATCACATATAAGTTTAAATATTCATATGTTCTTGGTGCATATCAAACTTTGTGTTAAAAACTAATATGTTTTCATTTAGTTCAAATTAATATTGTAGTTATATAAATGTAAAATAAATTGAATTGGGAATATGTTTAAAGTACAAAAATTATGTCAAAAAATGATTGACAGTTGATGTTAAGAAAGAGATGTGCATTGATAGTTTAGTAGTAGAGAAAAAAATAAAAAAAACTTAAAAACATTTAACTGGGTAACAAAAAGGACTATAACAGATAACTGATTATGATGATAATATACAGAAGCATTAAAAATAATGCCAACATAAAAAGATTTTTATTATAATATTATCTATATTATTCTAGCTTAATTATTTTGGATACTTGTTCATATAAAAAAATTAATAAAAAAATATGGTTATTTTATGACTTTGTTTATCATTATTATTTTAAAAATCTCACTATCTTATATGGATTATATTGTTAGTAATTTTTGTAGTTCAATAGCTTTCTTAGATTGAAGTGATGTTTCTCTATCCTATTGATGCCATTTCTGTTAACTTGAAATGAGAATAAGAGCAGCTAGTTATGCAACATATAACTTTATCTGCATGTCTTGAATTAGTATACTTTTCTAATTATTATTTTTGTTTAGTGATGATAAAATTGATATTTTTTAACTAAAAATTTAAGTTAGAGCAATAAATTTGAAGTCTAATTTTTAAGTTTAAATTTTTTTTACACTATTATTATTAAAATAAGTGACAAAACAAAACTCTGTTGTTTGTGTAGTATGGTATACATATATAAAGTGTAATACTTAAATCATTAATAAAAAATAAAATATTTTATTGTTTCCCATGGTCAATTAATGTATCCCTGTACCATGAATTCCACACTCTAAGCCTTAAAAATGAGAAAAGAGTAATTTTCAAATTTTTACTTACCAACATTTAACTACTTCATAATTTAAATGCAGTGTCTATGCTCTGAGCTTGACTTTGTAGGCATTATAATGATTCTGTGATCATTATTTTCTACATTGTTTTAAAGTGTGTGTGTATAAATTATACTATAGTGTGTGATAATTTGTAGCCATTCATTTTTCTATTGCTGCTATTTTAACAAATTAATTTTTAAAAAAAACCTAAAGATATCAGCATTATGGCAGACCTTTATGTGTTATTGACAATACCTTCTATTATTATAACAAATCTATAAAGGACGTGGCTTAGAAATGAGATTTGTAATTGGCTGGTGCTTTAAACTGTTTTAGTCCAACTCTAAATAAGATGAAAATGTGATTTTCAGTAATTGTTACTGATTTTGATATAATTTTTTTGTAATATTATTTAACCAAAAACTATGTCACTAATAGGAGATTGCCTTTGAAAGCATTTTATTTTTAAAATACTGCTCTTAGAAAAATTATCACAACTGGAAACAGTCCCTACTGTCTAAAAAAATATGCTGTTGTGAAAATATTAACTAGAATATTTTTTTTAATTTTAATAAACAATTTATTAACTTTTAGAAATTTCTTTCTTTGATGATAACTATAAATATATCATTCTTTTAATAACATAAAATTTTATTATGTAATATTTCATTCTTCTAACACTCTGTATAGGTAAATTACATTCAATGGTGGCATGCTCCATTGTTATAGGTAAGGATTTCATTTAGATATTTATTTTAATAATTTTTAAAATATCAAATAATAATTTTTTAGTGTAATCATTTGAAAGCTTAAATACAGTATATAAAAAATACAAATTATTAATATATTGAAAAAAGGTTTAATTGTAAAACTAAAACTACATGCTATGGCATATTGTGTTCAATGGAATATTCTCTAGGTACTATTCAATGTGTCTAATGTGGGGAGGTTTCATGAAAATGTTAAGATTCAAAGTAGCAAGATTTTGCAAAGATTTTGTTATTATTTCATGTTTAAGATTTTAGGTAGTTTATATTATCCAAATTGATGTAGTTCTGTTTTTTTCCAAACTGCATTTTGTGCTCATAATTCAATGGTTGGATTCTTTATGTTTCTCAGGATTGCAAATCAGTTTTTAATTTTTTTATTAATGAAATATCAGTCAGGCCTCTAATAAAACTGAGCAAGAGTTTTGATATGCAAATTTTATTTTAAACATAAATATTTAAAAACATCATTAAATGACGAAATTGTTCATACATGCATGAGAATGATGGATATGGAAAAAAGTAGGGGAATAAATTAGACTAGGTAGGTAAAGACAGAGATTGAACATAGCCAGGTTCATAGAAAAGTTTATCAGAAGTAATAATTAACAGTGAAAAGTTGTATGGAAGGATAGGTGGTGTGAGACTTTCATGCAATATTATATTAAGTTTACATTTTTTTTTATAAGGTTAAAAATAATAGAAATATAAATTGATATGCTGATGAAGGTAAAATTGTAAAAATCAACAAAAAATGTAATCAAATAAATGATCAGTACTCAGCTAAAGAAACCATGGTAGAAGAGAAAATTATCATATCAGTCCAGATATGGCAAAAGTTGCTAAGGAAAGTAGAAAAAGCACCCAACAAAAAGAAGACATTCAAAAAAAGCCAAGCAAAATTGAAAAAAGCTATCAACAAAAAGGAAATAATAAAAAAGAGAGCAGAAAAGATTCTGCTAAGAAATATAAAAAGAATCTATTGAAAAAGAAAGAAAGCAAACAAAAGAGAACAGAAAAAAATTTAGATACTGCTAAGGAAAATTGAAGAAAGCAATCAGGAAAGAGATGAAATGTTATTAAAGAAAATGGAAGAAAACCAATTGACAAAGAGAATATAATCAAAACTGAGCAGAAGATATATAGATAAGAAAAATAGAAGAAAGCCAATCATCAAAAAGAAAAGATTAATGAAAAAATATTGATGAAGGTATAAAAGACTAGAACAAGAAAATAGATATTTATATCATGTGCAAGTAATTGGAGAGGAAATTGAAGACATAAATCAACATTAGAGTGAAAAAAGTAAAAGAATAAGTGCATGATCAAGTATCACAAAATAAACAAGAAGTAATTGAAAAGAAAAGATTAATGAAAAAATATTGATGAAGGTATAAAAGACTAGAACAAGAAAATAGACATTTATACCATGTGCAAGTAATTGGAGAGAAAGTTGCAGATGTAAATCAACTACTAGAGTGAAAAAAGAAGTAAAAGAATAAGTGATCAAGTATCACAAAATAAGCAAGAAGTGAAGGAATGGAAAATTGAAATGTGTCAACTATCAGAGAACATGAAAGCAACTCAATAACAATTTAGTTAAAATTTTCAGAAAGATGAAAAATAACCAACAGAAATATATTAAAAGACTGTACGAGGAGATGCTTAGAAAAGAATAAGTTTTAAAAAGTTTCTAAAACAAACCTAATGGCATTTATTGGGTGACATTATAGAAAGAAAGCAAATCTGTGAGAACCTGAGTCATCCAAGATTTCAATCAAATTTTTAAAGATAAAATCATTTAAGGATGATGCAGGAAAAATCCCTAAGGAATACCTTGACTATATTTTTAATACTAAACAAAATGTAGCAGTACCTTAAGGTGACATTGACCTGTGCTCATCTTGAGATATCAGCAAATTATTGTTGGTAATCATTGACACACAAATCATAAAATATCCATAAATATAAATATGCCATGTTTCATGACTATTGAAACAAAGAGTGTCAGGAAGAAGATAGATCTATACTCAGGTTTTTATGCCAATTATTTTAGCTCAAAACTTTGAATGGCTTGCCCTTTGTCAGATAGTCAAATAATAAGAATTATTAGGCATAATCTAAAATATAAGATAGATCAAATAATTATGTGTGAAGACAGAAGAACTATTGAGTAGTAACAGAATTGCTGAATTCCTTAGATATGAGTCAACAAGTGTAAAAAAAAGTTGGAAGAAGAGAATTGAACTTCTTAAATTTTCATAATGAAAGTCCACAAAAGACATGTTGTAAAACTATTATCTATAGTATAGTTATTAAAAAATAATAGATATAATCAATGAGAGAAAAAGTGGTAAAGGAAGAGTAATAATAAAGAAGTATCAACAGTAAAGATATAACCTGAATAGGAGTTTGCCACTCTCCCATCTCAGTTCTTCTTAAGCAAACCTGATCTTTCAGATTGAAGATCAATATCCAGCTAGTTAGTCATAAAAAAATAAATACAATAAAGTCTTAAGCTTATAAAAAGATTTCTACAGTATTGCACAACACCAATAGAACAATGCCTTCATATTAAAAAATGAAAAGGGTCTAATGGGCATGGGGCTCAGCTCTTGGGAAGAAGGAAGATTATCTTAATATGCAAATAAAGAGAAAATTAATAGTAAAGTTATCAAGATGAGATATTCTTCTCATACAAATTAGTCATTTTTTATTTAAATGGGGGAGGGAGGGAATAAGAAGAATTATTTTTCCCAATGTTAGCTACAGAATAACATAGTTGTTGAATAAAAATTTAGTTAGGATAAACCTAATAAATAATTATGTACATAGAATGATCATGTGACAGATTTAAACATTTTAATAATAGAATAAATTTGTACTTTTTATTAAGTATAATTATGAAAGAAATAAAAAGATGGGTATTTTTTTTCTCTTGTTTAGTTTCATTTATTTTATTTTATTTATTTTTTTGTTTTTTGAAATAAAAAGAAGAAATTAAAATTTTTAAAAGAGTGTTGTTAATTAATTTATAAGCAAGGGATTAAGATTTTTAAAAGTTGGTTATCCATTGACTAGAAAAAAAGCAATAACAATAAGGAATTGGAATTTTATCTTTGAAGAAAAGTTATCTTTTTTGTAAAAGAAAAATCAATTAGTCAAAACTTAATGCAGTAATTTCTGAGATAGTCATGTGATTAAATTGAAGATTGATATTGATTGTTTTTCATAAAGCAAAAAATGATTTGGGCAACAGAAATCAGTAGCAGTTTGGCAGTGGTGAAGTGAGAAGTCACAAGTTCAGCTTGATAGTCTGGAGTTAAAGTGATCTCACTTTTAATATAGTGTGCAGTTTATAAGAATAAGTTCTTGTTAAAAGTTGAACATTGCTTTCCTAACTATGTAATCAATTTGATTAAAAAGAATTTAACAGAAAGAAAATACCCCTGGTGAAAACTATCAACTAGCCTTGTGTATTGACCTATCTCAAATTGTGTTAACCTGAACTGAAATTAATTGTTAAATTGAAACTTGTGTTAACCTGGCATAAAAATAATTGTTAAACTAATAACCTGAAGCTACAAAGCTATTCTGAAATGAAAAAAAATTGTTATATTGAAACATTAAGCTACAAAAGGAACAAAACTAATTTTTAATGAAAATAATCTTTAAAATAAAAAATTTGATTAAACTTTACCCTGCAAAATTTACAAGAAGACCCACTTAACTAACCAACAACATACGAAAGGAATCCTAACAAAAATCTATGTAATATAAGATTTTGTTGACATATACATATCTTTGTTTACTAATGCTTCTTTATAATCAAAGTAATAATTGAAAATAGTGAATAATTTTTTTAGTTGTTTTATTGAAAATATATATTTTGTATTAGATTACAATTGCATGGAATTTTCTCATTTTCAAAAGAAAAATGATGAGGAAGTTTTAAATATTTTTTTTCTATTGTGAAATATTTTTACAGAGTTTGATTGTGAGAGAAGAACTCATTTAGATTAAATGTAATTATTAATTAAAAAGAATCAGAGATTAATAATGGTTATATGTGTTGTGTGAAATTGTATATAGGATTGATCAATATGCAAAACTTTGGGTTTGTCACATTATCATTTTCTAAGTTTTTTTATTCTAGTTTTTGATTATTTATTAAATTGTCTAAAAAAAAAATAATAATAATAATAAGATATTTTAATGCCTTTATTTTTCTAGCTATCTTCTCTGTGAATTACAAGTGTGTATATGACTGTTTTCATTATAAAGTGATTTGTATGTTGTGTCAGTGAAATTATGTAATAAGATATAAAATATTGTGTGTGTGGATTTTCTCTTGTTCATAGTTACAGTTACTAGGATCTTTGAGATCTTAAAGATGGTTATGACAATATCAGTATGTGATATATATATATATATATATATATATATATATATATATCACATACTGATATTGTCCCCATATATATATATATATATATATATATATGGGGAGGGGATAAAATTATTTGGATAGTGTAAAGAAAAGAGCATCTTTGATGTTAGCTTCATAATTTTATTTATATATTTTAGGTGATCATTCTTTATTGATGGTCAGTACATTCAATGTATCAGATGGTCAAAAGCATGGATGCTAATGAGCATTGATATAATGATTCAATCTTTTTTATGTAAAATTATTTTATAGTTATATTTTTAGTACTTGTATATGTGCATGCAATTAAAAAATTCATGATTGCTTTTATAATATACCCTAAGGTTGTCAATGATTAAATGATGATTGATCTCAGTTTTTATAGTGTACTTCTTTTAAATTCAGTTACAAAGGAATGACTGTTGATTCTTGATGATTATTTCTGGGCATAATATATTTATAGCTTAGATATTACTTGCATTCGATTCTGATATTGATTCTTTACTCATTGAAAATAATGCTTGGGATAATAATGATTTTTATCATCCGTGATCATTTCATTTTCCTACCATTATTATATATCAAATTATTTTGCATTTATTTTATTTAATTAAGATTATTGACATTCTGATTATGAAGGCGTTTTAATTTTTAGTGATTACATAAAGCCTTGCGATCTAGAAATCTTGAAGAATATATAAGATTTATAAAACTAAAGTTTTTTGAAATCTGTATGTAGAAAGCATTGACAGTTTTAAATTCTTATGGAAAATAATGGTAATAATTATACAATCTAGTCATGTCCTTAAATAATTTTGTTTTTAAATATATAAAAATAATTATGACAAATGGCAGCATTTAAAATTTAATATTTATTTGTCTTTAAGAAAATACTAATATATATTTCAAGGATAATTTGACGAAACTAAAAAATATCTCTGAAATACATATGAACTGAATTTTATTTCATTAAAAATTATTAATTCACCTTTTCAAAGTAGCAATATTTTTAAATTACTATTATAACTTATATTTAAAAATAAACTTTATTATTATGAAAATTCCCAAAAAAATGTTTCATGTAAAAATAAACTTTTAATAAGAGTATTTAAAAGGTAGATAAAGAAGCACCTAATATTGAATATTTTTTTAGCTATTTCTATTCTCAGTTAATTTAATATATTCTTTTGTTTTACATTTGCAAATACTATCAATCAAATCTATATTTGCTCCATGCAGTTTAGCAGAGTATTAGAGGACCGATTCGAGAACTAAAGATTCCTAAACCATAGTTCATTCTATTACTTTGATTCATGAATATTTCGCAATGTCCTAAGAAAAAACTATTCAATATTTTCCTGTGCATTTTAATGCAGTGATAGAAATTGAACTCAAAACCTATAGATTCTTTCAATGAAGACACTTTTTTACATGAATACACATACACATGCCAATACCTCTGTAGAAATAATTATTCAATTCTTTTAATGCAGTCATAAATTTAAAAGATAAAAATCACTATATCAAAGTTCAACATATTAGATCTAATTCTGGCATGAATTTCAGAGCAACAAAATGGCCTATTTTAAACATTTTTAGTAGTTACATCAGAATTCATACTAGTGGAATGTAAAATTCACATTATCATAAGTTATGAAAACATTTGAACAAAGCCCTTTAATTCCTATGAGAAATATATTAAAGTATGTGTGCTTACTCTATATCTATATAGGATATTTAGATATATATGTGTGTCACTCAAACAACATTGAGTTTTATTTTTTAATACATTTTTGTATATTATAAAAAAATTCTAGATGATTGATTTTTTATAACATTGAGTAGTCATAATTAAGAGTTGTTATATGATGAAGTTAATGACAAATATGAGCTTTAATTGTAGTATTATGGTAAGTGGTCTTTTATATCTTGAATAATCATTCTGATTATTCCTGATGCAAATATAATATTTAACATTTGCATTGACATATGATTTTTATTATGAATTATTATTAAATGCATTCTTTTTTAGATGTACTAGGATTATAAATTATAAAATGGGATATAAGTGACTGACTGCAAAAATCATTTTCATCATATAAATTTTTAGGGATCTATTTTAGTATTTTTATTTGTTTATCAAAAACCTGCAATGGTGGTGCTAATAGATGTTGTGGAGAATTTATATTGTACTCTTTACAATAGATACAGATAGGTAGAGTTGGAAAAATAGTTATTTTTTTAAATTTAAATTTAGTTTTTTTTTAGTATATAATTTAAATGTTATAGATAGTAGTGGTTCAGACTTAGTAGATAGGAGCTTATAAAGACACATCAAGTAGTTTGAACTCATTATTAGGTGAATTAAGTATAAAATAATACAATAAATTATTGAAAATATCATATTTTTATTTATTATAGCTTAAAAATACTACAGAGATAGAATAATTTAATTACAGAGATAAATATTTTATATTATATGCCTAAGATAATTCACTTTCTATAAATATTATTTGAAATGATAAATTAATTTAATATTATTTTAAAAGGTGCTGAAAGTATCACATGATTACATGTGTGTGAATAAGTGTGCTTTCAGAGAGTTAGGGAGAGAAAACTTTAGTTTTAACTTGACAACAAAATTTGATACAATAAAGTGTAGCAAAATAATCAGTCTAGAGAAAATGTTAGAAAAATAATATTTAAACTTATTATTATTTTATTTATTATAATTTTTTTAAAAAATCAATTTCAGGTTACTTAAATGTTTAAAAATTGTTTTAATAAGAATATTTAATTTTTTAGATAAAAATATTTAATATTGAGGCATTAAATAATTTGATAATATTTAATATTGATGACTCATAGTTTTAAAACTTAATTTTAAAAATCATATTTGATGTACTTATGTAAATTAGCAAATTTGTACAATTAGTATTGACCAATGAAATTATTGGAACAAGATCAGTATAAAAACCAAGGTTGAGGCCAGTCTAGACAGATTTTACATAGATTTTAAATTTTTTTCATATTAGTTTAATGTGTTTTCAGTGATTTCAGTGTTTTACAGATTTAATTTGAAATTTATAACTATTTTTTATATTATAGTAGTAATTTCTTTTAAACTTTTATTATTTTGCTTAAAAGTGTTTTGAAAAATATAACTTGGATAATTACTTAAAAATGAATCACTAAACACCAAAGCTTCATAACAGTTTATCTACTTAAATGTAGTTAAGGGCCTTCTTTATGCAGAATGCAATAGTGGCTACTTAGATATTGTGGAAGAAGAATACAAAATAACAAGACAATTACTGCAACAAACCCAGAGTGAATTTATTCATAATGCTTGAGAGGACCTGGATATTCATTAAAATTTTTATTTATAATATTAAATCTGAAATGATAAGAAAATTAAGACTCTGCACCTGTGCTTTAAAACTAAACTTAAAATATCTTATGGTATGACAAATGTTTGTTTTATTCTATGAGTGATAGCAATAACCCACATTTGATTTGTTGTTGAAGAAATCAAAATGAACTTATATGTTCAGAATGATGTATTTAGAGACAAATTGAAGGGAATTGTTTTGATGTCTTTTATGCTTTTTAAAAGAATTTGCTAATAATCCTCTTAATAAATAAATTATATACTTTAAAAGTACCTCTTTTTGAAAATAATGAATTGAGATGTCTTTTTAAAGATTGAAAATATTATCAGTTAATAAATCTTGGAATGATATAGCTGTTTTACTTGGAGAAGAAAAATATTTTATGACAAGGTATATGTTTTTAAAGGATATAAAAGACATGTTTTTTTAAAAGAAAGAAATATATGTTCTAATTCATAACTATATGGCTGCTCATAAATGTGTTGAATAAATAATCATTATATAATGTCTGCTACTAATATTTTTACCAAGGAAAATATGAATCTTACTTATATGATAATCATTAAATATATCTGTTTTATACAACAGCTGAAAACATACATAAAGAAATATTTCATATAAATGAATTTTAAACTGTTATTTTACATGAATATTAAACCTTTGGATAAAATTTCAGAAAAGACTGAAATAAATATTTTATCTTACAGGATATTAATATTTTCCATGGATTATAGTAGATTTTATTGGATTTTAATGTTGATATTTGTACTTTTCTTCATATGGTGCCAAGATAAAAAATAATTGTCCATAACGCTGTTCAGCTGTAGCTAGGCAACAGGGGAGTTTTCCCTGACAAGCAAATTCTAGATAAGCAATTCAACATTATGAACAAAAAAAAAATCCTTCCATAACTTTAAACTTTATTGAAATGAGTAGCTGCCTATTTAAAGTTTATTATTATTATTTTATTAGTGTTAAGTTTTAACATTAATATTTAAAGGATTACAATTATTTATTTTAAAACTAACTTGTTGTTATTATATAGTTTTAAGATTAATTTTGTTATTATGTTTAAAAAAACAAATGAGTTCTCAGAAAGTAATTTTCTGAACAAGGCAAATTTCAATCATAATTTTTTTCTTTGAATATATAGTTTTGGAGAAGAGGACCGCCATAAATGGTCTCAACAGTATAATGAGATCATTGATAATTTTTATTGTTATTTAGATTATATTTTTGCTTAATTTTTTTTTTTATTTAAGAAAAGATATATTTTAATTAGTATTTTAGATTAATATTGTACATTGCTTGAATTTAATGTTAATCAGTGGAAGAATGAACCATTGATAAAATTATCATATATATTTTGTGAAAGAATTGACAAATGCATACAAAAGTTCAAAAACATCAAAGGATATTTTCTAAATATTTTCTTAAAACCTGAATGCTTGGATATGCATAAATTATATAGCATCGTTAAATTATTAAAATATTATATTATGAATGTTATCTGTTGGAATATAAGAAGGACATTGTATTGATCTCTAAATTATATCCTAACAAATAAATAAAATGTATAGTACCGATAAATGTTTATCAATGTTATTTGAGCATGAAAACTTTTAAAACATCTTGAAATGAATTTTAGATCTTTGTTGTTTTCTTTAGTATTGTGTTTTGGAAATTATTTTAAAATGTTGTTGGTATATTTTTATGATGTTGAATGAGTTATATAGTGGGGAAAATATATGATAGTGGTCGGGAAAGTAATAATATTCTTATGAAATCCTAGGTGTTAGGGTTATGTTGAAGATTGTTATAGGTGAATTATATTTTCATATTTTGAATTTGTTAAGGTATTCAGATAACATAAATCTGTATATATTTTTATGGATAGTCACATTTCCTCATTGTCTCTAAGTGCTATAATAGAGCCACAACTTCTATGTTAGGTGCCCAATGAATATGGACTTACTCTTATGATTTGCACTGTACCCACAATATCTTATTTTTGAAACATTCTTATTGCTATTTCATATCCTACACTTTAATCACTATCTATCACTATAGGCATCATTGTAGAAGATAGTTTATAAGTTAGAATAGTAATGATTGAACCATTTTTGAATTAGATAATTTTGTGAGAGGACAAGATATAGTATATGGAAAATTTTCTTTCAAATGGTGTTGAGATGTTTAATGATTACTATAATATGTAATACAAAAGAAGAATTGATGTCTATACAAAATATTAGAGTTCACTTATCTTAATAAGATGCATATTCAAATGGAATGAAAGTGAAAATAGCGAAAATCATTTTGGGATATGATGTAAAAAAGAATATCAAAATGAAAATAAAACAAATGCCAAGCAATATAACTTGTGGATAGTTTTCTTAAATTTTATTATTGATAAGTTAAAACCTAGTTAAGTTATAAAATTTTCTTTTGAATATTTTTTTTGCATAATACTTAATTAATTTTATAGAGGGAGATATTTATACTTTATTTTAAAATTTTTTGATATCCAAACATTAGGATTGCACCTTATTAAATTGCAAAGAAAATTTTTAAATAATTTTTATTTTAATATTTTATTTATATTTTAAGGAATGCATTTTAAAACATAAACTTGTATTTGTATTTTTATATTGAAATATTTCCATCATCTAATATGTGTGTTGAATGTACTAAAAATTAAACTTTTCTAAAGACATTCAACACACATATTAGATGATGGAAATAGTCCAGTATAAAAATACAGCTAGAACACCATCATCACAAACCTTCAGAAAAGCGTAAACTTGTATTGATGTGTTTAGATCATAAGCAATATATTTTATGGTAGAATAAACATAATATTAAGTTTTGTTTTAGAAATTGGGAGAGCTATTCTAACTATTCCCAATACAAATAATAGAACACTATTTTACTAAATGAAGATTTTCATATCATCATAAGTGTTGTAAATTTCATTTTTATTGTATTTTTTTGAAATGACTAGAGTGAAAGCTATTCTTATTTTGTTTCTTTATTTATGAGTCATATTCATTGTAAATATTTTTTATTTATGTTAAATAATGTTAATCTATATTTTACTTTGTAAATATTTTATTATATTATGTTATAAATCTATTGTTGATTTGTAAATAAATTTGTGAATTGTTTTTTTTTAATTGACCTTAGTCAAGTTGTGATTTATCTGCGTATTGCTTATTTATTTTTCATTCTGCATGTATGATCTGCAGAAATCAATAATTTAAAATATTTATTTGGCACATGATCCATAAAGATTTCTTAGTCATTATTTTTATTACATTTAATTAAGCAACCAAGTCTATTACTATTATTGTCTTAGAAGATATGATCATTATTAATTATTTTTAAACTGATACAACATCAATGAGAGATACTTGATATTGCCACAATATTAGAATACATTATATTTTTTAAGAATGCCACATTAAACAAGGAAAGATTGTACAATGTTTTATTTAAAATTTTAGTCTATTATTTTTTTTTATTCAAAATTTTAACTATTAGGTAGTTTTAGTATTGAAAATCATTAAGATATTCAGTTTCTTATTGTTATTATTTTGTAAAAGTAGTTAAATATTATATAAAATCCTTTATCATATTTGACTACAGGGTATTAATTAGTTAATTTATTTTGTTATTAGTTTGTTAGAAATGAACCTGAAATTATTATCATTATTATTATTATGAGTTTTATTATTATGATTTTTATTTTATTATTATTATTATTTTGAGATAATAAACATCACATGATCACCATTTTTTATGCTTGCTTATAACTGTTATTAAAACAGACAAAACTCTCTATGCATATTGCCACTCAGTGCAAGCCAGAGTCAATGGATGCCAGAACACTTGTGCATAAAATCCCTATCTAGTGCCTACTCATCCAATATCCCAAACTAGTTTCTGGCTTAAGACCTTCATCAGTGAGGAGCCTTGGATCTGAGAGCACTGCACCTACATCTTAGGATCTAATGCAACCCTCCAGCAGCCACCTTTTATCTCTTCTTAACTACAAAACTATGAGTCTTAAATTGAAAACATTATAATATTTTCAATCTGAGCTTATTAGCTTATATAATCATATAGGTCTGAACTAAGTTCAGTACCTATACCTTTTGGTATCTTTGGTTCTTAAATAACCATAGACACCACTATCCTATTAGGCAGGATTGGTTTTAAGCCAATAAACATCACATGATCACCATTTCTTATGCTTGCTTATAACTATTATTAAAAAGGTAAAACTCTCAGTGCAAGCCAGAGTAATCAATGGATGCCAAAAAAATATAGTGTTTTCAATTTAAGACTCATAGTTTTGTAGTTAAGTAGAGGTAAAAGATGGCTGCTGGAGGGTTGCATTGGATCCTAAAATCTAGGTGCAGTGCTCTCAGATCCAAAGCTGCTCACTGATGAAAGCCACAAGACAGAAACTAGTTTGGGGATATTTGATGAGTAAGCACTAGATTTGGATTTTATGCACAAACCTTCTGGCATTCATTGATTACTCTGGCTTGCATTGAGTGGCAATATGTTTGGAGAGTTTTGCCTGTTTTAATTATTATTTTGGAGGATTGTAAATTTCTTATTGAGAGATGATGAGTACAGTTATTTATTAGTATGTTATTAAAGGAATATTAATTAGTTTATTGTTATTTCTGTAATAAATTTATAAAATTATATTTTAGGATTATTAAATGTGTATTTTAGAGAAATGAGAGTATTACATAGTAGTTTTGTTATTTGAATTTGGTGGGGTGATATTCTTATGCCATTGAGACTGTTTCTTTTGGGTTGTAGTCTCAATGTTTAAGCTAGTGTGCCTTACTGAACATCTCATGTTAGGAGATTGATAATTATATTTATTATTTTGACAGAACCTTATTTTGTTTATAATAGTGAGTTAGTTATAGATTAGATTTATTAGTAAAGGAATGAATTAAGTATTATAGTTTGAAACCCTAATTATTCATTAATAACCTAAGTATTATGATATTTTATTATAATAAGATTTTCTTAAATTTAATTAGTGAAAAATATTATATTATATCTTGAGTTAGTCTTTATGTTATATTATTATAATAGTTATCATTTATGCAACTTAATTATAATACATCATTGTTATCTCAGCCGAATTCTCTTGTTCAGTAGTATTTTCATTAAGGAAGGTACAATATATATATATATATATATATATATATATATATATATATATATATATATATATATATCAAGACATTATAATCCATTTATATACAAGAAGTATTAGGTGTTAATAAATATGATCATTTGGGTGTTTACTATGATGGACTTGTAAAAATAATTAAATATTCATTGAACTATATGAACATTAATATAGATTGTTTACTTATCAAGAAAATGTTATATTCAATTGAATTTAAAATATTTATGTGTTGTATAATTTATCACAGTATCAGCGAGGAAGATTCAAAAGCTTAATAGTTTCATAGTTTATTTTCAGCATTTTTTAAACTGGCTAAAATTATTGTGCTCAATTTGCTACTTTATGATCTGCTGAGGTATTATAAGATTAATTATTATTAATAGAATGTGCAAAGATAAAAATGCAATATAGGCATCTTTGTTTTTTGCTGTCTTTGTTGCTATTTTTTAATAAGCCAAGACTATTCAAGAAAACTTATAACAAAAATGATATGACATAAAGTGGCTTTTTTTTTTATCTAATCTGCTTTCCACAACAAATTTAATTAGAAGTTTTAGTCACCACAACTCTTTAGTTATACCATGTGATATTTAACTTTCATTTCTTACAGACTTATTACCTAATTAATAAATCATATCCTTTTCTCCAATATTAACTTGTTTTACATCATAATCTTTTTATTCATTATAATAGTCAACACTTAGACAATCACAATATCATTAACAATCAACAATCTCAAACTGTTGTCAAGGTAACCTCCTTTTAACAATAAAGATGGTTTCCCACCTTTATATATGGTCCAATATATTTATATTGACACTAAATATTGCAACTTGATAACAGAGATTGAAAATATTGATACAAAGAAGTTTAAATAAATCTCTTTAAACAGGTAAATATAACCTGTTCTGAATGCAGATTAATAAATAGTCAATTTAACATTACAACTGCAATTATAATTTTCATATCATACCCAAAGTTTTACTTAAATAATAAGTGTAATAATGCTGAAAGCTAAATTGGTTTATAAGTAATAATTAAAACTAGACAACACTTAGACAATCCCAATATCAATAACAATCTCAAAATATTGTCAAGGCAACCTCTTTTTAATAATATTGTAATATTGTAGACTTAACCACTCTGACCATGTTAAATATTAGAAGTTTTTAAAAATAAAATTACAATGGTAAAATAATATTTACAATAACAAGAATTCATTTAATTAAAGATTTTTATTTATTCAATGAAAATTTTAAACATTTTAAAATAATAATATGGAAATTGATCATTTATTAAGTATTTGTAAAAAAGAAAGAAAAGAATAAGATAATATAAATAATTTATTCTCTCTCTTCAGTAATTTTATTTACTAGGTTCAGTTTTGAAAAAAAGTACTAAGAGAAAAAATTTTCCTCCTCAGTAAGTTATTGAAAAGTTTTAATTTTAACTTTTAAAAGGTGATAAAAAAGATAAATTGGCAAAATTGTATATTTATCAGATTTTTGTAAAAGAAAAGAAAAAAGTAAGTTTTAATTTTATTTTCCCTCAATCTCTCTCCAAAACAAATGTCAATGTTTTATAATAAAAAAGTAATTATATGATTATCTTGTTTTTTGGCATAAGAGAAAAACAATTACATAGAATTTTTTTATTAAAAGAAAAAGAGTAAATAACCAAATAACATTTTGTGAAAATAGCCTCAGTTGGTCAGGGTTTAATGTGGGCATGTTTGAAAAGATATATGACTGCATGGATACAGAATCATTCCAAAAGAAGTAATACAGAGGTAGGTAAAAGCAGTAAACCTTCCTGTCTTGTGAAGAATAGTAATTCTTGGTTTATTTGTGAAAAAAAGAATAGCAGCAGTTATTTTTTATCAAGCTATTGCAGAAAACTGTAGAGCAGTTAGACATGATCAAATCAGAAGCTGAAATTCAGCTATAAGGAAAACACTGAGCATAGTTTTAGTAGTCTGAAGTAAGACTCATCTCACTACAAGTTTAAAAAAATGTTTTCTAAAATGGATTTGAAGAAAACTATATGCTACATTTTAGCAAGAAGCTGAGCATCATCAAACCTCACTAGGTAATTTATTAACTAAAGACAAACCTCTTGCTGCAACAAGCCTTGTCTTCTTCCAAGAGCATGACTGACTCTGTGTGTTTGCCTGACATGGAAAATAGTAGATTACTAAAATGAATGAATTCATTATGTGTATTAGCCTGACCTAATGGATTTGGATTCATTCTGTGTTTTAATCTGAAAAATCTACATACATAACCAGAAATTATTTCACAAATTCAAAGAATCACTAATAGAATATTATAAATTATTTATTTGTTTTACATAAACTTTTATTATAACTTTCATTAAAAAAAATCTCTCATTATTAGTTTGATTTTATTTTTTAAAAATATTTATTCATTATAATTATTTTTTAATAATTATTTATACTTTACAATAATCTTTTATACATTAAAGATGCATCCGCTTTTACGAGTGTTAATAATAAATGAATACTTTCACTCCCAACACAAGATATAGTATTTATGAAAGAATAAAATGAATCCACTTATTCTTTCCAACCCAAATGCTTATATATGGGCAAATTTTAAGTACTTTTATGTAATGCTTTTAAGACATGATTAAAGAACATTATAAAATATAGAAAGATTGGGGGGGGGGTAACTCTAGCAATATTAGTATAACATAGTAAATCAATCATAGTTTAAAAAATGGTCATATATAAATTTGAAAAGTGTTATTAGAAATTTACTATATGAAATAAAATATTTCATTTTTTTAAAACAGTAACAACTCTGGAATAAGTAGGCACTAGATAGAAATTTTGATGTACAAACCTTCTAACATCCATTGATTACTATGGCTTGCACTAGGTGGCATTACTGCATTGACAGAGTTGCTGCTGTTTTAACAGCTTTTGTAAACAGAAGAAATTGTGATCATGTAATATTTCATTATGTAAGTTTTATAAACCTTAGTATAAAAAAGTTGAAGTATTTCTAAAGAAATCAAAAAATATATTGAAAGAGCTTATCTTATTAAGAATAAATAATGTGTTAACTGTGAAATAAAAATTTTACATTATAAATATCCTTATTAAAGTCAGTTAAAATTAAGTAAAATAGATCTCTTAATTATTAAAATAAAAATATTTAACATTAGTGTATGAATAATGCATTGTGAATATACATCTGTTTGTAAAAAAAATAATTCATTAAGTGCATGTCTTTGGAAATAGAATACTATTATTTTGATATGAGATAAAAATGTTGAGAGTTATTAATTTGGAACAGTTATAGAGATATTTGAAATGTATAAAAAATCTTTATGTCGAATCTGACATATATCCATTAGAGTTAATGAAAAATAAAATACTAAGTACAGAGAATTCATTTTAATTAATTTCCAAAGAAGAAATAATTTATATTTTATTGTCAGTAATGTATATGGTTGAGATTAATCTTGTTGAATGATATGAGAATGATTTAAAAAATTCAGAGTTGAACACATGTTAATATTATAGAATAATATTGATTACATTGAATATGTGTACTATTATCCATATTCATTGACATCAGTTTAAAACAGAATTCATCACAGATTTACTTATATTTTTGCCATGATCAGTTAATATGTCCTGTTATACATCTTCATAAATGTGTTTTTTGAAATGTTGTTAGTTTATTTATCTTGAGTACTGAATAAAGATTATCAAAACTTTTCTTATGCATTTAGTTTCATTTGATTAATATTGTGTAATGATATGATTGTATTTGCTTCTTAATAATTTTATTAGTCAATTATATTTGTGAAGTATTTCACCTATAGTATATTTAATTTTGTCATACAGTGTGGATAATGGATAATATTAAATGCTTGATGATGATGATTATTATTATTATTATTATTATTATTATTATTATTATTATTATTATTATTATTATTATTATTATTATTTGTTATTGTTGTTGTTGTTGTTGTTAAGAATATTTAAAGTTATGAATTATGAGATTAATTCAGTCAGATAATTTATGAAGTTATGAAGGATCATTTCCCAAGAAAAAAAATCAGTGTATCCAAACTTACGAACATATGCATATACATAAGTTTTAAAACAATATGCATAATCTGTTCACAGCATCATCAGTATTATATTAAAGTCAAGAAAATAATTATATTATAATAAATGAACTTGTTAAATTGTAATTGGTTTGATTACTTAGTTAAATATCATTAAGATATAATAATTAGAGTTAGAAAGTGAATTGTTTAAAAAAAGAAATGATACGTAAACAGTATATATGAGCTATCGACCTCATTCAAAACCATACGTCATGAATAAGTAATATCTCTGGCAAAACTTATATAAGAAAAACCTTTATTTTTGTAAATAAACTTAAAGTGCAATATATTGAATAATCAATCAAGGATGGTGGAATTGTATATAGCTTGTATAAACCTATTTATTATATTTGTTAAAATAATTTTTTTTTTCTATTTTTAATAATGGTTTTATTCAATATATAGATAAAAGAGATTCATGCCTTTCTGATTTATACTGGAAATAACTCTGGAGAGTTCCAGAATCTTGTTAAGATAGTGGTTTAGCATTTTTCATATAGTTTTCTAAATAATATTGTTGTTCTTATTTTATGGAATATGCTATGAAATTTGAAATATAAAGATACCTATTTGGGAAAGTTGATATAAAATCAATTTCATTCATCTTCTAAGTTTTTGAACATAGTGGTATTCAACCCAACTGTAAATAGTTGTGAAAAGCATTATATAAACTTAAATTGCTAGCATTTTCCCTCCTGCATTGCAAGAACATGGCTGGATTACCATTATTCTATATACGACTCAATTTCATCACTTTTATTTCCATTCAAACTGCTATGTTCTAATTTAAAATGTTCAACATATTCTGCCTCATATTTACATGTCACTTCACAAATTTAATTTTTTCCTATATTTTTAGTAGTTCATTTAATTTTAGATTTTCTGCTCTGCTTTCAAGAAAAATTGCCTTTCTTTAAATCATAAATATTGTCAAATTCAATATCGATCTTGTTTTAGTACAATTTTATCATATATTTTTAAATTTCTATAACTTTTTTTTTTTACTGCTTACTAAATTTTCTTCCATTCTGTTAGATTTCTGTTAGAATGTTCTTTATAATTTTTATGTGATATATAATGATGTATTCACAACCAAAAAATTTTCATGTTTTAACTTCTTCCTTAATCCAATTGTTAATTCGATTAAAAATCATTTTAGCACTTCTGCATAATTTTCCAAACATTTTTTTTAGTTTTCTCTTGGTACTTCTTAAATAAAGTGATGCTCATCCCATTTTGTTTTATACGAATGCATCGGTCATTTGTATAGTTTCTTTGTTCAGTTGATAAAAGTTTATCAGCACTGCATTGGTTTTAATGACTTCTGCTGTTCATATAAGTTAGTACAGAGATATAATGATAATCCTGAGAGCAAAATGTTCTTGGATTGAAATTCAGCCTTTGAACTCAGTTGCTGGAATGCCATAGATCAGGGGTGGGCAAATAGTGGCCCAGGGGCCACATGCGGACCACTAAGAGGTTTTATGTGGCTCTCCAAGACAATCAGAAAAATCTGCCTTGAACTGAGATTTCTTTTTTGTGTGTGACTGAAGATTCATCTCGTATTTTCCACTATGATGGCCACGTCAATACACATGTTCAGTGTAGATATGATGTGCAGTGCTTTTCCAGTTGATATGGTTACTTTCAATTTTGTTTTTGCATTAGCAAATATATACATTTCCAACTTTAGTGAAACCATGAACCCTCTGAAAAAATGTAAAATCAGTGATGAATGTTATGTGTTTAATGAAGAATGGACAAACAAATATTTCTTTGGTGATACAGGGAATAAAGCAGTGTGTTTATTGTGTCATGAAAAAAAGGTGCAGCCTTCCATTAACCTTCGCTTCCACAACGTGGCCCCCAATGCGGCCCTCTGCCAACCTCTGCAGCCCCCGAGCCAAATCAATTGCCCACCCCTGTCATAGATATAACTTTCTGTTCATTAAACTATTTGATTATTTTGTTACTGTCCTGTTGATAATCATAAAATTTTTACACTAATTTTTTTTTAGGTCTTTTTACTCAACTTTCAATGTTTAAATAAGTTTCTATTTGATTATATATAAGTTTACATGTCTGTAAATAACAATGGCTCATCAAATATTTAACATTGATAATATAAACCTATTTATGGAACAATCAAGTCCAAAAACATTATTTTGATCATTCACTAGACAGATTCCTAAAGAATAAATTTAAATGAACATGCAAACAACACACCCCTTATATGACATATAAGAAATGGGTATTATTTGCAAGTTCATTTAAATGATTATTTGGAATATTTGGTGTACAAATTACCATACTAATGTTTTCAGATTTGATTGTTCCATGAATAGGTTTAAAGCAATTTATGTACTAGGCTTGAAAATATCAATAATTTGTATAAAATTATGGTAAACTGTTACAATTTAGAAAAGTGTTGATTGTTTTCAGAAATTATTTGAATTCAGTACCATGAACATTTAAACTTTAAAACATTGTAAAATTTAAACTCAAATTTTAAATAAATTTTAGTAAGACTTAAATAAAATATTTGGCCTATCTATTAATAAAACATAAAGAAAAAACGTGGTTTAAAAGCTTATAAAATTCTATTTTACTAATAATGAAAGCCACATCATATTACAACAATTTAATCTTTTTTTGACTTACTAAAATTAATGTGGAGTCTTAACTCTTAGCAGACTATCTTTTAAAAAATCCTAAGACTTTTTTGATACTAAAAAAATGTTAAGATTTGTCTAATCTCAAAAGGTGAGTTAACAACAAATAAATGTCTTAACATTTATATCTTAACACCAGGTTCACTACACAACAGATAGATGGTCTAACTACTCTGTAATAATCACAGATTGACTGCAAAATAAATAGATGTTTTAACTATTTTGTAACAATCTTAAGTTAATTGAACAATAAATATAGATGTGCTGAGTACCATGCCACAATCGCAGATTGACTGCATAATATATAGATAGACTAATTTCTATATCTCAATCTCAGGTTCTCTGCACAACAATAGATGTCAACTTCTATGCCTCAATTCCATAACAATTGCTTATCAGGTAGATATCTTAAATACCATGTCTCAGCTGTTTGTGCTGCTTATTATTCTATAATCTTGGGTTGACTGCACAACAGATAGATATGTTAACCACTTTTCAACAGTTTTAAATTGATTGAACAATAGATATAGATGTGCTACAATTCCAGATTGTCTGCATAACAGATAGATAGTCTGACTATTATGCTTTATTTCATATTGTCTGCACAACAGACATGCCACAATATCATATTAATTGCATAACAGGCAAATGTATTAACTACTATGCCTCAGCTAGATGTGCTACTAGCTATGTCATAATCTCAGATTGTCTATAAGACATGTAGTTGTGCTAACATTTATACCACAATCCCAAGTTGTCTTCATAATAAGTGGATGTACAAATCATTATGGCATAAGAGTCTTATTTCACTGCTATTGTTTTAATAACAAAAATATCTAATAAAAACAACTCTTTCAGAGTATGAATAATCTGTTTCAAAATTAAATAATCCTTCCTCAAATGCTTTTTTTATTTAGTTTAGTTTATTTTCTCTTCAGCACTTTATAAAAATAACTGATTGGATGCCCTTTGTCTTTTGCAGTAGTATTAGACTCTGATATCCACAGACCATAAGATATAATTCAATTCTGATATTTTGGGGGCTCGAAATTACGATCAATAAATCATTCGATTATTATTTACTGGTGAGATATCTATTAATATGATTGTATATGTGCGTATTTGAAATCACATTTTTAATTCTGTGAGTCTGCACGTAATAACATTTTTTATTATTATTTTGTATTACAAAATTATTTTCCCTTCATTTACTTTACATTCAACGAACGAATTTTTTTTTCGTAATTGGGTAGTCATTGATCGCGGGTTTTTTTCTTTTTTTTTTAAATAGATGTTTACTGCAGATGGCTGCAGTTAACATTTTGCCGACGTAATAAATTTCTAATCAAATAAATTTGCACTTATTAGATTTATTTTGTCTTGACAATGAAAAGAAATTTTATTTTTATCTTAATAATTTAATGCTATGTCTCATTTTTCTCAATTTAATATATCCATAATATCAAATTACTTTGAATGAAATTTTGAATCTTATGGCAGTGCGTACGAATATATGTATATCTATGTCGTACTGCAATTTAAGCTAGATATGATGTGATTCTAGAATCTTGCTTGATTTTAAATTTATACCAGCCATAGTGTAAGTTAAAATCGGTATATAAATTCAAAAAGAAAATATAGTAATTACTGTTTTTCTTTATTCACATAAAAAAAAATTGTAATTAAAATAATAATAATAATAATAAAAACTGTTTTTAAAGATGAAACAGATAAAAAAAAAAGTTAGATTATTTTCTGAAAGAAAAAGTTATCAGTATTTTAAAAATATAATAAAAGTATATGTCTTGCATTGGTGGTCGAGAGGTCAGCGCGCCTGCTTTGCACTTGCAGGCAGTTGCCTGGGTTGGCCGATGCTATGACACTTCAAAAAAAAAAAAAAAAAGTATTGAAAAAAGTGGGTAAAGTAATAGGTATACTGTATATAGAACATTCGAGTTTAAAACACATAACACCATACAATAAATGTTTAAAATACACTTTACCCAAACATAAGTCAAAATTTTCCAAGAATAAAGCGTCCGTTTATTCTTGTATTCCATTTATATATATGCAAGATTGATTAATCAAACTTATATATCTAAATGGAGTACCAGAATAAACAGCTGCTTTCTTTTTGCTAAATTTTGAATCTCATGAGAAAAAAAATTCTACGGTGTTACGAGTTTTAATCTCGAATGTTATTTATATATTAACAGCGGAAGTATGCTATTACATATATGCAGTTAATAAAAAAATATAAAACCGCCTAAGTAAAAGTCTCTTAAAGGCAGTGATGATATCCAACCGGTTCGCACCGGTTCGCGCGAAAAGAATTAGCGAACCGGTAGTTAAATTATCCGAAAATAAATTTTATTATTATCCTAAAAAAGAGTTGAATTAACAAATTATTTAATTATTTCCAACAATAATCTAGAACATTATTTGTATTATTATTTTTTTGTTATATCAAATGTAACGATGATTCTTTTTGAACAGATTGGGTTCAAAATGCTTTCCCCAGAATAATTCGACTATACGATATTGCACTTGGAACGTGTGATTTGCGCGATGAAATTTGAGTGATTAAGAATTATTCTGCAAGAAATAATTCACAACAGTTTTGTTTTAAGTAATTAAATCCATTATTTATCGCATTTCAAATTAGTTTCTTAAAAAGTATATAAATAAAAAGTGTTTTTAATGAAATTTACTCTTGCTGAAATTATTTTACTTTAAAGATAAAATAACTTCATTCAAAAGGACCTATCATTGCGAAAACAAACAATAATATAAAACCATTGTTCAAATGATTTTGTTATACCGACGTTGTTTTAAATATTTGTTTAACTTTTATTTTTTATTTAAATACTTTATTTCTTCACTTACATATTTATCAAGCAAGATTTGTTTTTATTTGATTAGTAAATTTAATGGATGATCAGTTGTAGTAAATTTATAGTACATTATTTTCATTTAGTTTGCTATATCTGATGTAACAGTGCGTCTTTTTTTTAACAATAAGTTCAACATATTTTTTCTAGAATAACTTGTCAAGATGATAAATATAACAATATCTTTGGCTCATCAAGTGTTATGACTCGTTTTCAAATCAAGAAATGAAACAAAAATGACAAACAATATCAGATTCCTTCATAAAAGATCCAAAAACTGATACAGAATCGAAAACGATAGTAAAGGATGATATTTTGATGTTTTCTGTTTCTTCAGATGCAACAGAAAATAATGTTGACAACACAAATAAGCTGTTCAGTTCCAAAAGTACAAAAGATGCATATAAAATAAATGTAGATAGTGACCTTTCTGGCTTCTGGAATATGAAATAAGCCAATGAATTCAAAGAAAAATATTGTGGTTTACTTATTATTGGAAAAAAAACTTGAGTGTGATAACTATATCAAATCTAGTCAATAAAAGTGAAGGCAACTCATACGTCAAAAGAATGGAGAAGTAATATTGTTCCAAGTGGAACAAATAAAATGGTTCAACAAGCCTCTCTTCAAAAAAAAATAAAGGAACACTTTTCATCAAAAGCATACCAGATATGTGTGATGCAATTGAAAGAAAGTGCAAAAAATGCAATTTTCAAATTCATAGACAAAGTTCATGAAAAGTTTATGAGCTCCATCTGTAAAATTTTCAGTACGGTTTGCACTTTAGCAAAACAAAACTGACCATTTTCTGATATTGACCATTTGATAGAATTATAAAAAAAAGAGTGGATTAGATATGGGAGTGGGATTACATTCTCAATTCCTGGCTGTCAAAGTTGTCGAGCGCATTGAAAAATACATTAAAAAGAAAGGGTTTAGAAAAATAATAGATCAGAATTTAAAGACATGTTTATAATTAATGAGGCATCAACAATATCATGCAAACCAATTCTTATCATTTTTATTAAGATTAAAGATGCAGATTTCTCACCAACAATTTTTGTAGATTTAGTGGAATTACAAAACAAAGATGCTGAAACCATTTACACTGCTCTATTACAAAGTCTGCAATCAGTAGTAATTGATAATCCATATTTGAAGAATAATTTGATTGGATTTTGTTCAGATGGAGTAATTGTGATCCTGGAAAGGTGGTCAGAAGTGAATGTTAAAATAAAAAACCACTATCCTGAGATTATTACTTGGCATTGTTTGAGTCATCACCTTCAGTTTATGCTGGAGGATTTTATCAAAGACATAAAGCAAATGAATCACTTTACAGCATTTATTAATGAAATATGTAAAATCTTCCATCAGTCTAATAAAAACCAAATGACATTGAATAAAATTTCAACCAATTTGGGAATTGGAAATTCTAAAAATTGTAAAGTTTTTAACCCAATATGGGAAGCATGCCATCATAGAACAGCAGTTGCAACATGGTGAGCCTATCCAGCACTATATGATTTTTTTTCTACTAATAAAAAATTTTCTGGAATGGCTAAACATCTTGCTAACAAATATTTTATGAGATCTAGCTTTAAGAATCAATATTCTAGAAGAAATTGCTTTGTTGGCAGATGCTATTCAAGGAAGGAGTGTAAATATATTGAATGCTGAACAATTGATTAAGAAAACAAAGCATTTGAATATCTCAGAGAGAAGAGTGGTAGTTATGACAAAATAATAAATGAAACTATCTCTTCTAAGGAATTCCTGCATATTAATTTTGTTGAAGACATCAAATGAGTGAGTCTTCCCTATCAAAAATTACTGAATGTAATGATAACAAATATGGAATTAATATTAATTGATTGTAATAGCATAAGTAATAATATTCAAGATAGAAATCATAAAATCCATCAATTAGTTAAAATTGTGAACCGAGATGCTTGGAATCTGGTAGAAGCTGTAGTTCTCTGGAAAGAATTTGAAGAGAAATTATCAGATTTTTACAAAGCATTTCACCATGAGATTTCAGTTAATGATTTCCGTTATTATGTTGAAAATGTTTTGAGAAATCACCAGAAACATGTTGTACATGAAACTATCCAAAGAGCTAAAAATATAATTAAAACCAAGGCTGAATGAAGGTTTTCTGTGGTGAACACAATTTATTCAGATAAAAGAAATCACCTTGAAGTGGAAAATGTGGCAAATTCTTTTAGTAATAAATTGGATAGGTTTTCCATTAGATCACTGGGATTAAACAATGTTTAGTGGTTTATCACTGGGATTGCAGTGACTCAGTTCAAGTTTGGCTAAGAAATCACAATACAGCTGCTGATGCTATAGTCAAAAAGCATCTTCAACCTGAAGAGACATATGATGTGACTAGAATGTCACTATGGAAATATCTTGCCAAATAAATAAGTTTTTTTTTTCAATTATAAAAAGGGTTTAATTTTTTTTTAATTCCATAAGTAATATTGCAAAGTATATCATAGTGCGCATGTGCAAGGCAGCACTTTTTTGTGTATGGGGGGGGACGTGCAAAATTTCTGAGAAGTTGCCAAAAAATTTTAGGTATGAAACCAAGAAGTGATTTGCTTCCATGCTTAGAAAAAAGAAAAATAAACAGAATAGGTTCTTAAATACAACCTACTTTTAGAGAACCGGTTCTTGGAAATTTGGGATATCATCACTGCTTAAAGGGTATGCAAAAAAGGAAGCACATTAGAGAAAGAAATTTTCAACTGCTGGATTATGAGAGTTTCTGATTTTCACTTTTATTTTATCAATAACTAAGTCTATATCAATGTGTATACATTTACTGATTATTAATGGAATTTACATAGTGATTAATTTAAGGCGCTATCTGAAAAAAAATCCATTCTTCGTTAAGCTTAGTAATCCTTTCATAATTCAAACTAACTACAATATCCTTTCACATATAAATAATTAGACCGATAGACGGACAAATAGATAGGTAAATAGATAAGTAGGTGAATGGGTAGGTAATAGATAGTTAAGTAGAAGCAGACAGATAAATTACTATATAGATAAACAGATTGATAAGTAAGTTGACAGAAAAATAGATGAAGAGACAGATTAATAGATAGTTAAGTAATTAAACAAAAAGATTGACAGACAGACGGACGGAGATTGACAGACAGACGGACGGATGAGCAGACAGACAGACGGATGGATAGATAGATAGATAGATAGATAGATAGATAGATAGATAGATAGATAGATAGATAGATAGATAGATAGATAGATAGATAGATAGATAGATAGATAGATAGATAGATAGATAGATAGATAGATAGATAGATAGATAGATAGATAGATAGATAGATAGATAGATAGATAGATAGATAGATAGATAGATAGATAGATAGATAGATAGATAGATAGATAGATGGACAGATAGACAGATAGGTAGGTGGATAGATAGGGGGATTGGTAGGTAGGTAGACAATGAAGAAGATAGGCAGACAGGAAGATAGGTATGTAAATAGATGCATAAAAGAGTACGTCAATGGGTAAGTGGGTAGTCAAGTGAATATGCAGATAGGTAAATAAGTAGTGAAAAAGAGGAAAGGATGCAGGTATAGGTAGTTTGGTGAGTGGGTGTATAGAATGAATACAAGATAGCAATCAAGTAGGTAGATAAGTAAATATATATTCATAACTAATATCATGCATTTGATTGTGAATTTTATTTTAAGCTTTCTCTCAAAAACAATTCAATAACTGATGCTAACTGATACAGTTATTAAAATATTTACTTCAAATATTGTCAAGTTTTTTAACAATTATATTTTTTATTATTAAAAATCATTGCACACCTTATTGTCTATATAATTTTTAGAGCATGTAGAAAAACCATTGCATTATGTTATAACACTAGTAGCAGGAGTATAACCGTTACATAATCAGATTTTTTTTTTCATATGTCATAGCATCGGCCGGGACGCGAACCCACAACCGTCTACAACCAACTACTTGCTTGCATGGCGGCTGCGATACCTCTCGGCTAACAACGCAAGACTACATACGTGCGTGTGTTTGCATCTACGCATACATATATATGATTTTTTTTTAAAAAGAGAAAATATGCAGTTCATAATAAATTAAAGGTCATTTTAAGATCTTTTTGGTTTCATCTATTTCGAATCGTGTTATAAATAAAATTTTATCGATTCCTGTAGAAAATAGAATAGTAAATTCAATTCAAGAAAGATAATTAATGAATGAACAATATTTTTTTACTTGTAAATAAAATAATAAAAGCCAGGTAAGAATTTTCTCTTGTATTGCTTATTAAATAAGGAAAAGAAAGCAAACCGCTATTTCTTTTTTTTCTTGAAAACTACAATCGAATATTTTTCTCTAGGCTCTGAGATGGTATAATATTCTACATTAACGTATGGGCAAAATAGCTAAGGATGCAGTTAGTAAGAAGTTATTCATTCAGAGGTCAACTTTGTTTTAGTGTAGATTTAAGGATTCAAAATTGCAAGATATACATTAAAGCAATTGAAGGGAGCTGTTCAGAGAAAAGTTTTACCTTGCTGCTAATTGAAATTGCAATGCTTATATTAGAAGCTATAAGAATGCTATTACAGTGGTGAATCTTTTGGCACAAAAAGCTAGGCAAAAACAAGTAGCACATTAGTTAGAAACTCTGAGTATGCACCTCAATCAAGTAAATAATTTATGAAATTATATTGCTGCCTTTTATAATTGGCATGTAAAAGGAAATAACCGAATTACACAGACAAATTTTGAAGACATATATACACACCTGGGTCTCATTTTATGCCGATTATTTTAATACGGGTTTCTTCTTAATATCTTTCATATTTCACTATATTTATTAGATATCAAGAAATTTAAATTATTAATAACTTATTTTGACTTGAATTATTATTTTTTATTTCAAAAATATAACGTTATATTAGCAGCTAACGTGAATATGGCCTGAAGCAGTATTTAGCTTCTATGTAAATAACCTATTATATTAATGAGTAAATAATAATAATAATAATAGATTTATACCTACATATAAAAATATTGCAATAAATATTCAAAAAATTTAAACTTTTAAAACGTATTTTGTTATATATAACAGAAATAAATAATCTTTTAGATTTTTAAAATAAAAAACGAAGATTTTATAAACTGAAAATAATCTTTCTAACGATAATGCATAATCTTTTTGTTTTGATTGAGATCTCATTTTTTAAATATAGAAACAGAAAACCATTAACACAGCACAAGACTGAAAGTGGCATTCGTTGTACATCACATCACGAATAAAAATAAAGTGGCTAACAGGTTTCTCTGGGCATAATTGCTGAGAGATTCTTGACTTCGTTTAAGGAGAAACTACAATACATCACATCACATCGAATCTGATTTCTTACTAGTTTACAACAACACTAGCGGTAATGATTAAAATATGTATGAAAATGTAAAATTAAATACTGTAGTTAATAAAAAAAGTAAAAAAAGGTTGTCGTGTATTAATTTTTTTCAAATATTTGAAATTTTTTATTAGTCATACTTTATTTGCTTATATTTTTAATGCAAATTTTAAAGTAATTTTTCCTTGTTGCTTTGCTTTTCTGCGAATTCTGAAAAATACAGAACCTATCCCACATTTTGCAGGGTAAGTTAAGTCTACTTTTGTGTGATTTTTTTTTAATGCGGGTTTTCTGTGGAACCTATCTACCACATAAAATGAGACCCAGATGTATATATATTATATGCATTATACTAATATAAAACTGTTTTATGTATTCAGTATGTAAAGAGAAGAAATATATGCTTTAAGAAAATTTATTAAGATGATCGAGACAATAATTATAGAGAAGAAAACTGATATTGAAAATCTAGAATATAAAATATTACATATTTGGTTTTATTGGCAAGATATTAAGCTATTTATTCTGTAATATTGAAAAGAGACTTTAAGTTTGCAATAATTGAAAGAAATGAATTATTGTGATATATTCTCCTGCATATTTACATTTGAATTATGAGTATAAACTCGAATTGAAATATATTAAATGAGGTGCTATGTTTCATTTCATATATATACACACCTGGGTCTCGTTTTACGCGATAGATAGGTTCCTCAGAAAACACGCGCAAACGAAATCACGCAAAAATAGACGTAACTTACATTGAAAAAGGGGGGATGCGGTCTGTGATTTTACAAAATTTGCGTAAAAGCAAAGCACCAACGTAAAATTACTTTAAAATTCGCGCAAAAAAAAAATAAGGAAATAAAATATTACTAATAAAAAATTTCAAATTTGAAAAAAATTGATACAAGACAAACTTTTTTTAACTATAATATTTAATTTTATTCAAAATAATATATTTTTATGCATAATTTACAGTACAGTAATTTACATTTTTTTATACACATTTTAATTATTATCGCTATTTGCCCAAAAACACGTTCGTTTGCAAACTAGTAAAAAATCAGATTCTCATGTGATGTGATGTGATGTATTTGGCTTCTCCTTAAATGAAGTCAAGAATATCTCAGCAATTATTCTCACAAGAGGAAATACAACTAGCGCCAAGTTCACGATGATTTTAATAATTGTTTATGAATTTAGACTTATGATAATAAAAAGACATTTATTCACCACTGCTGGGAAAAATTTAATTAAAACTAACAACTAAAAATTAAATTCTTATTTTTGTCTTTAATTTTCAATTCCATTTAAAAATCAAATTTCGTTTTACATCACATTAATTTCAAGTCGCCCGTAAGTAATTTTAAATTGTTAATTACAATTAAAAATCAGTTTTTAATTGTGCCCACTGCTATTACTGACCTTTTAAAAATAAACTTGTGTACACTAAATGATTAATAATTGATTAAGTTTTTTTTAAAAAAAGCAAAAACAGAATGTGATTTAAAATGCAAAATTAACACGTATAATGTTTGAACAAATTTACATTATAATCTTGTAAAATTTAATGTGTGTATACATAAAATGTGGAAATCATGATTTTAATTTCATTATTGCATAAAATCTTACTATTATAAAGCATTGAAAATATTGAAATTACTAAGATGAAAGTAGAATTCCAATAATGTGCTATTACTTTCAATATAACGTAAGTGTGCGAAATTTATTATTTAAAGTAATAGCGCATTATCGGAGGTCGACTTCCGGTGAAACACGAATCGCGTAACTTCAAAATCGTGTTAAATAAGTCCGTGTAAAAAGAGACCCAGGTGTATATATATATGTGTGTGTGTGGAATTACTAGAAGTAAATTAAAATCTAGGAATTGCAAACTAATATATTAATGATTATATGCTTGATTTTATATCTATATGTGAAATTATTAAATGGGAAGAAACTAAATATATAAACTGATTGTTGAAAATAGATTAAGTATTGTGTGTTTGATTCTTAATTTATATGTGAAAGTATTAAACAAGAAGCAAATAAAATATATAAACTATTGTTTAAGATTATATCAATTATTCTATGCCCGATTTGAGACTTACATTTGGAATTATCATAAAGCTACAACAAACTACATACAATTTCTTTTATTAACAAATGATTATATTGTTTTATTAATTCAGTTCATTTGTTTTTCATAAGTTTAAATATTATAATTTCAACACAAACATATAGCAGTTCATAAAAATATCCACAATTCTAACAACATGCGAACCACTGAGGGTAGTGCTGCAGTGTTATGATAATGATTTGTAATTGATGATGATTGTTATCTTACATAATTCTAAGTAAGGATTCCCTTTCAAGGATGTCTTCCAATAGAAACTGAAAAAAAATAAAATACTTTAGAGAGATTGTTGTCATAAAACCAGCATCATCACTCCTCTAGTTGAATTTAATGATATAGATTTAAACCATGATTTATAAGATTCACGGATATATGTAAGAGATATTTATAATTATATTTATGCTTATTGAACATGGAAGATTTTATATATATTGTGTATATCATGATTATGGGTTCAAACCCAAACTATTAAGTGATATACCGTTACAATGTGGATTAAATCTTTTAATACTGCTTGCTATTTTCCTTTTTAAATTTATGTATGGAGCATGAAATAATTTTGATCTTAAGATTTTAAATGCTACATATTCTTCAAACAATACATGAAGATTCCAAGTACATAATAAACCTTTGTTGGTAGGAAACCATTTAAAATTTTGAAACGAATTTAATATATGATTGTGGACATATATTTTGTGAAAAGTCTTGATGAGACTTAATCACTGATACTTTTGTCAAAGAATACTGAACATTGTTATTAGTTTTTTTTTAAAAATCATTGTATTTATTGTTAACCAAACTATTAAGTTAAAGTCATCTTGCAAGTCATAGTATGCTACAAATAAGTCACCATAAAATGATCTATCTTTTTCAATTTTATTAATTAAATTAGTATCTAATAATGGTGATTTAAAACTTTTGTCTTGTATTATATTAATATACGTTCATACTTTTATATATGATACATATAATTTTGGATCAATAAGATTAAAACCTTCTTGACTAATGGATAATTGTAATATAGCAATCGATAATAGGTGTGAAGATTTTCCCAAAATATAGTTTTTTGCTATCTGATTTATTTACTTTTATATTGAAAACACTCATCTATGTTGCATATTAACCTAGGACTCCCTTAGCAATGGCATTAAAAATTCTTGTTTTAATAATTTCATAAAGTTTAATAAATACAAAAAATTTAATTTTTTTATTGATTTTATCAATTACTATCTTGTTTAAAGTATTGATTCATACCTGTTTTTGATATATAAAGTGAGATTTCAAAAACAGTGATGGAGTTTTCTGGAATTCAGATGGTATCTTTCTTCCACATTCTCATGGTATTTCATAGATACAGTTTATTCTTTTCAGCATTTCAAGTTTAGGCTTTGTAGATGTTACAATTCCTTGGAGTGTGGTATAGCTCTGAAAAGCTATTCTGATATAATATTGAATGCAGATTTTTTTTTAATTTATCTGCTTGGAGCCATTAAGGCCATCAATCTAAGAAGAAATCTATAGTTATTGTAAAAACTGCAAGATGAAGAAGCAGATTATTAATATTGAAAACACGAGAATGCTCAGCTAACAAGAATAGCTTTCTCTCTCTCTCCCCACATCATGAAGAAACCATGAAGTTGAAAAATAATGCATAAATGATCAGCAAAAGAAAAAGTATACCATGCAGCTCTAAGACTAATCACTTTTCAATGTGAAGATTTACTAGCGGTGAACCGCTATAAGATAAATTTAAAGGTAAGAGAACTATAAATAACATTGAAACGCTTATAGTAGAATATAATTGCCATTATTGTCATTGAAAATATAAAATGAAAAACATAGTTATTTAAAATGATTAATTTACAAAAATAAAATGATTAATTTACAAAACAATAAAATATTATGTTAACCAAGAAACAGTTACTATATTTAGATCTGCATATATATATATACCTAAATTTAAAATGTGAATTAAATGTGCTTTTATTAAAAATATGTGAATGATTTAAATCTGTGTCCATGTACCTACATTAAAGATGTGTCTATATATCTGAATTATATGAATTGATTATACTTCTATATTCATGACTTAAATTGGTGTCTATATAATATGTGTCTACATATCTGTATTAAATATGTGCTTATATATGAATTAAATAAGTCAACACCCCGCTGGGTACTGGGTCAGCAACGGCATTTCTTCCAAGTCAGCAGAAGATCACTAGAGGTGACTACGATGAGGAGGAAGCGGTAGTTGGATTTTCATTTTATGGGATTTGGCTAGCGCACTAAGCCTATTATAGAGGTTATTGCTGGGCAAAGAAGGCAACGGGAAACCACTTTGTCTTATAATTCCCTTGTTTTATTATGAGTATGTCTACAGGAATCATTATGTTTGGTGTTGAGACCTTAGTTAAGAATAACTTTGGTGTCTTGCCCGGCAGGAGTGGACATGAGGCTACTCAGGTCGTCAACCTGCGAAATCCTCATAAATATAATTCATTGAGAGGAGATACACTGAGAATTGGAACGTGGAATGTTAGATCTTTGAGGAAAGGTGGGAAATTGGAGAATTTGAAAAGAGAGTTGAATTTGAATAATATTGATGTAATGGGATTAGTGAAGTGAGGTGGGAGGGATGTGGAGAAGTAAGTAGTGGAGATGTAAAGTTGTTTTATTCAGGTGGTGATAGGTCAATTAATGGAGTTGGCATTGCTGTGAGGAAGAAAATATGGAATAGTGTGGCAAAGGTTGATGGTATTAATGATAGACTGATGGTGATGAGAATAAATGCAAGTCCTAGGGATTTGGTAATTATACAAGTTTATATGCCAACTAGTACTCATGATGATAGTGAAATTGATGAAATGTATGAGAAGATAAAAGAAAGTATTCAATGTGAAGGAAAAAATGCATGTATATTGCTATTGGGGGATTGGAATGCTGTTGTGGGGAAAGGTAGGGAAGAGAAAATTGTTGGAAATTATGGTATTGGAAAAAGAAATGAAAGGGGTAGTCGACTTTTACAATTTTGTAAAGAGAATGGGTTTGTCCTTGCAAATACTTGCTTTAAAAATCATATTAGAAGATTGTATACATGGAAAGCTCTAGGTAACAAAGAACGTTATCAAATTGATTATATACTGATTCAGAATAGATATAAGAATGCTGTTAAGGGTTCACATGCTTTGCCAGGTGCTGATATAGATTCGGATCATAATTTGGTGATGGCTAAATTAAAGTTAAGTTTAAAAAGAATTAAAAGAGGGAAGAGATACACAAGATGGGACTTGGATAAATTGAGACAAATGGAAAAAGGAAAATTTGGTTTAATATGTGAAAATGAATTTAAAAGAATTGTTCAGGATGGGAACTATATTAATAGCTCTGATGAGTGTTGGAATAGAATTAAAGAGGGATTCTTGAAAATAGCAAAAAATGAAATAGGTATTATTCGTGCGAGAAAAGCTAAAAGACCTTGGATAACTGAAGGTATGTTGGAAAAGATGGAAGTGCGGAGATGGTGGAAGAATGTAAATACTGAGGAAGGGCGAAAGGAATATAGGAAATTTAATAATGAATTAAGAAGAGAAACAGATTTAGCAAAAGAAAAGTGGTTGGAGCAAGAATGTAAAGAGATAGAAAGGTTTCAACAGATGAAAAGATATGATCTAGCATTTGATAGAATACAAAGTATTTCTTGGGAGAAAAAGACATGGGTAGCAAGTGAGATTGCGGATAAGAATGGAAGAAGGTTAACCGATAGTAATGATATATTAAAAAGATGGGAAGAATATATTCGGTATCTGTTTAGTAGAGGAAATAATTTAATTAGTTATGAACTTGAAAATGAAGAAGATGTTGCAATGGATGATAGAGGTATCGACATACTGCCAGATGAAGTAAGAAAGGCAATCGCACAAATGAAGAATGGTAAGGCTATTGGATTTGATGCAGTACCTATAGAATTTTTGAGAGAAATGGGAGAATTTACTATGAAGGAAATAGTTGGACTTTGCAATTTGATATATAATAGTGGAGTTTGGCCTGAAGATTTTTTAAGAACTATAGTGATTCCAATTGCTAAAAAGAAGAAAGCTGTTAAATGTGAAGAGTATAGGACAATAAGTGTATTGTCTCACGTTTCTAAGGTGTTATTGAGGATTTTAACTCAAAGGATTTATGGGAAGGTTGACTATTATATTACTGAAGAACAGTTTGGTTTTCAGAAAGGGAAAAGCACAAGAGATGCTATTGGTATTGTTAGGACAATTGCAGAAAGATATATTGAAAGAGATAAAGGAATTGGTATATGTTTTGTAGATTTAGAAAAGGCATTTGATAGAGTAAGCTGGAATAAACTGATGTCTATCTTAAGAGATAAAGGAGTATTCTGGAAAGAAAGACGATTGATATGGAATATGTATAATGGGCAAAGAATAAGAGTTAGATTTGGATGTAATGAGACGGATGAAGTGAATATAGAAAGTGGAGTTAGGCAAGGATGTAGTATGTCACCTGTTTTGTTTAATATTTATTTAGAAGATATGATAAATAATTATTTGGACTGTGGAGGAGCAAATGTTGGAGGGAGAGTAATAAAGTGTATAAGATTTGCAGATGATATGGCTCTTATTGCTGAGGAAGAAAAGGATCTTCAGAATATGTTGAATAAATTGGAAGAAGGATGTATGGCATATGGAATGAAGATTAATATTGAAAAGACTAAGTGTTTATGTATAGGGAGAGATGCAAAAAGACTGCAAATTGGAATCCATGATGACATGGTGCAGCAGGTGAAGGGATTTAGATATTTGAGTTGTTGGTTGAGTGAGGATGGAAGAAGTGAAGATGAAGTTAAAAGAAGAATAGCATTGGCAAAGGTGACATTTGTAAAAAGAAAGAAGATATTCTGTGGACCTATGGAAAGAGAATTAAGGAAAAGATTAATTAAATGTTATGTGTGGAGTGTATTAATGTATGGTTGTGAGACATGGACATTGAGTAATAGAATTAAGAAACGACTGGAAGCTTTTGATATGTGGACATGGAGAAAAATGGAAAAAATCAGTTGGGTGAATAAAATAACAAATGAAGAAGTTTTGAAAAGAGTTAATGAGGAAAGAAGATTGATTGAAAGTATCAAAGAGAGAAAGAGAAACTGGATTGGACATATACTAAGAAAAGATTATAGTTTAATGAAAGATGTTTTGGAAGGAATGGTGAGTGGAAATAAAAAGAAAGGACGGAAGAGATTGACATTATTGGATGATATACGAGACGGAAGGGGTTATGTGGAATTGAGGAAGTGGGCAAGGAAAAGAATGGAATGGAAGAATGGATGAACTCATGTAGTGACTACTCTCTGGACCTGTCTATTGGACAGACTACTATTGATTGATATGAATTAAATATACGTCTACATGCCTAAATAACTTAATCTGCATTTATACAAATGAATTATATATGTGTCTATGTAATATGTGTCTCTATATACCTAATTAACTATGTGCTATATTTATGAATTGATTATGCTTCTATATATATGACTTAAATTAGTATCTATGTAATATGTGTCACTATATACCTGAATTGTCTACATGCTATATACATGAATAGATTATGCTTCTATATACATGACATAAATCAATGTCTATGTAATATGTGTCACTATTTACCTGAATTAACGTGTTATATATATATATATATATGAATTTATTATGCTTCTATATACATGACTTAAATTGGTGTCTATGTAATATGTGTCTACATATCTGGATTAAATTTGTGCTTATATATGAATTAAATATACATCTACATGCCTGGATAACTTAATCTGTGTTTATACAAATGAATTAAATATATGTCTATTGTAATAGGTGTATCTATACTCCTTAATTGAATATATGCTGTCATACAGTAATTGAATATAGTTCTATATCCATGAATAACTTGAATCTGCATACATATGCCAGAATTACAGATGTGCTTATATACATGGAATAAATTTGTGCCTGTACATAGAAATTAAATAAGTGAACATATTTAAATTGAAGGGATTTATCCAGATATAAACCAAACCTACCTAAGAGTATTCTGTGAGGAGGATTAATAGACATGTCTTCAAAATTATTTATATGTGCATATGAGGAGAACATTGATTCACAAAGAGAAAATTTAACTTGAGAAATGATAAGGAGGTATCCATGATGTACACACAGATATCTAAGTAAATCACTACTATATGAAAGCTGCAAGAACATGATTATGGAAGATAAAGGATGGATCCCATATGGACCTCAATGATTGGATCAATCATCAAAAGAAATTACTAATGAGTGGACTAACTGATCTATGGAACCAGAATTGCAATAAACTATTAAAGAAGTTGTCCAAATATTGTTATTCAAATACTATTATTTAAATAAAAATTGTTAGATAAATAATATATATTGTCAATTTCATTTCATGTCATTCATTTTCTAGTGTACTTGTTCACATGAATCTCATGTTTCCTGCCCTATGTCTGGTATAACTTGATCTGGGTAAGTCAGATTGTAGTGAGCTGGAACTCTAGTGGTACTATTTTGGGAAATCAAACAGTTAAATATCTAGATGTTTTCAGTCTCTTTAATGCTACATCCTCTAATGAGCAGGAAATATATTGTTGTGGGATGGAGGGTGATGTTGGCATTGGGTAACACTGATCATTCTTTCCTTCCTACAATATGCTTATCAGGAAATAAATCAACTGACAGAGGGGTTGGAAGAACCAGTCTGGTTACAATATATATAAATCTAAACTTAAAAATAAGATAAATATCAATTAACTTGATAAATCTATGCTTAATAATAGTTTATCACATATATACATTCAAATAGTGAAGTTTGATGGTGTAATGATTAAATCTTTCATCTGCTTTTACAATGCCAGGAGTTTGAATTGGGGAAGAAGTTGCAAAATTTTTTTAATTAACTAAAAACTTCTAAGTAAACTTAATTCTTTTAATCAACTATATTATAACTATGTGAGAACGATATTCAGTTATTTGTCAATAAATAGATATATAATTATTCTCAACTAAAAGATAAAACAAGGCATAAAAATTGCATTCACTAACAAACTCGCATTTCAGTATTCTGATCCTATTGTTTTGTTTCATTATTTTCTGTAGAGAGATATTGAAGAAATCTTTTCTCTATAGTAGGTTATGTAACTATTTTTTATATTTGTGCAGTAGCATTTTACCCATCAAATCTTAGAAGTTTATAAAAAGTATAATGAAGTGATTTAGCAAAACAAAATTAGTATCTGAATAAATTACAATTTTTAATATTATCTGGCTATAATTTTTAGCTACTCTGAAAGAAAAGTGTGTATTTTTAGAATAGAGTAATATCTGAGATCTACTTTTATTGAAAGCAGACTGAATATGTTTTCCAAAATATGAATAAAATGTGTAGTTAAGAATAAACTTTTTTGTAATAATATTATTTATTTTGCTCATAAATGTTAAAGATAATCATTAGAATGCTAATTATGATGATAAGCATATGATTAATAATGAATTAATATCATTCTTTTAGCTTACTGAAGTAATTCGTGATAAGTTTAAAATCCATTTTCTTTGCACATTATACAATTTTATGATAGTTTAGCTTTACTAAATTATACATACTGAAACTGTAAGATTCTATCACCTTTTACCCACTCCTCCATCCCACCTAAATTTAAACCCTAAATATTAGACTGTGTGCATATAATGGTACTAGATATATATAAACGTTTGTTAAGTATGTCATGTGTACACACACATTCTCATATTGGATAAATATTAAATTAAATAGAGTAACTTAAATAATTTATTAAATTTATAATATTATAATTCCATCACGTAAATAGTTATTTAGGTCAATTTTATGTATAATATTTTGTTTGTAAACCTTAAAATCTGTTTATAACTTATAAATGTACAAAAATAGAAATCCCTCCTGTTTATTTAAAATTGCAAAGACATAGTGGGTGGGGAGAGACAATAGAATACTGAGAAATATTCCTGAAACCTTTTTAATTAGTTTTAAAAAAAGTAAAATCTGCATTGTAATCAGGTCATGAGTTTAGACCAAAAATAAACTACAGAAATTCAGTTGGATTGAAAATACAAATTTAACATGTGCTACTAATGCATCAATTTACCTGAGCGTATTGTATTAATGGACCTGAAAGACTCTGATTAAATCATGTCAGATAGCTCCACAAAATAGGGAAAAATAGAAAGAAAAATATAAAAGAGGGAAATTACTGAATTTTTGGTTCTGAATCTATATGTTATATTTAAGAAGCCTTCCTGTGCAGATCATTTAAAAGGAAATCATCATCTTGTTTTATATTACCATGGTTGAGTAGTAAGGCATGCACTGTTCTCCTCTGGGGAATGGTTAAAGTATGCAGAATGTCCTACTTGCTTTAAAATGAACTGCCTGATTAAATTGCTGCCATTAACCAAAATCTTGAAATGAACTGTCGGAGAAAACTGCTGCTTATGGACCATAAAGGGTCACTCATCAACGTGCATGTTCAACTGAATTCAAAGGTAACCAGTATCCAAAATATTTAAAAACTTTCATTTCTTAATCTAAAGCTATAGCTTATATATAATTTTTCTTCTACTTATGTAATCTCTGTTAAAACTATATTAAAATAAATTAAGAATCTGTAACTATTTAAAATATTTAATTAACATCTGATCTTTTCCTTTGCTTTGGTTATCTATTTTTTTATTATTTATTTACTTATGTAACTGATTTCATGCCTAGATAATTTTCAACCTGGCTTACTTGTTTTATAAAATGTTATAGTTCGTAATCTTCATCAAGATGAGCAAAATCATCAATATAATATAATGATAATACCTCATGTTGCACTAACAAGCTACCAGCTCAGGAATTATCAGTCCTTATTCTTAAATGACCTATTAATGGATGTGTTCTCATGATGTCATATTACTATGCTTCCCATTATTATTATGTATATAAAATAAATTGCTATGACTATAGAGATGCATCTGACATTTCATATTAGTTAGGAATGTGAGTGTTGCAGGCAGATTTGTCAAATTAGCAATAGAAATAAGATAGAATTTTAATCCCTTTTTTATTAATTGGTTTACATTTAATTTATTTATGCTAACTAACCAATATCAGGTTATTCAAGGGCTTGCAAGTAAAATAACTCATAAATGTGGGCCTTGGAAATGAATCATCATTTTAAAGCAAGTTTTAAATATATATAACTATGTTCTATAAGCGATAGCTGTTATAGCTTAGCGATGCCATATTCTCTTTTAAAGCCAAGGAAATTGCCAGATACTTATGCACAAAGGTATCATTCCACTCCCATACAGTAGGGCATATTTAGAAGTGCTCCCATGGGTAGCTGAGTCCATCATAGCGGCAGAAGTCCCTTACATTCAAATCTGCTATATGACCGGTCTCATAGGGTCCCAGGCACAAAGCCTGTCCATGAGTTTTATATTTCCCCTATGGTTTCATCTTCTCACAGTTTACTCTTTAATTATTACATGGCATTTCTACATGTATCCTCTCTCATCTACTTAATTATTTTTGTATTGTATGCTTATGATTGTATTTCCTAAGTCTTCCATGTTATCTGCTCTTAAATAACAGGCTCCTAGAATTAATTATATGAATAAAACTTTGAGTGTATAATATGTTGCCAAGGCGAGTAGATTCATGGTGCAAACTTTATTAGCTGTTTTGCCTTACATTGTAACTGATATGATTAGCACTTAGGCATGAAATAACTTTTAGCTTTTATTAATACCCAAAAGGCCATATTAAATAATTAAAGTATTACCAATGTAAATTACTCAACTCAAAGTGTGTAACCGAACTTTATTTTAATATTAAATATATAGTGTTTTAATTACATCTGTGTCCATATGTCTGTTCTTTAATGCCTTATAGCCATGGTATCTCACCTCAATAAGTAATGACATATATGAAAATTATGCATGAGTATAGTAGTAATAATAATTTTAGGTTTAGTTAGTAAGAGTCCCTTGCATCTCCCTGACCCCCATGGCCTAAAAGATGTTTACTATTGTGATGGCAGGTGCATTTTCCCATAGGATAGGTTATGGAATTGATCTAATAGGTTTGAGCATGGCACTGCAGGCCCTGAACCCACCTGTTGTGCTGCTCTTTGAAAGTGGTTATATAATTGTCAACTAGTTAGCGGCATATGAATTCTGACCATTACAATACATATATATATTGATCTAAATTAATTTAAAGGTAAAATATATCAATTGTTTTAAATCGATTATTGTGGAAATAAAATTTGTCATTATTGTGACAATATATGGTATCCAAGACTAATTACTGTGATTTATAGTATGACTGTTTTTTTCTTCAAAACATTAGATACAGTCTTTAAATTATATTTATTACAGTCTTAATAAAAATAATTGTGAAGTTAGTAAAACCTTGGCAAGAAATTTTGGATTCAGTGATTAACTAGAATGATATATTTCAATGAAGTAACAATACAACAGAAAATATCACTTTTCAATCATAAATCTGTGATGTTTATTATTACCTTTTGTTTTTCTTTCTTATATATATATATATATATAATGTACCGTTTATTTATATATGGTACAAATATATTGGCATTTGGTAAAAGCTAAAAAAAAAAAAAAAGAGTAAACTTAATTTTTTTTATTAGTATAATTTATTTTCTTAAAAACATACAGCGAAATTTAAAATTGTTCGTTCATATTTTTTTTTACATAATTAAAAATAAAAGTAAAAGTTGGAGAGAACAAAAGACACACAAATCACTAATCTAGATAAGCTAAAATAAAAATATTTTAGCTAATTAAAGATGGCCAAAAGATTTGCTAAAAAAAGATAACTTTGTAATTGAAAAATAAATAAAGACTGTACAAGATAATGAACTAAAAATGCCATGGTAATAACATGTGCAGAAGTCTGAAAAATGGACCTCTAGTATGAAAAGAAGGGGGTCAGTTTGATCAACTTCTTGGCTTGTCTGTATTTCTTTTGGTTGGTCTTGGATTAAACAATCTAAGACCATTCTACGATGAACTAATTATTCATGTGGGAGTAGGCTGGAGCTTTAGCTGACATCGTTACCAAAGATGGACAACAGAGAAGCTTTCATGACTAGCCTATAGAATCAGCACCAACAACAACTTATAACCAATGGCTGAGCTCATTCTAACCCAAAAAACTATGCATAGTAATCTACAACCTTCTCACTAAACTTACCGGTAAGTTATGATTCCTTATTCTGACCAAACTAAGTGTTTACAAACCATTCTTAAAAATATATGTATAATAGGACTCCGATATGGACTTTAATTTTATTGATCAAGAGACTCTTATGTAACCAATAACTTTTTATTTTGTTTAACTGTTATTTTTTTCTATTAATTGCTTTATGTTTGAATTAGTGTGTGTTCTCTCCAGTTTATTTAATTAACAATTTAACGTTAAATATTTTAGTTTGTTAGAATAAAAGAGATTTTACTTTTATCAACCTTTTTCATTTGTACATTATTAATAATAGTTATTAATTATTATTAAATTTATTAATATTAGTTTAGTGATCTTTAAAAATATAATTTACCTTTGCCAATATGTTTAATAAGTTCCAGGAATAATAATATTTAGGAAATTATTCTAAATCATGGTAAAATATAATTACCGATTATTTTAAAAAAACATTTTTCTTTTTAATTTATGAGTTACAATATGTTTGACGCAGAATCAGTGAGTCTAATTGACTCTGGCACCCTCATTTATAAATTAAAAACTGATTCAGCCCATGATTGTAATTGTAACAATTCTAGGTCGAGTTGATCAGGAAATATAGTTATGTTTTTAGAAATAGAAATACAACTTTCTTCATTTTGTATAACTTGATCAACTCGCGCATTTATATTGAATATAGAGGCCTAGCAAGACAGAAAACATTACAATATATATATATGCTAGTCACTGGTTTAATGGATAGTTCCATTAGCTATGTGATAGCAAAAAAATCTAACTTCTCCTTTAAAAAATTTCAATTTCTAATTAAGATACAATGAACATGTTGGAAGCCCTCACTGATGAATAGTAAATTAGAAGACTGTAATAACAAAGCTCATAAACTGCTTGAACCATTTTCCATTCTTGTTTCATTCTTCAATTAAGAATAATCAAGTGCCCATTTTTTAATTAATGTTAAATATGCTACAAACACATGAGAGGAAAATCTTAAATCTTTTGAGAATAATTTTATTTGACCTGCATTCAAATCCCAAGTTGTATATTTGCATATGGATTCACTATCTCTGCACGATAAGGTCCTTGTTATATATAATCATTAGAAATTATTTATTAATGAATATGACTATTCAAACTTTAGAAAAAGAAAGTAGAGTGAAAGGCAAAAAAATAAATAAAGTTGAGTTGGCACGTATTATATAAGTAAACCATGAACCGCAAATAAATTCATATATACCACATACTGGGTTTTTAGTGCTATTTATTTGTCACCTAAAACTACTTTTTTTCCTCAGATTTTTCATTTTAAAACAATTCAACAGCTTGTATTCTCTTGTCAACGATTTTCCCCCTATAAAATCAATCAATACCGAATCTCTTTAGAGTGACTTTGACATGACCTTTATAAAGTAAATAGAGTTAGCCTCTCTGGCAGCAATTACTTTCAAGTTCACTATAAAATACTTTTTAAAACTCTTTATTCACACCTAGTCCAATGAAAATCACTATCCCTAAATATTTCTATATAATTTGTGATGCTGACGAAGATATTAACAGCAATTTCAATCAACATGCTTAATATATATATATATATTCGTTATCACTTCAAATATATATGTTAAAAGATTTTTTAATAACTTCTGTATGTTGAATATTTTTGTTTATTTAATATTTTTCAAATTCAAACCAAAGCAAAGAAGCGGTCGATGCAGTAGAAGTTATCCAAAATTAAAGGGAACTTGATGAATTAATAATATATATGAGAGTTTTTGAGAGCATTGTGGAAGCTAAAGTGGATGTGGGGGCTGCTAAAGCAAAGTAGACTCGCCAATAGCTCAGTAAAAGTGATCTGAGAAAGTGAAGATAAACAACATTAGAAAATCTCATATAAAGAGAGAAAACCACAAATTTCTAAAATAAAATAAAAAATACATATGTATAGATAAATAGATAGATAAGTAAATAAATAGTAGGAGATGATTGGTGAGTAGGTAAATGATTATTGATTAGATGGTTGGACAACTAAATAGATAGTTAAATGTATGAATGGAAAATTACTTATTTAAATACATAAGTATGTAAATGTATGCACTGCCTTTACTGCATAAACATTTTTTAAATATTTTGTGATAGATTTAAATAAATTAATATATTTGTCAAACGGAGAAGTTAATTTATAATTTCCCATATATATACACACACACACAATATGCTCTATTTTTAATTTATCAATATACTTGTTAAGAGCAGTAATTTAATTTATAATATCATATGTATATACACACAATGTATTGTATTGTTATGTGGTTTGCTTTAATATATTTTTGTATCAATATAACATCGGTTTGTTGTTTTTTATAAATTTGTAAATGTTTTAATTAAAAAATTTTTATCCTGGAATAAACACACGAAAAATTCAATAAGTAATCTAATAAATAATACTGAACAATTTACAACATATGTGAAGATGATTATTACTGTTATAGATTCCCAACTTACTAAGGCAATTTTAATGTAATGTTTAAAACGTTATTATTATTAAATTATCTGATTTTTTGTTTTTTGATTTTTCTTTCAGGTTTGGCATCTGATGACGAAGAAAGGTTAGTACGTGATTTATTTAAAGGATATAACAAACTAATTCGTCCAGCTGTAAATATTTCCAGCATCATAAGCGTTACATTTCAAATTACTTTATTTCAAATAATTGATTTGGTAAGTACTGATACTTTTTTGCATTTTAAGATAATTATATTTTAATTTTACTCCTGAAATCTCTGGAATACATTAATAAAGAGTAAATTATTGTGATCTGGTTATCACTTTTCATTACTATCATATTTGTCATATAACATTTAGCATGTATAACAATATTATTCCAAGTTTCATGATGACATACAAATAAAATGTTTAATGTAAGTTCCTACAGTTATTGTTATTATTTTGAAATTGTGCTGAGATAACTAAGACTTTAGGGCGTTAATTAAATTTAATAATTTACCAATGATAGTTTGTTTTTTGTTATGCCTTCACACAATTTACAATAGCTTCAATTGAAATAATTTCTACCTAAGATCAATTTAATGAAAATGATTAAACTGAATTATTATTATTATTATTATTATTATTATTATTATTATTATTATTATTATTATTATTATTATTATTATTATTATTATTATTATTATTATTATTATTATTATTATTATTATTATTATTATTATTATTATTATTATTATTATTATTATTATTATTATTATTATTATTATTATTATTATTATTATTATTATTATTATTATTATTATTATTATTATTATTATTATTATTATTATTATTATTATTATTGTTGTTGTTGTTGTTGTTGTTGTTGTTGTTTTTGTTATTATTATTATTAGTATTATGTTGCAATAGAGGCTTTATTGATCTCAATGGTTTATATAAGTTCACATCTAGAAAATTTCAAATTTAGCATACAATGAGTAATATTAGGGTAAACATATATAAATGAATTTAGTGGTTACATTTTGTGGTTAATGGACTATAACAATATAAAGAATAAAAAACAAAAATAATCAGAGTTCTAAAGTTTGATGCTTATTTAGTTTTGTCCACATTTCACTTTGAATGTTAGTTGTATGATAGTTTTCTTTGCATTATTCACAGCATTGATGGTTGCCTTAACAATGGCCATGTTGCTGCATATAAGTGAGGGTTGGTTATTATTTTATCTCTATTTTGAATGTGTAGCAGTTTGTTGCTAAATATAGCTGGGTGTCGTCTGGTGTTATTGCCAATTAAGAATGTACATCTGGTGCACCAGTATGCATATAGAACAAATGTGGCTGCCCTAATTCTAGGTATTGATCTTCCCTGAAATGCAGCCATTAATTGATTAATGATTGTACCCAGTTTTCTGTAGGTGTTACACATCATCTGTCATGTTTGGTTAAGTGCCACACATTGATAAAGTGGTCCAGCATCTCTTCTGCTTGATGGCAGAGTCCACAGAAAGGGTCAATAGATAAGTACATTCTTTTATGATAAAGAAAGTGGGTTGTTGGCAAGGCAATGAGATTGATTTTATGATAAAATCAAAGTATTTGGGCTCTAGAGACCATTTTTTATATTTCTTGAGTAGTCTCTTATTGTTAATTCCTAGCATAGGTTTATAACATTAGTATCTGCTTCTCTGTTTATTAAACCATAAATATCCCAGTATGAATACTTGTGCAAATACTGTTCTGGAATCTTGTCTGTGGTTTTTCATTGGTATATAATGTTAGTGAAAAAAGAACCTTTTGGAGGTGGTCTATCTGTTGGAGTAACTTCTAGCAAATGGTTAATTTTTGGGTATTTGGCAAGTATTGTGATTATTGAGTTTCTTAACTTCTGTAGATGAAAAATATTGATGTTGTGCAAGCCAAGTCCATTTTTTATTAGGGGTTGGCTAAGTTTTTTTGTGGAAATTGCTACTATTTTTCTGACCCAAAGTAGTTTATTATATATAGTTATAATTTTTGAAATGAACACCTTTGAGAATGAAATAACTGGTACATAGTATGTTATTTTGGTTGTGATAAGCTGGTTAATTAACTGTACTTTGGAATATAGTGAAAGATATGTCTTGGACAAGGAGTTTATAATTTTTGTGGCTTCTTCTTTAAGTTTATTTTGGATATGGCATCTCATTCCTGTAATTCCCATATGAAATGGGAACCCAAGGAAAGAGTTTAGTTTTGATTTGTAAATTGATGTACATGGTTTATCAGTGTATAGTGACCAGGCTGTGATTTTTGCTGGATTAAACGTTAATTCATGTTTTTGTGAATATTCTTGCAATATCTTTTGGAGTTTCAGTATTTTGTTTTTTTGATGTTAGGAATATGGTAACATCATCCATATAAGCAATGCATATCAATTCCAGTAAATGCATTTTGTATGCTTTTAATAAGGGGATTAATGTAAAATATAAATGATAATGAACTAAGAGGGGATCCTTGGGATATAGATTTGATGGGTGTGAAAGATGGTGAGTTTTTTTCATTTAAAGTTATATGGATCTCTTTGTTCAGAAGCAGGTTTGCAATTATATACAGATGTGTTCTAGGAATTTCTGTGTCTTTTAGCATTTCCAGAAGTGTATATATATTGACTGAGTCAAAGGCAGCTTCTATGTCAAGCTTTTTTCTGCTGCTTACTGTGGCTAGAATTGCTTTGAAGAATAAGGCTGATTCTGTTGTTGAAGAGTTTTTCATTGCATATTGTGCTTCGAAGATAAGTGGCATTATATTTGGTGCAATTTCATATTTAATAATTTTCTCAATAATTTTGATCAACAAAGGTCCCATAGATATTGGCCTGAGGTCTGTAATAGGTGGGATAATTGCTTTCTTTTTATTATAGGGTACTATTGGATAAACACCCTCCTTAGGCTGAATTTGTTGCACTAGATGGTTTGTTAACTGACACAAATATTCTGTTATGAATTTACTTAGATGTTTTAATATAAACAATGGGACTCCAGGACTACCTGGGTGGCAAGCATTTTGAATAGTATTCAGTTTTGTTGTGAATGGGGTTTTTGTCTCTGGTGGGCCAAAGAGATTATGTGGTATTTTATATGGTTGTTTTTTTAGTAATTTCTGCTTAAAATATTCAAAAATTGGCATAATCATATTGTGTCCTGCATATGTTCCTTTTTTTGTATATAGTGGCATTGGCACTTTTACATCTGGTTGGTTCCCTAGTTCCCATCTTATATAATCTCTTGTCCAAGTGTGTGGCCTGGTTAGGCATATCTTGCTTTTCTTTATCTTCAGATAGCTTTTGAGTTCATCACATACTTTATTGTACACATGTGTAAGCTTGAATATATACTGCTGTGTGCAGTGTGATGGGTTAATCATGATTATTCTCTGGTGCAACTGATCTGCCAGAGACAAAAGTCTTGATGGTGGGGGCTGTTTTTTTTTGTTATATGGTTGATGTTAAAGGACAACATTTCCAAAAATGCTAGATATTTTTGAACCAGGTTCAAAGTCATATCTTTGATTTTGTTTAGCATTATTTAGGTTTCAGAGAATAGAAATTCAGGGGTTGTTTCTGGGAGTAAAACTCTTACTGTTCTTGTAAGTGGAAAGGGCAATATTTGAATTTGAGCACAGTCATTTGTGACTATTTGAGCTGAGTGATCAGAAAAAGTTGAGGGAGTTAGTTTTATTTCAATAAGGTGGTGAAGCATTGGAGAATAAAAGCACAGATCAATAAGTGAAGAGAAGCAACTAATGTGGAAAGAGATGGCATCATCTGGCAAAAAACCTTGCCCACTCATTAGTGGTATGTTTATTCTATGAAGCCAACGTTGGGTAAATTCCTGATATTTTAAATTAAAATCTCCAATTAACATGGTTGGGTTTGAAGTTGTAGCTAATCTTGAATTAATGTTTGCAATTATGGTATCTATTTTTTTATCCTGTAAAGGCATATATACAAAAACCAGATTTATTGTTGTGCTTTTTTGGTTGAAGGTTGCAATTAATAAGTTCATGTCAATGTGAATTATTTTGAAAGATGTGAATGGGCAATTCCTAGCAATTATGAGTCTGGTGCCAGCTGAGGGAAAGGAAGAGTCTCTGGAGCATGCACAGAAGCCTTCCATATTTAAATATTTGGCTGGATCAGTTTGTGATCCAGCATAAATTTTTGTCTCAAGTATACCAGGCAAGTGTGGTTGTATATCCTTGATCCAATGTTTTAACTTATTAATTTTTGAGGTTGAGTTTAAACCCCTGACATCTATTGCCACAATTTTTATTTTCATTATACGTTGTTTTTTGGTTGAAATTTAAAGGTTGGGGTTGATCTGGTGTTTCTTCCCATTCATTCTCATATTCCATTTCCAGATCATCATCTGTTTCCACTGTAGTTGTAGTGTTGTGATCGGCAAGGCTAAGGTTGGATTCTGTTATTTTGATTTTTGGGACCTCTGTTTTTTCTTTGGTGGGCAGCCTGGTTTTCTCCTTTGTTCTGTGTTAGCTTTGGTGATTTGAGGCATATTTGGGGTGATAGCTTCCATAATTTCCATTGCTGTGTTATTTTTAATATTGGGTGTTTGGTGTTATATATATTTTTTCTTGATCACTATTACTGTGTTAAATTGATTTGTTCTTTTATTATCTCTTTTTCATTCATATCTTTGGTAGGCTAAGTTAGATTGTGTGCTGTTTTTTCCATGAGGCTGTTGACTTTCTGTTTTTTTTTTATCAGTGGAGGTTTGAATTCTATTGATTGCTTTGGTTGATATATCCAGAATTTCAGGTGCTGGCAATGTGCGTGCAGTTTTTTTATTATTCAATTGCTGTTTATCTGTGGATTTTTTATTAATTCTTTCTTGTTTATTAGTTGTTTTTGTTTTCTGTTTTGTATTGTTTGATTCCTGTTGATGAGCTTCTCTTGGTTGATCTTCAGTGCTCAGTTGTTTTTTCTGTATGATTTTTGTGTTGCAATCGATTGCTAAGTGTCCAGTTTCACCGCACGCAAAACATCTCGGCCTTAATCCTTTTATATGAATGGTCAGTATTGCATTTTGTTCAACTATTAGTGTTGGGATATCCTCCAGGTTTACACTGTCATTCAGCTTTATTTTGAAATGAAAATTGTTGCTGAAAATCGGGATGGGGGTGTCGGATAAGTAGATTTGTTTTATATAAATAGCTTTGCCAAATGACTGTATTAATTTTTGAAAATCCTGTATGGTATATCTGAAATAAGTGTTTTTAATTATTCCATTACAATAGTTTTGCAAGCTTTGATCGATTATTATTAGTGAGTAGCTTCCCAAAGTTTTTACTTTAGTTTGAAATCTTGCACGCTGATGTTCATCGAAAAACTGAATTGCAATGTATCGCGAGTTTGGATGCTCTCCAATACTAGAGACTGTAAAACACATTGCTGTTGCTGTCAGCTCTTTGTAAAGAAGCTCTCTGTGGAATTTATAAAGTGTTAAATTCTTATCAGTGACTGCTAATACCAGTGATCTCGGTGAAAATTTTTTGGAAAGTTCTTATCAGTGACTGCTAATACCAGTGATCTCGGTGAAAATTTTTTGGAAAGTTGCGAATAGTTTTTTAGGGATGGTGCTGTTGAAATTAACATTTATTTCTTGCAGTTCATCTTGATTCCATATTGTTGGTGAGGGCTCCTCATTATTGTTGTCGATAAGGTTTAAATTATTTATGTTGGCTTGATTTACCTTCCTAAATCTTGCTGCCTGTGGTAATGTTAGACTTTTTGATGCTGTGTGTCTGCTGGTTTATTTTTATTATGTTCACGTAAGTTTTTGCGTTAGTCACAGTTTCCATTTTATCGCCTTTTGTTTTGTCGCGATTTATGTTGTTGTCTTCTTGATGTGACGCCATGCTTGCTTATGATGATAGAATTTATTTTTAGTTGTGAACGACTGTATTACTTACTTTTTTTCTAGAAAACAACTGTTCAGTAATCTGCCATCGCTGTCTTTATCTATCACAGTTATATATCAAGTTTTGAAGTATGAAAACGATTAGAATATGGAAAAAAAATTTTTTAATAAGACCTTCATTCTTGATAATGATGATGATGATGATGATTATTATTATTATTATTAATATTATTATTGTTATTATTATTATTGTTGTTGTTGTTGTTTCAAAAGGCCTTTATTGTCTCAAAAGAATACAACATTAATGGTTACATAGTAAATTAACTGCTACAAGTTGATTACAAATTTTAACATTTACATTGTCATTTTTGATAGAGTTCTTTCTGGATTTACATGAGCTTAAAACATAGTTCTTGTCTACATATAATATACTGGATTGTTCATTCTTTATAACTTTGCTGTTTGTCTGAGCAGGGAACAAGTAGCTGCATAAATATCCGGGCTGGTGATCTGCTTGTCTCTGACTTGAATTTTAATTAACATATTCTCAAATGTGGCTGCATGCCTTCTAAGTTATTACCCAATATGAATGCACACCTAGTGCACCAAAGTGCATATAAGACAAACGTTGAGGCCCTTATGGCTGGTACAGACCTACCTTTGTAAGTGGACATAATTTGCATCATTGTAGTGTTTTGTTTCCTATATTTCCCCTGTAGAATGCATCTAGTCTGCTCCATGGCCTTGCAATTAAAAATTATATGCTGTAAAGTCTACTCAGCCATATGGCAAAGGCCACAGAATGGATCAACTGACCTATACATTCTTTTGTGATGGTAAAACTATTTAGTAGGTAAAGCATTCAAATTCATTTTGATTATAAAATCTAGAAACTTAGGTTCTAGTTGCCATTCTTTGTATTGCTTGATCAGATATTTGTTTCCTATTTCTAGTATTGATGGGATCTCCTCATTGTGATTATTTTGATGTATAAACTTATATATTTCCCAATATTTATACTTTTGTTCAAATTGATATGGGATTGTTCTTTCTCTCCTGCATTTGTAGAAGGTGACTGCCAAAAACAATCTTTTGGAGAAAGCCTATCTGTAGATGTTATCTGCTCTAAATGTATTAATTTAGAAAATTGAGTGAGTATAGCAATTATAGCATTCCTTGTTTTGAATGTTTGAAATATTTGTAAGCTATGCAATCCCAGTCCATTTGCTATAAGAGGGTGATTTAGTTTTGCCATTGAAATTGCCACCATCTTTTTCCTCCCAGATGAGCTTGCAACATATGGAATTAATGCATGCCATAAATTTTTTTGAAAATTCAACTACAGGCATATAATATGTTATCTTGGTTATTATAAGCTTGTTAATCAGTTGCACCTTTGCATATATGGACAAATATGCCTTTGAGAGTGATTCAGCTATGCTTTTGACTTCTTCTTTGAGCTTAGCTTGAATCTGACATTTCTTTCCAGTGGCTCCTAGAAAAAAAAAGGAAAGCCTAAAAATGGAGTAGGTTTTGCTTGATACATTGGCCCACGTGGCCTTCCAGTGAGTAGCATCCAGGCTGCAGTCTTTTCTAGGTTTATTCTCATTCTGTATTGTTTTGAGAATTGTTAAAGCACTGCATGAAGCTGCGGTATTTGCTTCTTGGATGTCAGGAAGACTGTGATATCATCCACGTATGCGAGACTGTGTTGTACCAGGTATTTGAACTCCAATGAATGTGCTATTGATTTTTTCAATAAGTGGATTGATATAATAAATAGACATTAATGCACTCAGAGGAGACCCCTGGGATAGTGATTGTGTTGGGATGAATTTGGGTGAATTTCTGCCATTCATAGTAACATTAAGTTCTCTGCTCAGTATCAAGTTTGCAGTCAAATATAGCAGAGCTTTAGGTATTTTAGTATGCTTGAACATATCCAGTAGCACAGGGGTTCTCAATGAATTGAAAGCTGAAGCAATATCTATCTATACCACCACTGTGCTGTATTTCTTCCTCACCCTAGTAGCTATCATCATGGTCTTGAATAACAATGCTGCTTGCACTGTTGAAGATGTCTTCTTTGCAAATTGTGATTCACTGATGGTTGGTAAAATATAGGGCTCAGTTTTATCATTTATAATCTTTTCCAATATTTTAATAGGAAATGGTCCCATAGATATTGGTCTAAGCTCTTTTGTCATTGGTATGCCTTTCTTTTCTTATTATATGGCACTATTGCCATGGGGTATATCCCTGTGGTTGGCTTAATTTCTTGAGCATGATGGTTTGCTAAATCCTTGAGGTATTTAGCTGTAAAAAAATTAAATGCTTAAGAATGAACAGTGGTGTCCCATGGCCACCTGGGTGACAAGCATTGCTGATAGTTCTCATATTCTCCATTATATCATATTTACTAAGGTAACTCACTCTCAACCTCTCCAAACATTTTTGGTGGGTAGAAAATGCGAGGCTCAGCACTTAATTTATCTTGAAAGTATTTGAACAATGGCATAATCATGTTATGGCCAGAGAACTGACCATCCTCAGTTTGGATGGCCATTGGCACCTTTAGGTCAGGTACATAACCTAAAGCCCACTTGATATACTTGTAGGTCCATGTGTGCTGTTGTGCCATGCAAAGCTTACTTTTTTTATCTTCAGATATTCTTTCAGTGATTCACAGGCCTTATTATAAGCATCAGTCAGCTTTCTTATGTGTATTTGGGTGTTGTGTGTTGGAGCCATCATCATTAGTCTCTGATGTAGCTGATTGGAATATTGCAGAAGCCTTTGGCGGTGGTTGATTTCTTGTTACATGATCAATATTGAAGGACAAGTCAGGTATTGCTGTATAGAATCGAGGCTCATCCCTTTAACCTTCTGCAACAGAATATATGTCTCTGAGAAGAGGAATTCTGTTGCATTTGTTGGGATAAGTACTCTCATCATTTTTGTTAGCTTGTGATTAACTACTTGCAGTTTTCTAGACTGATCATGATTAACTGGGCAGAATGATCAGAAAACATGGTCGGGACCAATTTTATCTCCATGAGGTGATGCAGTGATGGTGAGTAAAAGTTCAGGCCTATTAATGTTGCAAACTGACCATTATGAAAGAAGACAGCCCCTTTTGGCAGAAAACCTTGTCCACTAATCAATGGTATGGCTATTTTCTGTAATGATTTCTGTATAAATTCTTCATAAGATAAGTTGCAGTCCCCAACCAGAACAGTGGGGCTTGCATTCATGGAAAGAATTGAATTTGTATTGGAAATTATAGATTCTATCTTTTTCTTTTGTACTGGTATATATACCAGCACTATATTCATTGTAATTATTTTTTGATTCAGTGTTATTATTAGGAGGTTTGAATCAATGTAAAGTATTTTGAAATTTTCAAAAGGACAATCTTGAGCAATTACTATTCCAGTTCCTGCAGATGGAGAGGAAAAATCTCTGGAACATGCAGAGAGACCCTGGCCCCTTAGGTAGGTAGCTGGATTTATTGGTGAGCCTGCATATATCTTTGTTTCTAATAATCCTGTTATATGTGTGAGCCTGCATATGTCTTTGTTTCTAATAATCCTGTTATATGCACTCGGATTTTATTTATCCAATGTTTAACTTTGAAATTTTTATTGATCGAATTAAGTCCTCTGACATTTAAAACAGCAATTTTAAGTTTCATTAATATTCTTGTTTAAGTTTAGGTATTCATGTCTCGCTTCTGTTCTTCCTCAATTTCCACGGCATCTTGAAACACCAGGCCACTCTTTTCATCACTGCTACAGCCCAATGATATATCTCCTGCTCACTGTGAGGGTTCTTTTGTTCAATTCTCACCTTTTTACATCTTCTAAATTTTTTTGCTGGTCATCCTGGTTTGTGCCTATATTCAGTGTGTGTTTCTATTTGGGTAGGCAGATCTGGAGTGATAGCCTCCATCACTTCAGTCGATGTTTTATTCATAATTGTTGGCCGTGGTTTGACTTTGGTTGAAATTCTGCATCTTTTATGTGCATCAATCATGTCTTCAGTTAAAGACTCAAGTGCCATTATTTGTATGTAATCTTTATTTGCACTCTCTGACTGATTTTGTTGGTCACATTTCATATGGCTTACCTTTGCAGCAATTCTCATCATATTTTTTCTTCTTTAATTTCTCTTGCTTGTAGAACTGAGCTGGCCCTTCCTGGTGTGCAATTGTAAGCTTACTTTGGTTATTATTATCTTGTATGTTGTCCAGTGGCTTATTTTCCACTTTTAAGTCATCTAGTTCTCGGTTGGCCTCAATGTGTTTGATGTGTTTTAACTTCTTGTCTATTATTGCTTCAATTATATCTTCTTTATCTGTTTTTGCTTACTTTGTTTATTATCTTGTATGTCATCCAGTTCCTTATTTTTCACTTTTAAATCATCTAGTTTTTGGTCGGCCTCAATGTATTTGATGTGCTTTACCTTCTTGTCTGCCCTTGTTTTATTTTTTGTTCCTTCAATTATATTTTCCTTATCTGGTTGGTCTATTTCTCCACATTTTTTATTATTTTTTTGCATACTGTCTATATCTTTTTTGATATTTGGTGTTCAACAAGTGTATCTTCTATTCCAGTCTTGTTATCTTGATTTCCTTTTTTTAATTAATTTTGTTGATCAAGCTTTATCTGTTTTGGTCTCACTTCAATTTTTTGCCTTCTTTTTCATTGGTTAGTTTGTCTTTCTCAAAAAGCTGTGATAGTACTGACTGATCAGCAACTTTCATCATACTTTGCTTCTTATTTCTTTGTATATCATCTAATTCTTTATAATTTTTTTGCAAGTCACCCATCTCTTGGTCACACTCTTGATGTTTGGTGTATTTTCTCTTCTTCTTTTTTTTTATTTTTTATTATTATTATTATTATTATTATTATTATTATTATTATTATTATTATTATTATTATTATTATTATTATTATTATTATTATTATTATTATTATTATTATTATTATTATTATTATTATTATTATTGTAATTATAAATTTTATTAAACGCCCATTATTATATTAAGTAATAATTTACTAAGGCTGTAACCTTAGAAATAAGCGTCTGAAAAATACGAAGGTAGGGACCTCTATCATAGCATAAGCTTGTGTTTTAAGACCTATAGAGGTCCCTACCTTCGTATTTTTCAGACACTTATTTCTAAGGTTACAGCCTTAGTAAATTATTATTATTATTATTATTATTATTATTATTATTATTATTATTATTATTATTATTATTATTATTATTATTATTATTATTATTATTATTATTATTATTATTATTATTATTATTATTATTATTATTATTATTATTATTATTATTATTATTATTATTATTATTATTATTATTATTATTATTATTATTATTCAGAGGCTAAGCTCTCCATATAGTAGTGCCACTCGGTGCAAGCCAGATTAATTAATGAATGCAAGAAGGTTTGTGTATAAAATCCTTATCTAGTGCCTACTCATTCAATGTTCCCTAGACTAGTTTTTAGTTTGTGACTTTCATCAATGAGAAGCCTTGTATATGAGGCACTGCACCAAATCTTAGGATCTAATGCAACTCTCCAGCAACCACCTTTACCTTATTAGCTAACTATAAAGCTTTGAGTCTAAAATAAAAACACAATCATATATTTACAATTCAAGCTCATAAGCTTGAATTGTAAATAATTCAAGCTCATAAGCTTGTATAGTCATATAGATCTGAACACAGTTAAGCATCCATATTTTTGTTGTCTTTGGTTTTTTATTAACCATAGTCACCCTAATCCTATTGGGAAAAATTGTTATTAAACCATTAAACATTACATGATCACTATTCTTTATGCTTACACAAGCTGTTTACGCAGATGCTAAACTCTCCATACTGTAGTGTCACTTAGTGCAAGCCAGAGTTATCAATGGATGCAATAAGATTTAAAGAACCAAAGACATCAAGAGGTATGGCTGCTGAACTGAGTTCAGATCTATATGAGTATATAAGCTAATGAGCTTGAATTGAAAACCTTATTGTGTTATCATTTTGGACTCAAAGCTTTATAGTTTGCTAATAATGTAAAAGGTGTCTGCCGGGGAGTTGCATTAGATCCTATGTGCAGTGCTCTCAGATCCAAGGTTCCTCACTGATGAAAGACACAAGTTAGAAACTAGTATGGAGATATTGGATAAGTAGGCACTAGATAGGAATTTTAAGCACAAACCTTCTTGCATCCATTAATTACTATGGTTTGCACTGAGTGGTCCTACTGTACGGAGAGTTTAGCCTCTGTATAAACAGCTTGTGTAAGCAGCATAAAGAATGGTGATCATGTGATGTTTAGTGATGACAATGGTAATTATTATTATTATTATTATTATTATTATTATTATTATTATTATTATTATTATTATTATTATTATTATTATTATTATTATTGTTGTTGTTGTTGTTGTTGTTGTTGTTATCATTATAATTATTATTGTTGTTGTTATTATTATTATGATGATGATGATGATGATCATATTAAGGGTAAAACTTTATTGAGATTCAAAAAAAGGGTTACATAAGTTACATTTGAAAGCATGAGGTCTTAGATACAAATTGATTCATGATATTACATATGGAATAAAGGTTTACAATCTTGTTTGTGATAGAAAACACAATTTACTGTAACACGTTTTGTGTTTTTGGAGTAGGCTACGTATTTTCCTGTATGTGTGGGTTTTCAGTAAACTTTTGATTTTGCCATGAGAGCGTCTTGTCACAAGAACATCTAATAATGCCAATTTTTATTCTTGTTCTGATTCTATTGTGAATTTAATTGAAGTGGATATGTTGTTGATGTGTTTCCAGAAAGTTTGTAGCAGTGCTTGACCATGTGGCCATATAACAAATGTATCATCCACATAGTGAAGCCAAACTTTAGGTGGATATGGAGTAGTTTTTATAGCTAAGGTTTAAAGTTTTTCCATGTAAATATTGGTAATCAGAGGGGATAATAGTGATCCCATAACCAGTCCTTGATTTTGTTAGAATTATTTGTTATATTGAAAGTAGATTGTTTTTATGCAGAATGTTAATAGTTCCATTATATTATCTATAGAAAGAGCTCATCACAACCTTTAGAAAAACATTAATAGAGCATTTGTAGTTTAAATATTAAAATATAGCATTATGCATCCTATCTGTTAAAACTTGAAATTATAGCGGAGTGGAAGAATCAGGAGTTAAAAGTCTGCTTGATTTTCAAATGAAAAAAGTAAAAAAGGATACTACTTGGTTAAAGGAATAATATTGCCATGTTCAGATTCTCAATTTAGAGCTTGAACTTCACATGACCTACAGAACAACTGATCATGTGATTACTATATATATATATATATAATTATTGTTTATTCTTGATATAATAAATAAATGGATAGCTGGCTTTCTATAGCAGAATTTTATATATTATTTTCACTTATTTTTTTTTTACAATGGAATTCTTTTGCATCTACTGATATTATATATAGTTTAAAAGAACATTTTTTAAAATTATTATTTAAATTATATTCTTTGTGTCCGTTTGCAACTTCTGCTGCAAATATTGGGGTAACTCTAATAGCCTATAAGTATCGCCTTTGCGCAAGTGTGATTAGTACTACTTTGACAAAAAAATGCTTCCAAATCTTTTGCATTGAACAAAATTTTTTTACATTACTCCTAACCACAAGATGCTTGTGACATCTAGTTTAAAACATTGATTTATGATATAGATTTGCTAGTTTAAAAACTTTTTCCTGAAGATATAAGCAATGGAGTTTAGCACAATGAAAGAATGATGGATTTTAGAACTAAAGATTACCAAATGAAGTGCAGCTTGATTAACAACTAATTATATGATTATTTTTTCAGTCATTCTTTTATGGTCCAAGCATATTTTATTATTTCGCAAATAGTTTTAGTTACTATTATCTACCATTAAGTCAATATTGGCTTCTGACCATAATAATAATAAAATGGTTTATTGCTCAACAGTTTGTAAAAAGTTTATATACCAAAAATAATAGATTTAGAGCTATAGTTCATGGACTTTGACCTCCAGAGTGTATCATTCTACTACTGCCCTAAATCATGCAGGGCCTACATGACAATCTCTTTGCTCACTACTAATATGTTTAAGATTTTTCTATGTTGCTGTTGTTGTGTGATTATATTTGACTTTCCATTTTATCAAATTCTATCATTGCTAGAATAGTTCTCAAAGTTGCAACATAGTGATTTTTATCAAATAGTCAGATTTATTTAACCTCTTCCTCCCAACAAATAAATCTTTTATTGTCCCACTATCGATAAGATAAAAACTCTATAGAAGAATTGTAATAAAAAAAGCACTACTAAATGGATTATAAAAAAGCTTTAATTATTATCCTTAAACAGTATAGCAGTATCTTATTTATTAATCAATATTGGATGCTTATTTAGGTTATTGTAGACTGCCTCGCTAGTTAGTCATAAGATTGATTAATATCTTACAAGATTTTTAAGTTTTATTCATTCTGGATTCAAATCCATATCATAAAAATTGCAGACAGATGTGCCATCTCTTCTATACAAAATCTTAAAAAAATAGCAATAAATATGTTTAAATCTAATATTAAAACAAAGTCTTTTTTCCCCAAAATATTAAAACATGTTTTAAAAGCATTTGTTTAACGACAAAACTTATACTATGTTCTGTCATTAAAAGAACAAAATTTCATTCATGTCAAGAATCATCCAGATCTGACTTAAAGATAGTTTCAGATTGTGGAGACTTAATGATATAAATAACAATATTGTTGACAATTTGTTCTAACAATGACAATATCCGCGATGTGTACATTAGCCTGACAACTTGCATGATTTTGACATTTTCATTGAGTGATATTTGAGAATAAACAAAACAGTTAAAATATCGAAATTTTTTCTTTCTTTTTTTCCGAAAGAAAAAGACTACTTATTATTTTTTTTTTCATATGTCAAAGCATCAGCCGGAAAGCGAACCCGGGACAACTGTTTGTAAGACACCTGTGCTTATATATTTTTTTCATTCTAGCAATAAAAAGTATTTATTTATTTATATAACTGAATTTATTTTTTTAAGAAATAAAAGCAATAGCAAATTATCATTTGTCACAAAAGCCTTTTTTTAAAAAAAAAAAAAAAAAAAGACCTGTTTTGAGTTTGAATAAAAAGGCGCCACTGCACTTATTTCGTTGTTACGGATGGAAATATTTCTCTGTTTTATTTTGAATATTATAAAAAAAAATTAAATGAACAAAAACTTCACTTTTTTAGATCCTGAATTTATAGTATGCTGATAATTATGCTATTTTTTGCTAAGTCAAAACATGATCTACACAATATGCTTAGTGTTTTGAGTGCAACGCATAAAAAATTTGTTTTTATAATTATTGTTCAAAACTAAAGTTGTTTATCCGGCAATAATGTAAGAAAAAGATCATTATCATCATGAGAATAGGAGACAATTTTAAAATCTTAGGTGGATTTAGACTCAATGAGTTGCCGCAGCTTTTAACAAGTTAAAAGGTAGAATATTTTGTCAAAAGGAAATAACTGTTGCAACTAAATTAGCTGTATATACGAGCTGTTATTTTACCTAATTTATTTTGATGATGACCTTTATTTAGATAATTTACAAGCATAGATCACTTTCAAGTGAAGGATGATTGCAAGAATTGCTGACTAATATTAAATGGGACATTATTGGACTTTGTGAAATTAAAAAAAACGTGAAGAGACTGTTTAATTTTAAAAAATGGGCATATACTGTAAGACAAAGGCTTACCCAAACTTTAGAAGCACAACATTATGGAGATTGATGGAGTATCAAACAGAATGACAAGATTAGTTATTTGACTTAATGGGAAATACCAAATCTAAATAATTCAGGTTTGAAAATGCCCCAACAAGTTCTCATTGTGATGAAGAAATAGATGGTTTTTTATATGGATATACAAAAGGTTTTTGATCAGAACAAACAATATTTTAAAATTGTCATGGGAGACTTGAATAATAAAATTAATAAACAGTTGAAAAATGAAAGAACTGTTGATTAATTTGGTTATGATGATAGAAATGAGAGAGGAAATAGACTTGTGGAATTTGCAAATATATATATATATATATATATATATATCCCCAAAGAATTCATTATATATATATATATATATATATATATATAATGAATTCTTTGGGGAAAAAATGCTTAACGGAAATAAACATAGAAGCATTCAAAGAAAGATACAGCAGAATTGGAATATATTTTGACTTTAAAAAATATGTATTTCAAGATTGTAATGTCCCCAATAAATTCAACACAGAAAGTGATTGTTTAATTTGTGAGATTTAAGATTCATGTTAACAAAATAATTTTTGTCTTTCTAGTTTTAAGAAAACCATATTCACAGTTGATATTCCTAATCTTCAAAAGTTTTCCAATGAATTGAAATTAGAACTTGTAAATAGTTTTCAAATATTAACAGATTTTGAGCATAGCTTAAATTTAAATGAAATCAATAGGAAGATAAGTGATACACGTTTTGTTATAACTTATCTTCAACTAATGGATTTTTCCAGATTTTGTCTTATCTTGATTATATTACAAATTTATCACTACAATTCAATAGACATATGAAATAGATAAGTTATATCCAATAGCTGAAACCTGCTAATAGGTGATGATGAATCTAATTGTTGTCATTATTGAATTCCCATTCTGGCTACAAATAGGCAGTCCATTTGGAAGTGCACACATTTTCCACTACAATGTTAGAACAGGGGCATGTTCACATTGAACTGAAAGCTTCTAGAATATAAACAACATGAGACAAGCTGTCACAGTATATCTGGAAGTGTCATCAAACTTACACATGAAGTAAGTTGTCATGGTATACTGGGAAGGTTAGGTAAATCTAGAAGGGCACTTGCCTTTTTTCCTTCAATAGTTACATGCCAATTAGATGCTACACCAATCTAATAGTACAGACAAAATATAATAGTTAAATGTATTGTAAATATATATGGTATATATGCATTATTAAATATTTAATCATATTTTTATGAATGTGTATTTATTACAAATATTTGTGAACACAAGACTTTTAAAAAGTGTAACAAAAACATTTGGTACTAAATAGCAGCAATTGATCAGTAAAATTTCCACCAAGACAATTTATGAAAAAAGGAAGAAATATGAATATATATAAAAATGATGAATTAATAATGATTGAATATCTAGAATTTTATAAATTGAATGAAAAAGTTTTAATAATGATATAAGAAAATATAAATTGTGAATTAGCAAGGAAAGCTACAGAAAAGAATAAAAATCATAAAAATGTAAAGCATCATTTTAGTATTGGTAGGAAACTTATTTCTTCAATAAGAAAAAAAGCTGGGATTATATCACTAAAAAAAGAGACTTTATCATGCATTGCATAGAAGAGTCTATCAAGAATTATATAGCAATAAAAAACAAAAAGTATCCCCTGCAACGACTACATCTTTTGAATTGCCAAGCATATTAAATGAGGAAGTGAGACTTGCAATTAAATCTATAAAGATGGGAAAAGCATCAAGTAATGATGGAATTATAATTGTTATCTAAAAGAAGCAAGGAAAGAAATAGAAAAATTGTTGATAAATTTATATACCAAATATCTAAATGATAAAGATGTACCAAATGATTAATACAGTTACAGTTTAACTTATGAACATAAAATAGTTGCTGCCAAAAATATTAAATCTTTAAATTATTTTAAAGATATAAAAAAAGTCAAATATATGAAACCTTATATTAAGCATAATTTAAATAATTGTATGAATATTTATAAAATTTCAATAAATTTAATTAATAATTGGTCAATTAAAAGTGAATGAAAAATTTAAAAAAGTAATATATATAAAGTTCTATATAGTTTGTTTTGTTTCTTCTGTTTATTGCTATAGTTATTATTATTATTATTATTATTATTATTATTATTATTATTATTATTATTATTATTATTATTATTATTATTATTATTATTATTATTATTATTATGTGCTTGTATTATAGATAAAGACGCCATAGGATGGCATCGATTTCACGCTAAAACTATAATATATGAACATTCACGAGCCATTGATTTTAATAATTTCTCTGTGCTTTTTTGTAATGCGAAAATAAAAACAAAACAAAATCGTCTTTTTTAAATATTATTTTTTATTAACGTATACAATTTAAATGATAATAATAAATGTAAAATAAAATCAACAAATTACAATTTGATTCGTGTTTTTTATATCGTATACTTTTTAAATTGTGTTACGGCTTTTTTTTACTAATTTTCTATCGGATATTTTTTTAGTTGTGTTACGGCTTTTTTTTTATCAATTTTCTATCGGTTATTTTTTTATTTGTGTTACGACTTTTTTTGTTGTTGTTTAACTAAAAAATTATAATCGTAATAAAAGTAAAAGTTGTTACAGTTAGATTTAGGGTTAGTTTAGGGTTAGTTTTAGGATTAGTTTTAGGTTTAGGGTTAGTTTTAGGGTTAGTTTAGGGTTAGGTTTAGGGTTAGTGTTCTGTTTGTTTGTAATGCTAAAATAAAAAAATTCAAAATTGTAAGCGTACTCGGACAGAAGAAAGAAACTCAAACTTTTTTAAACAACAAACAAATGTCTTCTTTACTTATTAAACATGTTTATAATATTTGCTTTTTATTAAATTTACAAAAAAACCTGTACATTTGGAATTTTCTTACTGGATATTTTTCTCGTACCACTCTTTTTTACTTCAAAAATATACAGACGGTAGAATCTTTTTTGTCTCATGAATGTTACTAACTGTACGTAACTTGACACGTTACCTAATTGCAACTCAATAAAAACATAGATATTTAACATTTACCCAAATAAAAGTTCAATACAGTACATTGTAAAAAGTCTTATAATTATTGTTTTAAAACATCTGAACATTTCAATAGTTTAAAATAAAAAAAAATCCAATGAAAACAACATTTCAATACAATTCAAATACAAACTCTCTCACCAAGCCGTAATTATTTTATAAATTGTGCGAATTTATAAAATGTAATTGCTGCTTAGTGACATACATGCTGTACTGCGACGTGACATAGTGGCCTGCATTCTGTAGCACAACAAAAAAGTTGTATTGTAGAAAACGCGGGTTCGAACATGTCGGCCACGGAAACAGCATTTTAATGTGTTTTGGCACGAAAACAGCGCCGTAGAATGACGTCTTTAGCTATAAGATGAGTACCTATTATTATTATTATTATTATTATTATTATTATTATTATTATTATTATTATACTACTTCCGTTATAGAACACTAGATAATGTTCTATTTGTAATAATTGGTTAATCTAAAAATAGATTGCTGATTTTAATGATTAATATATATATATATATATAATTATTCAAAACAATACAATAATTAATACAGTAACAATATTTTAAACAAATATATACCAATTTAATAGAAGTACTTTCAACTATCTATGTAGTCGTTGTCAACTAGACTCAAATTGTATTAGAAAAAACCGTTACAAATGTAAACAAAAGCAATACGTCATACATCAATTTTCCCACAATTCATTAATTTTTATATTGGCTGTCTGTCTATTTATCAACTGTTGCTTTTCACTTTTTATTAACATAGCTTCTTTAATTTTGCGTTTATTATTATTTCTTTCAATACACAGAATTTTAACTTTATTAAAATCAAAATCAAAACCATAATTACATTTACATTTGTAACGGTTTTTTGTAATACAATTTGAGTCTAGTTGACAACGACTACATAGATAGTTGAAAGTACTTCTATTAAATTGGTATATATTTGTTTAAAATATTGTTACTGTATTAATTATTGTATTGTTTTGAATAATTATATATATTTTATTATAATTGGAATACAGACATTGATTAATAATTTATATATATATATATATATATATATACAGACCATAACCAGCAACCTACTGAAAAGCAGAGTCATTTTTAAACCAACTATGTATTAGTTGGCTATTTGGTTAAAAGTATATTTATATGTTGATGATGATAATCGTGAGAGACTTGGGCAGCCAAATATTATAAGAGAAGGTATTATATGCATAAGATTTACCACTTCATGTTATTAGTGCATATATACTTTTAATTAACAGATTAATTTAATTTCTCATTATAGTTCTCTATCCTTTAGCCTAAGGATAGTGTTATAAGAAAGGATTTGCATATTAAGGAGCGCCTGTCATAATAAACACTATGGTATCTCCATTATCACATGACATAACAAACCTCATTTTTTAAAATCTGTTATCGCTCATAATGCTAACTTTTGTCATTCTAATTCATGTTTTATCAATAATCCTAGCAATCACACACATACTACATTTATCTCTTAGTTTGCAGTATAATTTTATCTATTTTGAAATGCGACCTAGATCAAAGAAAAAAGACATATCACCTCATATTAATTTCAATAAAAACTAATAATTTAATAGAATTAAAAAAAAAAAAATTGTATACAAATGCAGTTTAAATTTTAATTTTTTTTTTATTAGCCAATGGATAGATCTTACTGAAATATTTCATTTTTTCTATTTTTAATAACTTTAATTCTGTTTACATTGAAAATTATTTTATTTGAAGATATGCAAGAATTTTTTTTTAAATGTCTCACCTTCTTATATTTATCAACTAACAAAATGATTAAAAGCGTGTGTATTCTTATATCTGTATCCATTCTTATATAGTTAAATAAGACACAATTGTGCATTTAATAGGTTTTTCTTGTTATGGTCACAAATTAGATTCTGTAGTTTTCTCTCTGGTAAATATGATTATATGTGGCTTTCCATTTTCCTGGTGTCTTTGCTGCAATTAGAATGGGAATGTTCCTGCTTCATGCCATGTGGTTAATGAGGAATTATTTCGTTTTTAAAGGAGGAAATAAAGAACCATGGAAGGTGTGTAAAAAATTTATTCGAAGGACTATGTTTAGGGATCACTTATTAACGCCGGAAAAGCTCTTCGGGGATACTTGAGAACAACTTAGGACACTGGATGAAGAGCCAATCCTCATGCATGCTAATTAAAAATTAATTCAAGAAAAATAAATGGTTCAGTTAGATGGAGAATGACAAATGATCACTGTCAATCAAAATATGGACTGCACAATGATCACTGGCTAAGTCACTAAATGAAGAGCCAGTTGTTCTCATATAAAACTAGTACACAATAATTATAGACTAAGTTTGAACAATGAACTTCTTGCTCTGATCATGAAATTAATTTGTCATAATAATAACTAATGTATCAATGGGTATATTTTCTAATTTGGAAAATTATTTACTAATGATTGTTATAATATGTGTAACAAATCCAAACAAATGTATACCAACAAGATTTATATTATAATTGTATGTGATTTACTAATGATTGTTATAATATGTGTAACAAATTTAAACAAATGTATACCAACAAGATTTATATTGTAATTGTATGTGTATTTTCCTTAATAAATAAAAAACTTGTATATTCTTTCTAATTTTACTTTCATTCACATATATAGTAAGACATTTTTCTGTAGATCTGGCCATCATGGATGGCATAGAATATGAAGATTTCAATAATCATATTTCTTTCCTCTTCCCCATCTTCTTTAGTATGTTATTTCACAAATCTTCTTTTCTAGGTGGATGTCCAAGAGTTTTTTTTATATTTTTTATGATATTTTCAGATATAATTGTTACAACTGGAACTCAAAGGGCTTTCTCATTCTTCCATTGTTAAAAATTACTTTATTGAAATGAATATGTTCCATATCATATATTAGAACACCAGCTTCTTATTAACTAAGGATTATTTCCAGCAGTTGAACTGTGACTTGCTGTGGAAATGATTGTGTTTTTGCCTTTTTTAATCGTGGCCTGGTACACCGTTTGTTCTTTCACCCTGAATCAGCAACAGAAGAAAAAAGAATGAAAAAATATAGTGACCCTATTTATATCAAATCAATTTATGCTGCTAACAGATGCAAAACATATAATTCAAGGACAAAAAAATTATCTTCGATTTTTTTAAATCTCATTTGTATTTTTTAAAATTATCTTTTTTTGTAATAAAATATATATATATAAACAAGTTAATTTTCTTACATGTTTGAAATTAATTATATCTACCTGTTTATTCTCAGATTATCAAAAGAGAAATTTGATATTAAACTTTATATATATATGTGTGTGTGTGTGTGTGTGTGTGTGTAATGCTTAATAAACATTTTTTTACAATAATACTATAGCCATGCATGACTTTAATTGCATGACTTAAGCAATTGTGATAACTTAAACATTTGTGTAATTTTTACCTAAAATTTCTTTTTGTTTTTAATAAGAAAGTGCCCATTTATTTTAATGAGATAAATTTACAGAGTTCAAATCAAAATACCATAGTACACTGGTAAATATATATATATACAGTATATAACTGTTGTATATGATAATTTTATTATTTATTATAATATTTAAAAAGGTGATAAAGATATTAAAAATTATAGCTACCAGTCTTTTATCAGTTTTATACAAAATGTTTACCCAAGATAATTACAACGCATCTACAGTGAACTTTGAATTTTAACCAACCAAGAGAACAAGCTTGATTTAAAAGTAGTTTTAGTGCAGTGGATTACATCCAAATGTTGAAAGAAGTTATAGATAGGATCAATAAATGTGAGTTGCCATTATGCTTTGGATGTGCAGGTTATGAAAAAGCATTTGATTTTACAAACATTTCTTCAATGATTAAAGTATTGGATCACCGAGATATAGACCCAGAATATTGTCAAATTCTGAAGAATATTTATAAAAATGCAACAGCAATGCTTAAATTACATGATGATAATAGAAAGATTGATATTGAGAAAAATATATATCAGATTGACTTTATATCTCCAAAAATTTTTACAGAAGTTTTGCAAGAAATATTTTATGAACCAAAATGGAGAGCTAATGGAATAAAAGTAAGTGGAGATTATTTAAATCAGCTATATTTGTCAGATTATGTAATTGTTTTTTTTTTTCAAATACTGCTTCAGAACTTTAGGAAATGATGCAAAAGTTATCAAATGAAAGTAAGAACATAGGAATAAAGGTAAATGCTAAAAAGTCTAAAATAATATTCAATAAATTTTCTCAAAAGAAGAAAACAATTGACAATGATATGTTGGAAAAATTAACAACTACAGATAGCTTGGTCAGATTATAATTACAGATGGAAACATAATGGATGAAGGTAATCATAGAATAAACTTAGTTGGAGTGCTTTTAGTAGAAATAATTTATTATTAAAAGAAAATATGTTTATGTGTTTAAAAAGGAAGATTTTTAATAAATGTGTTTTACCAGTTTTTACTTATGGAATTGGAACTTGGACTCTTAACAGAAGAGCCATACAGAGACTTCAGACTACTTGATAAAATATAGAGAGATGTATGCCAGGAATAACAAGAAAATGAAAATACATGGATAAGAGAGCAAATAAGTGTTACTAACATCTTTGAAAGAGTTAAGATACTAAAGTAAAGTTGGGTTTGACATATTTCTAGAAAAGTTGATAATAAATGTACAGTTGAAATCTTAAACTGGATTTCAAGAGATTACAAAACACTTAGAAAGAGACCACATGTGATATGGAGAAATGAAATAAGCAAATATGCTGAGTGATGTGGGGAAGAGAAGCTAGAAATCAGAAAAACTAGATTGAACTTGGAGAAACCTTTATCCTACAGTGAAATGATAATTGTTAAAAATTATGATGATGATGATAATTGTGTAAAAGTAAGGCTTGGAATCTTATTAATGCACTATAAAGGATGAGATTTATTTAGGAATGTTCAATAAAAATATTAAAATATAATTGTAAGATCATAAAATCAATCAATATCTTAACTTGATATTACAGAGTGCACTATTGTAAAATCACACCTTCATTGGATTGGTTATGTGAAATGAATTAACAATACAGACTACCTTAAAAAATGTTTATGATCAACTTGAACATGGTTTTCATGGGAGGAGTAGATCCCATCTACATTTTAAGAATTATCAAAAAGACATTTTAAATAAAGATAGCATCACTTTCTTGCCTTAGGCAAAAGAAGTCAACATGTTTTTGAAAAAACAGGCTGATCAGCATGGTTTAGATAAGAAGAGATATTGAAAAGAAAGTCATGAGAAGCAGGAGAGTATAAATAAAGAAATCGGGCAATTTGCGGTGTGATTATTAGCGAGTTGATCATTGTCATTGTTACACAGCTGATCCCAATTTAGAAAACCATACCAACTAAGTTGAGAGCTACCACAGCCATCAATTACAGAAGAAACCCAGAGTTACTGTAAAACTGCAAGATGAAGAAGCAGATTTTCAACATGGAAAATGCCAGAATGTTTGGCTAAAAAGAATAGCTCACCTCCTTTCTACACCATGAAGTTGCCACTAATTTCTATGTGACCACCAAGAAAATGTATACCATTCAGCTCTAAGATCAATCTCTTTACTTGTGATGAATCATCAACAGATAAATTTAAAGGTAAGAGAATTAGATGACATTTGAAATATTTAAAGACATTTATAAAAATGCTATTAAATTTTGGATAAGGTAAAATGGAAAATGTAGTTATTTAAAATGATTAATAGATGACATTTGAAATATTTAAAGACAATTAAAAAATGCTATTAAAAAGGCATTTTCAATAAGATAAAATGGAAAATGTAGTCATTTAAAATGATTAATTTACAAAATGCTAAAATGTTATGTACTGAAATAATTTCTTATAGAATTTATAATTGCCATTATTGTTATTAAAATTAAAAGAGGAAAAAAGTGTAAATTGAAATACTTTGACAGAAATACATTTAATGCTCTAAATCAGTGGTCTTCAACCTTTTTACACCTGCGGACCAGCAAAAATAAGGATTAGGTTTCACGGACCAGCAGAACTTTACAGATAAATTTTCTTAAAGATGTAAACTGCTTAGCCTTAAATGAGTATAATTGTTATAACTGACCAAAACAGCACACTAGTTACTTTGTATTGTAATGGTGTTGCTTACCTTTACATGCTGAACACTCTTTCTCGAGTCTACAGAAAACTGTACAATAACAATCATTCTCATTAATGTGTTTGCATTTCTAAATTTATTATTTCCTTGTTAAAACATGCAAGAATAAATTGTTATTCATTTGAATGTTGGGAAATATCACAGGTGGTGTGTGTAATTACAGGACAATGATTATGATAAATGTAATATCTATATTTAATGTTAAATATATAAGATGAAGTTATGTATATATGGAGTTTGTATAATAAATTTTTTTTTTTTTTTAATTTTGAATTTTTTTAGAAAAATAATAAAAAATGTAATACTCCCCCCCCATAAACATCTGTGATAAATAGAAAAACAAATTAATTTATGTATGATTGATTAGATTTTGTTTTTGTTCTCTTTCTTTTTTTTTTAATAGGGTAAAAATGTGATTAAAAAATAAATAAAAACTGTTTATATTAATTAAAAGTTTAAAATATTATTTTGTTATTACAAACTTTCCTGCCAGTCTAGTGCAGACTGGTAAACAACTTCTGCAGCGCGGACCAGGGGTTGAAGACCACTGCTCTAAATAATAGCATTGAAATGCAGTAATGAATTCACTAATTTTTTTTTCTTTTTAAAGTGATAAAACTTATAATATTGATTCGGTGTAAAGCATTATAATAAAGATTATAAGAAATTTATGTTGAAATGTTAAAGTTCAACTTACTAAATGAAATGTAGAAGTTATAATGTAAAAATTTAATACCCCGATTTGTGGAAATCATTATATTTAACCAGAAAAGTGTTACTATTTTATATATGTGAATGACATATACATCTACATATAAGAGTAAAATATGTCTCTATATACATGAATGAAATATACATATCCATATAGGAGTTAAATGTCTATATAAGTGGATGAAATATACGTTTACACATAGGAATTAAATGTGTTAATATACAGGAATTTTATATGTGCCCTTATACCTGAATTAAATATGTGCTTACATATATGACTTAAATCTGCACCTATATAATATGTCTCTAGTACATGAATGACTTAAATATGCATTTATATATTGGAGTTAAATGTGTGTATATACATGACTTAAATCTACATCCATATACATGAATTGAATATGTTTCTGTATATTTGAATTAAATATGCTTCTATATACATAAGTGACTTAAATCTGCATCCACATACATGAATTAAATTTACATCTGCATACAGTAGATGTGAATATATTCAAATTGAATTATTGGCCTCTGAATGATTAAATAAAAGGGATTAATCCATATATAAACCAAATTTACCTAAGAGTATTTTGCAATGGGAATTAATAGACATCTACAAAATTAGATATGTGCGCATATAAAGAGAATCTAGACTCACAAAAGGAGACCTTAAACTTGAGAAATCATAGAGGAGGTATCCATGATGTACACATGGATATCTACATAAATCCCTATGATGTGAATGCTGGCAGAACAGAATGATGGAATATAAATGGACACTGCATGATCATCAATGATGGGACCAAGCATCAGAGGAATTACTAATGAGTAGACTAACTGATCTGTGGAATCTGGACTGCAATTGACTATTAAAAGCAATGTTTTCCAAATACTGCTAGTTAAATAAATTATTGTTACACAAACATATGTTGTCAGTTTCATTTCACATCATTCATCAATCAGTGCACTTCTTCATAAAAATTTCATGTTTCCTGAGCCATGTGTGGCATAACTTGATCTGGGTAACTCACATTGTAGTGAGCTGGAACTATAGTGCCACAGTTTGGGAAACCAAACAGATAAATATCTAGATGTTTTCAGTTTTTTTATGCTACATCCCCTGATGAGCAGAAAATATTGTTGTAGGGGGAATAACATCAGCATTGAGTAACACCAATCATTCTTTCCTTCTTACAATATGCTTATAAGAAAATAAGTTAACCACAAGAGTGAGTTGAAACACCAGTCCAATTACACTATATACTCAGAAATGAATTTGCTAATTACTGAAAGGAGATCCTTTGATTTGTATCAGAGACCTTAAAGGCATGAAGCAGGTCAATTTCCTAATATTCATTCATACATTCTTATCATTGCAGTTATTATTATTCTGTCACTATTCATATAGTATAAGAACATGGATGGGATACTCACCAATATTGACCAACATGATGAATTTATTGGCTTTTTATGTGAGTGTAAGATCAAGTAACACCATGGTATTTCTTTTCAGTTGCCTTATAGCTCTTAATGAAGTATTAGTTGAGTTTTCTTGATGGTAGAATGAATATTTGTATGAATTTTTTTTTCTTCTAACAGATAATTATTATCATAACAAACAAAATAAATCTTGACCCTTATTTCCAGGAGGCTGTAAAGTCACAAGCCAAGACAGTGGATGGTGATTGAAGGCAGAGGTTGCTAAGAATCTCCTGATTGTGGACCCAGACTGCCATTCAATGACAACCTTTTATTTGGGTACTTACAACTGCAGATCACTTTCAAGTGAAGGAGATTGCAAGAATTGAAAGAAGAATTGTCTAATATTAAATGGGACATAATTGAAATTTGTGAAGTTAGAAGAAAAGGTGAAAAAATAATTGATTTAAAAAGTGGACATATCCTATACTACAAAGGCACAAACATTGGAAGTACAAGTGAAGTACAATTCCTTGTAAATAAAAAAGTAGAACAACAACATTTTGGAGATTGATGGTATTTCAGACAGAGTGGCAAGATTAGATATTCAACTTAATAGCAGATGTCAAATGCAGATAATTCAGGTTTATGTCCCAACAAGTTCTCAATGTGATGAAGAAGTAAAGGATTTTTATATAGACATACAAAAGACTTTTGATCAGATCAAACATTTTAAAATTGTCATGGGAAACTTAATACTAGAATTGGTAAATAATTGAAAGATGAAAAAGCTGTGGGTAAATTTGGTTATGGTGATAGAAATGAGAAAGGACATAAACTTGTGGAATTTGCAGAAAAAGAAACATTATATTATGAATTATGAGAAAAATGTTAAACGCAAATGGACATAGAAGCATCTAAATGAAGATACAGCAGAATTGGAATACATTTTGATTAATGGGAAATTATATTTCAAAATTGCAATATTATTAATAAATTCAACACAGGAAGTGATCATTGATAAGTCAGATATAAGATACATGTTAATGCCAAAATAGAAACACAAAATTATTAAGAAAAACAATATTTACTATTGATATTCCTAATCTTTAGAAGCATTCCAATGAATTTAAATTAGAACTTACAAATCGTTTTAAAGTATTAGTAGATTTTGAACATGATTCAGATTTGAATGAAATTTATATGAAAATTACTGATACACTTTTAAAAACTGCAACAAAGATAGCTGGTAGAAAAAAGCAGCAATTAACCAATAAAATTTCTACTGAGACTAGAGAATTTATGAAGAAAAGAAGGAATAGGAAGATATACAAAAATGATGCATTAAAAGGGATTGAATATCTTGCATTTTATAAAATGGTGTGGAAAAGAGTTGATAATGATATAAGAAAGTATAATTGTGAATTAGTAAGGAAAGTTATAGAAGAGAATAAAAGTCTCGAGAATGTGAAACAACATTTTGGTATTGGTAGGACACATTTTATGCAATAAGAAAAAAAGATGAAACTATTACTAAGAGAGATGCCATCATGAAATATATAAGAAAGTTCTATCAAGAATTATATAGCAATAAAAAAACAAAAAAAATTACATCATACAACTACAATATCTTCTTAATTGCTCAGGATTTTAGATGAAGAAGTGAGACATCCAAATAAATTTATGAAGAAGGGAAAAGTTCCAGATAATGATGGAATTTATAATTGATATCTTAGGAAGTACAATGTTAATTGTTTCTATTAAAAAGATATGGCAGAGGATAAAATATATTAGAGAATTACTATTAAACATGGTGTTAAAGTATTTCAGAAGGAAAAGTTTTCTGCATAAAAAATTAAAAGACATTATTGCAAAATATCAAATAAGCAGAAAAGGAATATGTGGCCATATTTGTGTTTCATGGATTGGTTTGTGTAGTTATCAGATAATTCATCTGAGAGTAGTTTTTGATTTCTTTTTTGTTGTTATTCTTGGAAGTTGCAATAGTCATGCTCATTTCTCAGTGGCTAGTAATGATGATAATGATAGAAATTAAAGATATTTTAAGGAGAGAAAATTTTAAGCATTAATGCAATTTCAAATTTTATTTTTTAAAATAAGAACTTTATGGTGCGTCTAGTTAAAAGAAAAACACAAAATGAACTTAATACCAATATGATTTTGATAAATGTCATTAATAAATTTGGTTGAGCATTATAATATTTATCCACTTAATGACTTATTTAAAAATATATATTTGTTTACTGGATAGTTAATATGTAAAGAGTCTATTTTTATTTGTATATATATAAATGCATCACATTATCTTTATAACGAAAGATTATTTATATAGTATAGTTTTAAATATAGACTTCTTTAAAATTGATAAAATAATTACGTGATGTAGACAAAAATGAGGTTTTATGTAGTGTCTAACCAAATTCAGTTTGAAGCCTAGGGAGACAGTTAATTATCACTGATAGTAAGTAACCATTCTCTAAAACAAATTTATTCTAGATTTCTTTTTATTCCAGTTACATTTATAATTTTTAATGGCTTTCTTTACTTTATTAAAATATTTACATTATTGATATTAAAATGTTTACATTATTGATATGCAAATATGGAGATTTTGAACACAGATTTTCAAGCACTTTTCAACTATCCACACTATCTCATACCACTGATACACATGATATCATTTTCAATGGAATGGATGGCTGAAGAGTTGGAGGTTGGAGTAGATTGAAGCCTATTCATTAAAGTATAAAGGTTTGCTATCTTAATAAAAACTGAGCACTGTTTATACATATGTGTGGGAGATGATAATCTGGACCAACTTTTGAGTGCTGGTTCAGCACGAAATATGTATATTGGTGATTATTTATCTTTTCTACATGTGTGTGATCATATGTATCAATGATATGATATAGTGTGGATAGTTGAAAGGTGCTTGAAAGTCTGTGTTCAAATCCCCTATATTTACAATTAAGTTCCAGGTATATGAAGAATGCCTGTATTTCAAATATTATCATTATTATGCATAAATACATACTCTTATATAGATAGAGAAATAAATCAATGTATAGATAGGTAAATTAATTTATAAATAGATAAAACTATAAATAAATTAGTAAATAGATTGGTAAAAAAGTAAAAGGATCAGTAAAAAGTTTGAAAGTCTAATGGGTGGATAAATAAATCAATAGACAGACAAATAATAATATAGTGTAACATTTTTTCTACTTTGATAGATTCTGTTAGGCCCTATTTTATACACTATGAAGTGAAAGTTAATGAAGCTATGGAGAAAGAAATATCTTGTTCTTATTTCCAAAAAATATAGCTATATTTCCAGATTAACTGGCCTACTAATTATTATGTCAGGAATCACCAACAAAGTTAGTTTTAATTTATAAAAAGGTGTCATAGTCAATAGATTCCTAACTTCTTCATAACCCATAATTTTAATGCAAGTAATTAAAAGATTGGGGTTATGCTTTTACGTAACTTTATTTTTTTAGAGAATATTATTCCTGGGGCTTAATCAACAAATATTGACAAAGGTAAATTATACACTCAATCTTAATAAACTAACATTAATAAATTTAATAACTAACATTAATAATGCACAATGAAAAATTGATTAGAAATAAATATTTTTATTCTAACAAATTAAAATATTAAAAATACATTACTAATTAATTGGAAAGACTACACACATGCTAATCCAGACATTAAATCAACTAACTAGAACAGTTTAATAATTAAAGTTCGCTTAAATTTCTTCCAGGAAGTTCTTTGAATCATAATTCTGCAAATGTCTCTATTGTAGTAATATTATAAGTTTATAGGAAGGATTGTTTGCAAATGCTTAATTTAGTCACAATCGGGATATGAATAATCTTGCCGGTAAGTTTTGTAGTACGCGTTTTGAAGAGCCCATTGAAGTTAACTAGTTTCACTCTGTTGACATTTTTGTAGGTTATTGGCCTGTTCTAATGGCTAGACTTGACATTTTTTCTGAGTAACCTGTATGAAGAAAGTTATCTGAAAACTCATCAGTTCCACTCCGCATGACGATTCACTTCAGCATATGAGTAGTGTTAGCTCTGCATATGAGTAGTCTGGGATAGATATTTTTTCTATCCTGGACCTAATGGAAGCTGCTAGTTGAGGAAAAGACAAAGACCCAGTTTTAAGTTTTTCTGACCTTTTATAGTCGCAATCCATTTTTAGACTTCTCTGTGCATCTATTTTCTTTTGTCCTTTTATCAACATACAAGATAATAATCTTGTACATTCTTTCTTAAATTTTAGTTATAAAGTCTTTTTTTTTTTAAACATAATTCCACCATCTTTAATCAGAGTTAGAAAGATTTTAGTAATTAAAATCTGCTGGAATTCTTTCTTTTCTTTAGTTTATCTGGATTAGTACCCTGTGTGTCTTTTATTCCTTCCAATTTTAACTTTTATTTTTAATCACATAAAAAAAATATGATGAAAAATGTAACTTTCATGTACGTTTAAAAGAGTTGGGGTGTGGAGTAGATTGAAGCCTGTCCATTAAAGTATGAGGATTGTCTATCTTAATATATATCTGAGCACTTATAGTATATATGTGTAGAGATGATAATCTGGACCAACTGATGATTGCTGTTTTAGCATGAAATACGTGTATTGGTGATTATTTATCTTTTCAACATATGTATGTTTAAGTGTATCAGTGTTATTAGATGGAGTGGAGAGTGGTGGATCGTGTGAAAGTCTGTGCTCATACCCTAATATTATATATATATAGACACAGGTATAAATAAGCCTATGTTTCAGTTATTACAAACTAAAAAAAAATGTTTAATTGCATCTTTTAATAAGATCGCTAAATTTACTTTTTCTTTTAGCTTTTACCAAATGCCAATATATTTGTACCATATATAAATAAATGGTACAATAGATAGGTGGTTGAATGAATGGATGGATGAAATGATGAATGGATAAATAGATTACAGAAGGATGAACAGACATGTACATGATTAAATAGATACAAATTAAAGTTTTGCTACTGATCTCATTATGAAATATAATAAATGAAACATATTTGTAATTTCTAAATCATAAATTATATGCAAAGCTCAAGTAGAATTGATTTATTGTAATAGTTTACAATGCAGAAGTTTTAGTTATTATATTTTTATCTAATATTTTACTTTACATTGAACTCATAGAGGGTGTTTGGTACTCTTATTCATTTTTGTTTTGTTTTATTTTATTTTTTATTTTTTTTTTAAAGAAAAAAAATTTATTAGGCAAAACATTTTGCCCACACTTGGAAAAAATGATTTGAAATTCAACTAGACATTATAAAGTATATCATAAGTAGATAGACAAATAAAATTCTGTTTAAATTACTAAAGGTACATCCTGCAATTAAACTGCAAAAACATACAAAAGTAAAAAAGAGTAAAGAATTATCTACTTATAATGGAGTCAGAAGAGAGACCAGGCTCTATGTAGCACCAACAATGTCTGGAGGGGCAAGCATCCTGTCTCTGTTTTTAATTTTAAAGATTTTATTATAAAACAGTGATTGTAAATTCTTCGGTGTAGAGATGAAACAAGAATAGCATCTTAGGAATCAAATGTTAAACTTAAAGAAAGTAGTAACCCTAATTGAAGGAAAGAGCCTCCATTTTGTGCCATCAATAAGAGTAAAAATAGAGGAAATGCACCATTTAATAATTGACTTAATATTTCTATAGGTAAGAAGAGTCACACACTGGAACAAAAACTGATGAATTGGTTTATGACAAAGAGAACAAAGAGGATCAATAGTAGTATGTGCCATTGTCTGTGATAAAAAATAACTAGTAGGTAGAACTTTTAAATCTATTTTGATAAGAAAATCAAAGTTGATTCTAGATATTAGAATTTAATTTTTTTATCTGTTTGTTGATGATTGTAAGGAGAGATGATAATGATTGAGATTGACAAGCACTATGAGTCATGTTGTAAGCCTCCAAGTAATCTCATTCATTTGTATATCCAACAACTCTGTCATGATGAACCAATGCTTATTCATCTTGATACTAAACAGTAATATATATATATATTGTAACGATATATAAATATGTTGTTACATTTATTTAAAATAAAAACTTAAAAGTTCGCAAATAAAAGTAAAAAACTAAACGCTAAAATTAAAATATTGTTAAACGTATATACATTCGCACAGAGGCCAAACTTTAAAAATATTTTTTTTTTTTTTTAAAAAAAAAAAAACAAATAAGTATTTGAACGTACTTTTTTTATAAAAAAGTACAAGATTTAAAAATAAAAACAGGTATTAATTAATGTAATCTGTAAATGGAAATGATTGTTTATAAATTGTTTGAAAAGCAAGCTAGCTTCGGGCTCTTGTATAATTAAAATGATCTGATGAAAGATAGATAAGAAAATAAAAAGAAATTAGCTTGACCAATGGAAGCACCAAGCCTCAGCCCGGACCCGAATGAAAATTTGGATTAGTGACGTCTTTGTTCATTCAATCTGGAGATTTACTATAAAAAGAGAAATATTGAGTTCCAGACAGTTTTTGTGGACTTGATTTGATGAGAACGGTAGGACGCACTTGCCATTCTCTCTCATTTTTTTTTTTTGTTTTAAAAAATATATAAAATGAAAAGACTGTGATACAAGAATGGAACCAGCTAATGCTACCTCCAGAACATTATCTTCCAATGGAGACATCGCGGGAATTAAAAAACAGGAACCTGGACTCTTCTACCGTAAGCTATATTGACATGAACTCTAAATTTAAAAATAACTAAGAACTTTCGTTCAAGCTTATGAACTTCCATCTGACTTTTTTAAGTTTAAAATCAAATTAATAATGTTTAATTTTATATGTTTTCCGATTGATAAAAATCATTTCCATTTTTTTTCTTCTTATTGTATAAAGTGTTTATTGTTTAAATTTTAAATGATGAAATTTAGGTTGGGTATAGATGTTGCATAGATTCTTTAGTGGTTGAAAATGTTGTGGTTTTCACATTCGATTAGAATATATGTCAACGATATCACTGCAAGCATTTTACGATGAATGCTAATGGGATTTGTATATTCCCTATGCAAGTGGCGTTTATCGATGACTTTGTATTTTGATCGGTTGTGTTTAATTTGGAATGTTTTTGACCATGGAATCTGTGCAGCTGATCTGTACTCAACATTTTAAAACAAATTTTATAAAATGCATTTGTGCGAACATATTTAAATGTTAAATTTAAGTCGGGCGTGAATGGCTATATAGATTTGTAAAGTTATATTAGGGGAGGGTAATCTTAGGTTATTTGTGTCGTTGTTGATTTGGGTCAATGGATTGGATATATTTAAGTAATTAGTAGATGTAATATAAGTTTCGCTACGTGCAGGATCGCTGAATACACCGCACCAACCCTTTGCCTATGGATGGGATTGTAAGTCGGCAAAAAGGATCGCGGTCCCTTCCTATGGAGTTTTTATTTTATTGTTCTTCTTGCTATACAGATGTCATATTCCTGTATTGGACAAGAGTCAATGTTTTCTCTAACTATACTGTTCAGATTTCCATTCCTGACAGTATAGTATATTTGTGCTGTTGTATTTTCATGCTACATTGAATACATAAATGTATCAGATGGATTGATGCCAGTTTGACTGCGAATTTTAGCCTAAGGTTAAATAGGGATAGAATGTTTTATTTTCAAATGCAAATCTATGTAGTCTATTCATACTTGACCATCTAAATAAAATATTAAACTCATTGAAATTTATGTAAATGTACAATTAAAGAGTAATATAAAAATCTAAAAATGTTAAACCTATTCCTCAAATTTAGAATGATTTTATATGTGCATAAATAAATATTTTTATGTGTTAATTTCTGGCAGTGGCTTTTAGCCTTTTATATTTAAGATATAGATTTTTATCTCTGCGTCTCCGCTGAGCTAGTGACTTGGGCTAACGATCGGAATATTTAAATAAAGTGGAATCTTAACAGCGTGTATCTGCCTACTTTATAAATTTTTCTAGGCTCAAATGCCTAGATGGCGCCCTGGTAGTTGCAGATATTGTTTTTGCAGTTAGATTCGATCTCCTCTTGCATTTCGATCATTTTTTTTTCACTTAAAACTTATCAAAACATTCATTCAGTCTCAGACTAAAAGTTTGTAGCCAACCCAATGTCAGATTCCAGATATATATTTGCAACTAATGCAATATGAAGATGCTAGCATATAACCACGCCGACAGGAATGGGCATCTGACGGCATGATATTATTTGAAGGAAATGATCCGTGTCTAGATCAGGAAAGGGCATCTGTTAGACTAAGGAATCATGTATATAATTATTTTTATTTTAAAGAGTGCTATGTATGGGGGAAAGCGGTCTTTCTGCCATCTTATAAATCCCTGTCCATAGAGCTAGAAGGGGTCAATGGTGCAGGAAATACATCTGCCACCATTTCAACGATATGACTGCCTCTTTGGGGTCATGCATTCAGTTGGGCACATTGCCCTGTATGCTAAACACGCTTCACATTACATTAATATAAACACCCATATATCCTTCCACAAGCATTGCCTTAACTATGAAACAAATAGCCTGACACTAAAATCCTTTAAATTAAACATAAACGAATTTAAACAGTTATTACTCTTTATCCATGCAGCTATCTACACCCAACTTTAATTTAATACATTTTATTTAACAGATAGAAATAAATAACCTAGTTAAACACAAACATAAATAATTAAATTTAAAAAAATGGAAATGATTGAAATAGCAAACGTATATAAAAACATATATTTATAATTGATTTAGAGTTCTGTTCTTAGTCAGATAAGAGTACATTACTTTTTTTTTTTTTTTGGATTGATTACTTATTGACGTTATACGGTAATTATTTAAAAGAAAGTTCAATTGGCAAAAGTTTATACTTTACAGATTCTGAGGTCCATCTTCGTGATCACTTATATAGATTGTTTGTTCTTCCTTTTTAAAAACGAAGCCGCCACTTGCCATTCCTTTTTGGTCCCTAACTGGCAGAGGGAGGTCTCAGCTGGTTGTCCGGAAAATCTAATTTTATTGCAGACTTCCACATCGTGAAAATCTGCAATATAGCTAGTTATAATGACATATTCATAGTCAGCTCTCAGATAACAATTATAATAATTTGGCTTTTATATTTTTATTAGTCTCTTATCATTAGATCTTGAGATTCAACGAGCAAGACGTCACTAATCCATTCGTGTTTCAGTTATGGTCCGTGCTGTCATTTTCGTGTTTGGATTGGTCATTTAATTCCTTTGTATTCTCTTATCTGACCATTTAATTTATTTTACATGCCTCATGAGGTAGTTTGCTTTTGAACAATCATTTAATTAATAAGACAATCATTTCCATTTTCTAAGACTATAGAAATCAACATTATTTCTATTTTTAAAATATCAATCTTTATATCTTTACTTTTTACAAAAAAAAAATTACTTTCAAATATTTTTATTTTTTTAAAAGTTTTTAAAGTTGTCCATCATGCGATCTGTATATACGTTAAACAGTTTTTAAATTAAGTTGTTTTTTTTTTTTTTTTAATAAATCAATTTTTTATTTATGGTCTTTTATTTTAATTTTAAAATAATGTGACGGGATATTTTATATTCCGTTACAATATATATATGTTAAAACGAAGATTTGCACGGGTTAAATATATAAGGGTTAAATATATAAAATACATATTTTGCGGGTTCATCCGTGTTAAAAACTTTTAATATTAATATACTGATGTTTCGACTTGGTCACACAAGCCATCCACAGAGTTATAAAAGGTAGAAATATATATATATAGTAACTTTTATGGTTTAATATAAATAATAAATAAACTGCAAAGTCTTTCATTTACTATCAATAATTATTATCAATTGCTTTCACAAAATAAAATGGATGCAATCAATTTCAATTATGCACTATTTCATATTGATCCCATGCCTCTTGAATTTTCACATCAGTGTCTCATTAAAACTGCTGCTTCTATTAATAATAATAGCCTCTTTTATCCTCATTTCTTATTAAGAGTATCAAACTCTCCCTACAGTAGTGCCACCAAAGACAATTCTTCATAATCAAAGAATTCAGGAAGGTTTGTTCATAAAATCACTTAACATTCTCAGACTAGTTTCTAGCTTGTAGCTTTCATCAGTGAGGAGCTTTAGATTGAGAATGCTGCACCTAGCTCTTAGTATCTAATGCAACCCTGTAGTAGTCACTTTTTACTTATTTAGTTAACTGTAAGGCTAAGAGCACAAGTTGAAAACACCATAATGGTTTCCAACCCAAGATCATTTGCTTGTATATATAGATCTGAACTCACTCCAGCATCTGTAACTTTTGGTCTCTTTGGTTTTTTTAAAAATCAGAGTTACCATTATCTTATGGGCAGGATAAGTATAAAACCATCAAAGCATCATATTATCCCCATTTCATATGCTTACACATGCTTTTAATAAGAGAATCCAAGTCTCCATACAATAGTGCCACCAAGTTCAAGCCTTCATAATAAATAGATGCATGAAGGTTTGTGCATAAAATTCCTATTTAGTGCTCCCAGACTAGTTTTTAGCTTGTGGTTTTCATCAGTAAGGAGCCCTGGATTTGAGAGAATTGCACCTAGATTTTGCATCTATTGATTAGGTTTGCACTTGATGGCACTGTATGGAGAGTTTGGTTCTCTTATTAACAGCATGTGTAAGCATATGAAATAGCGATCATGTGATATTTTTGATGGTTTTATACCTATCCTACCCATAGGATAACAGTGACTGTAGTTTTTGAAAAATCAAAAATACCAAAATGTATAGATGCTGAACTGAGTTTAGATCTGTATTACTATACTAGAAAATAAGTCTGGGTTGAATGCATTATGTTGTTTCCATCTTGGGCTCCTATCTTTATAGTTCATTAAATATAGGTAAAATGTTGCTGATGGATGGTCGCATTAGATCCAAAGGTCTAGTTACAGTGCTCTTAAATCTAAGGCTACTTACTAATGAAAGCCACAAGCTAGAAACTAATCTGGGAATTGCTGAATGAGTAGGCGCTAGATAGGGATTTTATGTACAAACTTTCCTGCATCCATTGACTGTGAATGCTTGCACTTGGTGACTCTACTGTATAGAGAGTTTGATATTCTTTATTAACAGCATGTGTAAGAATATGAAATGGTGAACATGTGATCTTTTCTTATTATTTCTCCATGCAATATTTTTACTTTATATTACTTTTTACGTTATCTGGTATTGAAATATATTTTTTTATTATTATTATTATTGTCATCGTCATCATCGTCATCATCATTATCATTATTATTACTACTACTATTACTATCACCACTACTACTACTTATTATTATTATTATTATAATATTAATAATAATAATGTGAATCATTGCTTAGATATTTTTTATAGATTCTTAATAGTTTTATTGATTTATATATTTCCAATAAATTTTCTTTCTATAAGGGCTTTCGTCCTTGGTTTTCATACACTAATTAAGATTATTGAAAAGAAATCTTACCATCACAGATTCTATTTTGAAACACAGAATACTTTTTATAATAATTTTATTAATTTCAGAAGATTGTTTCAATATTTTTATAAAAGAGATTTACAAAATTATATTACAAAAATTGAATTTTATATTTCTTCTAACCCTAAAAAAAATTGAGATTTTATTAATAACTCTGGCTTGAATTTAAAAAACGTTTAAGCTATCCATGGTTTCACATTAAAGATGACTTTTCCAAACATTTTGCTGAATTATATTCATCGCATCATATAACATCTTCAAAAACTACATTATCTTGCAGTTCTATTATTCACTATTTGATTGATCATATATCTGTGGTAATGTTATTGTAACATCAATCTCTACAGTTGATATTATTGTAACCATCAAATAATTTAAAACTCATTCTATTTTAGGAAATGATAATATTTTTTACTTTACTTTTAAAGGTCTATATGAATTTATTGCAGCAACTCTTGCCTTTATTTTTAATTTATCACTTAACTTTTGTATTTTTATACTGTTTTTAAATGTGTTCAAAATGTTCCCAATTTTTAAGAATGTCTCCTGTGACTGTGTTAATAACTATAGATTGATTTCTTTTACATACTATTGCACAAATTTTTGAGAGATGTATTTTGTAATAAATTATTTTGGATGTTAGTAAAATTATTTCTTTTTCACAAAATAGTTTTATTCCTAATAGATATGTAAAAACAAATTTATTAACAACTTATGATCATATAGCCCATGCAAATGAGGTTCAACAGAGACTTCATGCTATGTGCTATTTATTTTGATTTATCAAAAGCCTTTGATAAAGTAGACCACAACATTTTTTTCACAAATTACATAAAATGTTTTTTTTTTCTAGTAAATGCATTTATTGGTTTCAATCTTTTCTTTGTTGGTATGCAGCATAAGTCAAATTAAACAATAATATGCCATCTGATTTTGAATGTAATTTATGTGTTCCTCAAGGTAGTATTTTAGCACACATGCTTTTTAATATTTAATTCAATGACTTTAAGGATTGCCTGAAAGCTTTTTATTTTTGTGCTACACTAATGACTGTAAAATCTTTAGAAGAATCATATCAGTGACTGATTGCATTCTCCCTCAGAAAATATTGAGAACTTTAATTCTTGGTGTGATCTAAATAGTATGTTATATAATTTTAGTAAAGGTTTTCTTGTTTTATATTCTAAGAACTCTGAAGTTTTAATTTTTTTTTTTATTTTATTAATTCTCAGAAAATTAATTCTATTGAATCCCAAAAAGATTTAGTAGTTTTATTTTTTAGTAATGAATTCTTACTACCTCGTTTAGAGCTGATTGTTAGCAAAACTTTTAAACACATGGCTGCTATCTTTAAGTACGATGATCATTTCAGTGTTGATACAAAATTCAAATTATTTTTGTCATTGTATCATTGAATATTATCCAATCATTTGGAATCCTAATTCTAAACAGGGATGTAGTTTATTACATTCAGTGATAATAAATTCTCCAAATTCATTTCTTGGAAAATAGTTGTCCTCATCTTTCTTCTAGATGAAAACATGGAGATCTTAAGTATCTTTACAAAACAAGTTATTCTATCTAATATAATTTCAACTATTATAATTAGGTATTTTGGACATGATACTCAGTCTGCTTTTGTCTGGTACATCAAGCTTATCATGGCAATATTCATAAATATTTTTCTTTATTCCATTCTTTATGCAATCAGATTTTTATTAATGTAAATCATTTTAATTTAGATCATAATCAATTTTTGTAATATTTTAAATTCAAATATCATTGTTTATGAGTTTAAATTTATTTTATTTATTTATATTTGTTTACTTTTTGTTTGTTTCATTTTTTTATTATTGTTATATGCATTATGTTTATTCCTTTAACTAATTTAACATGCAGCCTGTAATTGGCTATATGGCATTGTTTAGCACAAATATTATTATTACAATTTCATTTATCATAGTGATGATATATGGCAGCTTAGTTTTTTTTCATATTTGTAATCTATCTATTTATATATATTTGGGTTTTTTTTTTATAATCTTTTATGCATTATTTAATTAATTTATGTCAATCTATAATTGACCTATAGTACTGTGGAATTGTACATTAAATAAAAAAAATTGAATTATCATCATCTTCATCATCATCATCATCATCATCATCATCATCATTATTATTATTATTATTATTATTATTATTATTATTATTATTATTATTATTATTATATGGAAGATGTAAATAAATTAAATTATTATTATTATGATAATGATGATGATGATGTTTCAAAAGTAAACTTTATTAAGACTCAAAAAGGGTTGCATGATTTACATATGAAAACATAAGGTCTTAGATGTAAGTTAACACATGATATTACATATGCAATAAGGGTTTACAATCTTGCATGTGATGGGGGACATGACTTACAGTGATTGAAAGAAGGATGATCATTACATAACAAAATACATGTGTCAAATTAAGTTTACATAAAAATTTTAAATAAGATCTTGAAAAATATACTTGGAAGCATATGTTGGTATGAGGGAAAACATATAAGGTGTGTGGAATTGAAGTTGATGTGAGATTAATATATGGCTATATATAAATTGGTCCTATTTGGTGGGAAGGATTATAGTTTTTGTGACTGTCTTATTGTTCATGTATTACATAAGTTGCATGTGAAAACATGAGTTTTTAGATACAGTTTGATACATGAGATTACATGTGCAATGAGAATTTACAGTTTTGCTTATGATAAAAAAAGATGATTTACAGTAGTTGGAAGAATAATAATTATTGCCCATCAAGATATATATTTAAAATTAGGTTTACATAAATTTTACAAAAGCATTGTGAGATAAATATGTGAAATCACATGGTGATATTTGTTAATACATTTAGGGAGGGTGAGTGGAATTAGTGTTCCATTGGTATATAGCTGTACATAAATTGTGCTTATTAGTTGGTGAGCACTATAGCTGTCAAGGCGAAGTTTTATTGTTCATGTGGTGGGCACTTAAAGTTTGTTTGAGGTAGGTTAGTGAAGTCCTTGTAAACTTCTTTGTATCAATGGGTTGATGAGGTAGATGTATTGGGTTACTCTCAAGTAGTGCAGGATATATTTCAGAGTTTACTCTGGTATGATGTTGGAACTATGAGTTCATGTGTGGTAGGCATGTGAATTGGTTGAGGTTCCAGAGAGTGGGGTGAAAGTGGTATAGAGGGAAGTTGGAATTTGTGACTGACATAATGATGGATTTGATGAGAAAATGTCTTAAATGATATAAAATATCCCGCTGCATGATGATAATAAATTTTGACAAATTTTTGGCAGTATGTCAGGCATCCACACTATGGGGGAGGGATCTGAAAACATGTTTTTAAGTCTAGGTTTTAAATGTTAATTGCATTCATTATCCTGACACTTCATATTGGCTTATTCATTAATTGACTTGAAATATATTTGCTATTGTTGACATGGAAATTGTTCTTGAGAATGTGGCATATGTTTATTCATGAGATAAAGCTAGCAATATGATAGAATGGGTTTTGATGCCAACCACTTAGTCATATGACTGTATAGCAGCCATTTTAAAAATGTTATTTTTTAAAGAAAAAGCTTTTGTAAATTCAAAATTATCTTAGATAATATGTCATAGTTAATTATTAATAATCGGTTCTATGTATGTTAAATTTACCTGAAATATTGCAGATTTTGAAGTCTTTTGGGGGTTTAAACCCAGAAAAATTTCCTTGTTGCCTAACAATACTAAGGTTTACTGTTGCTAATGAAATATTTTTTTTGCAATATCCATTACACACATGAATTTTTTTTTATATCTAGAGTGTTATCTAATTAGGTTAAGTTCAGTCTTTATGATGATTTGAAATGTATCTTTAAAAAAACTAATATTATGCAAATTCTTAGGATTTGAAACAGCTCTTGGAATGAACATACTGACAAAACTAAGATGATGTTGGTGATTATTATTGTTGTTGTTATTATGCTTCAACAATAATCTTTATTAATCCTTTGGGTTACATGGCATTATATAACATTGATTGTAAGGGTTACATGTGTAATCATGTTTACATGTGCAATCACATTGTAGAGGTTTTTATATGGATTAATTTCAAGTGTTACAACAATCAGGTTTCAAGGTATATTTTTTTACAAATGTTCCTACTAGTTTTGATGCAGAGATGGATATAAAGTTTAATCATTAAAAGCTTTAAAAAACAGTTCAATATAGAACTCAATTTCATACTTAGATAAATGTGACATAAGATTATAAAATCTGGCATCATATAGAAAGTTATTTACAGTCACTAAATTAATCTTGATTGTTCTTTTGATTGTTAATCTTGTAGTATACTAAAATCAGTCTATGGATGCTGTGCAAAGAACAATGTCAATTCAGAGTAGAATTATATCTGGTGACAGATGGTAGATTGTGATAGACATGGTGCGAATTCTGTAGTCTGATGGTGAATAGAGTTGAGGCAGTTAGTGAAGGTGAGTTTTGTTAAGAGTAATGGATGGTATCATTGAATGCTTTTCAATGTGATTATTGTTGGATTATGACCTATTATAGATTAGATGGCTATTTTAGTAATGACCAGGTGGCAGAAAAAATATCTGGGAATGCAATTTTGTTGTCCCATGCTTTGATTTGTTGGAGATTATTGATGAATGTAGCTGGGAATCTTCTGGTGTTGTTGCTAATGGTGAAGATGCAGCAAGTGCACCTGAAGATATACAGAATGAAAGTTGTTGCATATGCTGTGGGAGGATTATCTTCTGATAAGATTGAATTAACTGTTATATAGATGCAATGGTAGTTGTTGTTTATGCATACTGTGGCTGCTAGGTGATGTTGCAGTACCATCAAGAACCACCAAGAAGCCTTTAAGTGATAAATTTCAATCCAAAAATCACTGAAATTGACAGAAAGTTAAAATGCAAAATCACTGAAATCAATAGAAAATTAAAATTCAAAACTTATTGAAACTAATATAAAACTAAAATGCCTGAGGCAGTAAATGGAAAAATTAAAACAGCAAAAAAATTAAAATGCAAAAATCACTGAAATTGATGTAAAATTAAAACCTCTGAGGCAAGAAATGGAAAAATAAAATGCCTAAGGCAAACAAGTGGAACAAATGTTCAAACTCCCCTCCACCCACACAAATTTCTATCCAAAAATCTTTGAAATCAATGTAAAATTAAAACACCTAAGGCAGACAAATCAAAAAATTAAAAATCGAACAAATCCTTCTAAAATACAAATCAAAAAGAAATTAAAATGCTATAAAATTCAAATTACAAAAACAGAAATTGGTCTAATATATAAAACACACATGCATGAAGAATTTGATCAATAATAAGTAACATGCAAATTATAAAAACCAAAAAACTCATGACTGCTATTTTCAAAAGCCTATGAAATAAAAGGAAAAAAACTATAATAAAAGCCTATGAAATTAAACAAAAATATAATAAATCTCCAAAAAAATTAATGAAGCCAAATTAATGGCAGTAATGCACTATATTTTTAAAAAAAATTCCTGACTTTCAACACTATAACGATAAGGAGTATAATAATTCACAAACCATAATAACAGATTAACGCTTATTAAGTAGTTAAACATAGATAACAAGCTCATAGCTATGTAAAATATAAAAGTAGCTATAAAATACAAAAACAGAAATTGATGTCTAACAAACACATATACCCCTCCCCCCTGATCATTCCTGGACATTATCTAACTAACAGATATAATAATAATTCACAAACCTTTTTAAAAAAATTCCTCTGACTGAGTACTTTTCAAAAATATACTATTTAAAAAATAAAAGTAGCTGTGAGATATAAAGACAGAAAATGGTGTCTAACTAACAGCATGAAGATTTAAAACTAAAAATGACCAATGGTGGGAATACTATAATACTAAATTAATTATTTTCTGCTTTGAAATTATGGCATATCATAACATACAAATTTAGAAATGAAATAAAATAATTAGAATAGAAAATAGAATTTTAAGTAATTGAAAATTTATAATTTAATGAATATTCATTATAGCTATCTTTATTTAAATATTATAAGTTTTTAAAATAGATTTGTACCAAGAAATATCACCAATTTTCTTCCAGGCTGAGTTGTTCAGCATTGGATGCATTGATTGTCCGCAATGTTTTTGGTACAGGTGAATCATTGAATTTCTTCAACCTGGTGAAATCAAATTTGGGCATTCCTAGATTCCTCCAATAGTGACAAAATATGGGGTTTATATATTGCATTTGCTTACAAGTGAGGTTTGCAGCATAAATATCCACTATTAGCTTTCTATTGGTCACATTTTCTTTCACTTAAAGTTTGTTATTTGTAAAATTAAAAATTAACATTTAACCTATGCACAATTTTAATATTTAGAAACTGATAAGGAGTTGTGTAAATGTTTTGTTTTTGTACTAGCATTGAACAAGATACTATAAATAATTTTGCAGAACTCGGGTCACATGACAGATTGATGGTATGTGTTCCCTGCCAGTAAATTAATTTGTACATTTTTAAAATCAACAATGTATTTTTTAGATTATCACTGACTAAAAAGTAAAAAGAAAATAACAGCGATGTTAAAAAAAGTAAATAATATATTTTCTCATTTAAAATTATAATTCAAATAATTTATATATATATATGGATTTTCTCAAAATATGAAAATGAAGATTATTATGATGAGTTAGAAGTTAACAATTACAAATACCTTGGTCAGATTATTAATACAGATGGAAACATAATGGATGAAATTAATCATAGAATTAAACTTGGTTGGAATGCTTTTGGTAGAAATAACTTGATATTGAAAGGAATTATGCCTGTGTGTTTGAAAAGGTAAATGTGTTTTACCAGTTCTTAATTATGAATCTGAGACTTGGACACTTAATAAAAGAGCAATACAGAGACTTCAGACCACTCAAAGAAGTATGGAAAGATGCATGTTGGGAGTAACAAGAAGAGATCAGAAATGCAATATGTGTTTAAGAGAACAACAGATGTTAATGACCTCATTGAAAAAATTAAAAGACTAAAGAGGAGTTGTACTTGACATATTTCTAGAAGAGATGATAATAGCTGGACAATTGAAATCTTAAACTGGATTCCAAAAGATTGTAAATGATCCAGAAAGAGACCACATGTGAGATGGAGGAATAAAATATGAAAGTGTGCATGGATGATGTGGGGAAGAGGAACTAAAATTTGAAAAGATTGATTGAACTTGGAGAGACATTTATCCTGCAGTGGATTGATAATGACCCGGTCTCTCCAAGTTCAATCAATCTTCTCTGATCTTTAGATCCATCCCTCTCACATGTCATCTCTTTCTGGGTCTTTTACCATCTCTTGGAATCCAGTTTAAGATTTTAATTGTCCAGCTATTATTATCTCTTCTAGCAATATGTCCAGCCCAACTCCTCTTCAGTCTTTTAATTTTTTCAATGAGATCAGTAACATCTGTTTGTTCTCTTACCCATATATTGCATTTTTGATCTGTTCTTGTTACTCCCAACATGCATCTTTCCATACTTCTTTGAGTGGTCTGAAGCCTCTATATTGCTCTTCTATTAAGTGTCCAAGTTTCAGATCCATAATTAAGAACTTGTAAAACACATTTACCTTTTCAAACACATAGGCATACTTCCTTTTAGTATCGAGTTATTTCTACCAAAAGCACACCAACCAAATTTAATTTTATGATTAATTTCATCCATTATGTTTCCATTTGCATTAATAATCTGACCTAGTTATTTGTAATTATTAACTTTTTCTAACTCATCATAATCAATCTTTATTTTCATATTTTGAGAAGATCCATATATAAAAAAAATTATTTGATTTATATTTGTCTGAAGGTTTTTAATGTTGGTATATTATAAGATGTAATATGTTGGACTATTTCCATCATTTATGAGTGAATGTTGAATGTAAAGAAAATTTTAAACTTTATTTAAACTTTCCGAATACTAACAACTTGTTAGTAATAACACACAAATAGACAATATAGGTTAGTAATTACACAATGTTTCGAGTAGTATTATTCTCCACTTTTCTTCAGGTGTTGCTGGCCTATATGCACAGTGACAATATTCGCTTAGAAGTTGAACTCGCACCTTTAGATTCATGAATATCGAATTTTAAGGCAAATGCTCTACCGACTGAGCTATTCTGTCAAGGCCTTTGACAGAATAGCTCAGTTGATAGAGAATTTGCCTTAAAATTCGATATTCATGAATCTAAAGGTGCGAGTTCAACTTCTAAGTAAATATTGTCACTGTGCATATAGGCCATCAACACCTGAAGAAGAGTGGAGAATAATACTACTCAAAACATTGTGTAATTACTAACCTGTATTGTCTATTTGTGTGTTATTACTAACAAGTTGTTAGTATTTGGAAATTTTAAATAAAGTTTAAAATTTTCTTTACATTCAACATTCACTCATAAATGATGGAAAAAGTCCAACATATCACATCTTATTTGATTTATAATTTTAAATGAGAAAATGTATTATTTTACTTTTTTTTAAAAAATGCTATTATTTTATTTTTACTTTTTAGTCAGTGATAATCTAAAAAAAATACCTTGTAGATTTTTAAAATGTACAAATTAATTTCCCTGTGGGGAACCTGATACTATCAATCTGTCATGTGACCCAAGTTCTGCAAAATTATTTATAGTAGCTTGTTCAATGCGAGTACAAAAACAAAATGTTTATACAACTATTTATCAGTTTCTAAATGTTAATATTGTGCATAGGTTAAATGTTAATTTTTAATTTTAAAATTAGCAAACTTTAAGTGAAAGAAAATGCTATCAATAGAAACCTAATAATGGATTTTTATACTGCAAACCTTGCTTGTAAGAAAATGCAATAGAGGGGTAAAATTTAATATATAAACCCCATATTTCATCACTAATGGAGAGCTCTAAGAATGCCCAAATTTGATTTTTCCAGGATGGAGAAATTCATTGGCCACCTGCACCAAGGACATCATGAAAGATCAAGGCACCCAATGCTGGACAACTCAGTCTGGAAAAAAATTGGTAATATTTTTTGGTTCCAATCTATTTTAAAAACTTATGATATTTAAAAAAAGCTAGCTATAATGAACATTCATTAAATTATAAATTCTCAATTACTTAAAATTCAATTTTCTATTCTAATTATTTTATTTCATTTCTAAATTCATATGTTATGATATGCCATAATTTCAAAGGAGAGAATAATTAATTTAGTATTATAGTATTCCTGCCTTCTGCCATTTTTCATTTTAAATCTTCATGCTGTTAGTTAGCCACCAACTTCTGTTTTTGTATTTCATAGCTACTTTTATTTTTTAAATAGTATATTTTTGAAAAATACTCAGAAGAATTTTTTTAAGGTTTGTGAATTATTATTATATCTGTTAGTTAGATAATGTCCAGGAATGATCGGGGGGGGAGGTATATGTGTTTGTTAGACACCAATTTCTGTTTTTGTATTTTATAGCTACTTTTATTTTTTACATAGCTATGAGCTTGTTATCTATGTTTAACTACTTAATAAGCATTAATCTGTTATTATGGTTTGTGAATTATTATACTCCTCATTGTTATAGTGTTGAAAGTCAGAAATTTTTTTTAAAATGTACTGTATTACCATCATCAATTTGGCTTCATTAATTTTTTTGGAGATTTATTATATTTTTGTTTAATTTCATAGGCTTTTATTATAGTTTTTTTCCTTTTATTTCATAGGCTTTTGAAAATAGCAGTCATGAGTTTTTTGGTTTTTATAATTTGCATGTTACTTATTATTGATCAAATTCTTCATGCATGTGTGTTTTATATATTAGACCAATTTCTGTTTTTGTAATTTGAATTTTATAGCATTTCTATTTCTTTTTGATTTGCATTTTAGAAGGATTTGTTCGATTTTTAATTTTTCTATTTGTTTGCCTTAGCATTTTAATTTTACATCGATTTCAAAAATTTTTGAATAAAGATTTGTGCAGGTGGGGGGTTGAGGATTTGTTCACTTGTTTGTCTTAGGCATTTTAATTTTCCCAGTTCTTGTCTCAGGCATTTTATTTTCACATTGATTTCAGTGATTTTTGCATTTTTAGTTTTTCCATTTCTTGCCTCAGACATTTTAATTTTACATCAATTTCAGTAATTTTTGCATTTTAATTTTATATTGATTTCAGTGATTTTTGTGTCTTAATTTTCCATCGATTTCAGTAATTTTTGGACAGAAATTTATCACTTGCAGGCTTCTTGGTGGTTTTTGGTGGTACTGCAGCATCACCTAGTGGCACAATATGTGTAACCGACAATTACCAATGCAACTGGTTGTTTTTAGGTATTTAACATGTTAGTCCTGATTTGGTTTAAGGCTTGACACTGCTAAGAGATGTTGAGTTTCTTCTGCCACATTACATAAGGTACAGAATTGATTTATTTTTTATATAGATGGTGATACTAAAGAAAATGTGATGGATGACAAAGCATGCAGGTTAAGATGAACTAGGAAATCAAAAAAAATTTAGGCTCCAGATACTACTACTACTACTACTGCCACTGCTACTATTGTTGTTATTATTGTTATTATTATTATTACTATTACTGCTACTGTTGTTGTTGCTATGATGTTTCAACAAGAATTTTTATTAATCATTTGGGTGTACATAGCATTACATAACATTGATTGTAAGGGTTAAAGGTGCAATCATGTTGTACAGATTTTTATATGGATTGATTTCAAGAGTTACAATAATCAGGTTTCAAGGTATATTTTTTTACAAATGCTGCTATTAGTTTTGGTAGAGATGGATATCAAGTTTAATCATTAAAGCCTTAAAAAAGAGCTTAATATAAAACTTAATTTCATAGATATGTAGACATTACCTAAGATTATAAAATCTGGTGTCATATTAAAAATTATTTACAGTCACTAAATTAATCTTTATTATTGTTCTTTTAATTGTTAATCTTGTAGTATACTAGGGAGGTAACTTATAATTCATGTAGTATAAAATCAAGCTATGGATGCTGTACAAAGAACAAAGTCAATGCAGAATAGAATTTCATATGGTGACAGCTGGTAGTCTGATAGTGGATGGACTTAAAGGTAGTTAGTGAAAGTGAGTTTTGTTGAGGGTAATGGGTGGTACCATTGAATGTTATTTAATGTGGTGAATGTTGGAATATGACCTATTATAAATTGGATGGTTGTTAGTAGTGATCAGATTGCAGCAAAAATTATCTGGGGATGCAGTATTGTTGTTCCAGGTCTTGATTTGCTGAAGCTTATTGATGAATATAGCTGATTGTCTTCTGGTGTTGTTGCCAATCATGAAGATGCAGTGAGTACACCAGAAGGCATACAGAGTGAAAGTTGTTGCACTTGTTGTGGGAGGGATTGTTGTTGTTGTTATTATTATTTTTATTATTGTTGTTGTTGTTGTTATTGTTATTATTATTATTATTATTATTATTATTATTATTATTATTATTATTATTATTATTATTATTATTATTATTATTATTATTATTATTATTATTATTATTATTATTAAGTTTCAACAATAGTAAACTTTATTGATCCTTTTAGTTACATAGTATTACAATGCCATAGCAAGATACATATTGAATCTTATTATTGTCAGTTCAATTTCAAGTGCTACCATATTCATTTTTTAAAAAGTACATATCTATATGGGTAATTTTACATGAATGTATCTACTTTAGGAATGTTAATTAATCACATTATTGTCCAATAGGAGTAATTTCTGTATAAGTTCTTCATAAGATGAGTTTCAGTCCCCAACCAGAACAGTGGGGCTTGCATTCATGGCAAGAATTGAATTTATATTATAACTTATAGATTTTATCTTTTGCTTTTCTACTGGCATATATATACAAGCACTATATTCATTGTAATTATTTTTGAGTCAGTGTTACTATTAGGTTTGAATCAATGTAAAGTATTTTGAAATTTTCAAAAGGGCAATCTTGAGCAATTACTATTCCAGTTCCTGTAGAAGGGGAGGATGAATCTCTGGAACATGCAGAGAAGCCCTGGCCCCTCAGGCAGGTAGCTGGATTTATTGCTGAGCCTGCATATATCTTTGTTTCTAATAATCCTGTTATATGGGCTCGGATTTGATTTATACAATTTGTGACTTTGAAATTTTTATTGATTGCATTAAGCCCTCTGACATTTAAAACAGCAATTTTAAGTTTTATTAATATTTTTTTTTTCCTTTGAGTTTAGGAATTCATGTCTTTCTACTTTTCTTCCCCAATTTCCACTGCATCTTGAAACACCAGGCCACTCTCTTCATCCACTGCTACAGCCCAATTATATATTTCCTGCTCACTGTGAGGATTCTCTTGTTCAATTCTCACCTTTTTATATCTTCTATCTTGTTTTGGTGGATACCTTGGTTTGCGCCTATCTTCAGTGTGGATTTTTATTTCAGTAGGCAGATCTGGAGTAATAGCCTCCATCATTTCAGCAGATGTTTTCTTAATAATTGTTGGCCATGGTATGACTTTGGTTAAAATTTTGTATCTTCTATCTACATGAGTTACATCTTCAGTTTCAGTCTCGAGTGCCATAATTTGCATGTAGTCCTTATTCGCACTCTTTGACTGATTTTGTTGGTCACATTTCATATGGCTTACCTTTGCTGTGATTCTCTTATCCTCTTTTTCATTGTTTAATCTCTCTTGCTCATAGATCTGAGCTGGCCTTTCCTGGAGTGCCATTTTAAGCTTACTTTGATTATTATTATCTTGTATGTTGTCCAGTGGCTTATTTTCCACTTTTAAACCAACTAGTTCATGGTCAGCCTCAATGTGTTTGATGCATTTTATGTTCTTGTTTTCCATCGCTTCCATTGTATCTTCTTTATCTGTTTTTTGCTTACTTTGTTTATTATGTTGTATGCCATCCAGTTCCTTATTTTTCCCTTTTACATCATCTAGTTCTGGGTTGCCCTTAATGCGTTTGGTGTGTTTTAGTTTCTTGTCTGTATTTGTTTTATTTTCTGTGGCTTCGATTATATCTTCTTCATCCGGTTGGTTTATTTCTCCACATTTTTTATTATTTTTTTGCATACTGTCTCTATCTATTTTTGATCTTTGGTGTTCATCAGGTGTATTTTCTATTCCAGTCTCAGATTCCGGTCTTTGATTGTTATCTTGATTTCCTTTTTTTGATTGTTTTTTTATTATTATTATTATTATTATTATTATTATTATTATTATTATTATTATTATTATTATTATTATTATTATTATTATTATTATTATTATTATTATTATTATTATTATTATTATTATTATTATTATTATTATTATTATTATTATTATTATTATTATTATTATTATTATTATTATTATTATTATTATTATTATTATTATTATTATTATTATTATTATTATTATTATTATTATTATTATTATTATTATTAAAATTTGCTTTTATTTTTCTTATATTATATTAAATATTATAAAAGGAAATAATAATAATAATAATAATAATAATAATAATAATAATAATAATAATAATAATAATAATAATATTATTATTATTATTTCCTTTGTATAATATTTAATATAGATATAAGATAAATAGTAAAAGCAAATTTTTGAATGAATATAGTATGTTTTTGTAACTGCTAAAAATATATAATCTTTGTTTATAAAATCCAAAATATGTAATTTTTAGAATCTATCACAATATATATCTGTTACTTTTATTATATTCATCTTTTTATATATAATTCAACCGATGACATATTACCCTGAAGGCATATCAGTCTAATCTTGTGATTTTTAAGATAACATCTCCAAGTGATCTGCGGACACATGTAATCGCTAAAATGTGTCCGCAGATCACGTGAACACGGTACGTTAAAAATCACAAGATTAGACTGATATGCCTTCAGGGTAATACGTCATCGGTTGAGTTATCCAGGTCACATGCTAAAAAATATTCAAAAATGAAAAATATCTGACACAGGTCAGGCAAATACTAAAAAAAAATAAAAAAAATGTACATGCATGCGTCAAAATATTATTCTCAATTTTAAAATACAGCAGCGCGTAGCACTGGAATTGGCGGGGGGCCTCCGGATGTTTTTGTCGAGCTGCAGGCTCGGCGTACACATATATCAGACATTGTATTACTCTCATAGCTGTATGATATAATTCAGAAATTAAAAATAAAATTAAAACGTAATTCAATGTAAGTTTGAGAATTGTAGAAATATTAACAAAAACTTTTTGAAAATTTTAAATAAACACCTAAATAAAAAAGACATGATCTAATGCAAATCTGGTATTAATGGCATCCAGAAAACTCCACACTTTTACATGCATTTGATAATTTTAAAAACGTACTGCATATTGCAAAATTGATTTAAAAAATTATTTCAAATTATTTACACATTAAAAACGTAATGTAGAAATATTAACAAAAAGTTTTTGTAAATTTAAAATAAACAAATAAAACACTTTACCCGAATTAATGCGAATCTGGCATTAATGGCGTCCTTGTTATCACATGCATTTGGTAATGTATATTCCAAATTTGTTTTAAAAAATTATTGAAAATTATTTACACATTAAACGTAATTCAATGTAAGTTTCAGAATTGTAGAAATATTAACTAAAAATTTTTGTAAATTTAAAATAAACAGATAAATAAAAAACACTTTACCGGAATAAATTATTTACACATTAAACGTAATTCAATGTAAGTTTGAGAATTGTAGAAATATTAACAAAAAAATTTTGTAAATTTAAAATAAGCAGATAAATAAAACACTTTACCCGAATTAACAGCTCAAAAAAGTAACTGTGATGCCGTGGATAGCAAAATCGCAATAGACAGAAAAATCAAAAAATTTCCCAAACTTCTCTACGAATTTTAAATCTCGTGAGTGAAAAAAAAAAAATTGACTCTCTGATGGATTAATCACGCCAGTCATTTGGTTACCATGACAATGTTGTCATGCAAAAAAACGTTGATGTCTACAGGAAGGGAAATCGGTAAGTCAAAAACGTCATCGGTTGAATTATACACAAGTACCATAAATTCTCATTACAAACTAAATCTAACAAGTTAAAAAAAAATTATTATGTCAAAAAATCACAAATATATAAATACCTGAATTAATCATAGCTGATATCTTTTAAACTTAATGCACTAAGCTTTTCTATTATTAGTAGTATTTTGGAAAATTGCTGCATAATTTTTCCTTTCTTTAGTTATGAAAATAGAAGATGTCATTAATAGCATTTGAGTTTATTTGCCCAATATTCATTTTCAAATTAATTTAACTCCATTATTTTATTCACTATGCAAATCAGTTTTTTCTTCCCATAAAAATATAGCTATACAATTCTATATCATATTTGGATGTATACAAAATAAATAATATAGCTTATATTTATCTTGTACCATACCATCTTTTTAATTAAAACAAGTGGTCGATCACACATTGGTTAACAATTAAATTTTTAACTGCTTTCTTCTTTTATATTGTTTCACAAGAATACTTCTTTCACTAATTTTAGAACCATACCACTATCCACAGAACAGTTTCTTGATTTTACCTTAATTAGTAAGCACTAGCATTCAAAACTTGAATCCATCCCATCCATTGTCCATCCCTGACCACTTTTATTTCCTTTATGCAATTCAAGCTTATAGCCTGCAATTCCTCCCCCCAAAAATTGTATGGTTTGAGTTTAAACTAATTTGTTTGGATGGATATATAGATTTGACAGATTAATTTTTATATTAAAGAGATCTCAGTTTTATGAATTAATTTGAGCCTTAAATCCTAGTTTTCACTGATAAGACAAAAACTGACAATTTGGTGTCCATTAATTTCTCCAGATTGCTATAAATGGCTCTAGAATAAGGTACTTTTGAAAACTTATATGCATATTATGGGATATTGTAATAATATCATATTTTTAAAGTTTCATGATTATTGGTAATAAATTCAGATATTTTTCGGACTTCACTTATTTGAAAATGATTATCTTAATTTCAATCTTCTAATTTCTGTTATATAACATAAACATTAAAATTCATTATTTTTGTTTGTTTAAAAAAACGCCAGCTTTAATAAACGGGAATAATAAAAAAAATCACTCAAATTATCAGTACTTTCGATTATTTATCAAAAATAAAAATTTTACATTTGATATGCGCACATGGATAGCTTGCGCACTATAATATAACATTAAACTCTGAAATATTCGTTCTGAGGTTGCTTACTGGTTTCTAGTGAAAAACCTCTATGTTATTTTAAAAATCACAAAACCTTAATAAATGAAAGTTGAAAGTTTTTAAACCTTTTTTTCGCTGTTAAATTTCTTTTTTTTTAATGTTGAACTTAATGCTTTCTGCTAGTTTCAATGGACAAAAATATTTTCTTAATATTATTAAATGAAAACTGTGTTTGGCGTTGAGTGATGTTTAATAAAAGAGAAACCATGGTCGCGGTGCCTGTGGGAATATGACACTTTCCCATCACTAGGGATATTACAACCCCATTGTTTATTTTTACAGTCGGCGCATTGACACTCAACGTCTAACTCTGATTAACCTGGAACATTTAGCTTTAGCTAATAACAGCTATCCATTTATCATCTAATATTTTGATTAGCTTCCTAGGTCGGCCGTGGCCTCACTACTTGAAAGAAAAATCTTAGTGTTAAGAGGAAAAAATCGTTCATTGTAAATATACGTATTCTCTACAAATATATTTCACATTTAACTAAATGATTTTTTAAAAAAATTAAATAGACAATTTAAAAACCGGGGGCTTATTTTTTTATTTTAAAAAAAGTCTATGTGCGCACATATAATCTGTAACGTGAAATTTTGTATATATACACTAGTATAGAAACGTTTGTGCAAAGGTATATGATTGCACTAAATATCTAATAAAGAGTAGACCTATACAAAAGCATATATATACACACTGACATATGCGATAGTGGGATTAAATTTTAAGTACTTGTATCAACATTTTGAAATATTAATGAATTTTTTTATACGATTTTATTTTATTGCGAATGTCTCATTTTTCTTTTGACTTTTTGTTTATTATAACTGACAGGCAGTATAAAGATTTTAGTTTAATAAATAAAAAATAAAATAACTTTCTGAAGGAATTTATCTCATGCATCAATAGGGCTGCAGTTAAGTAAATTGAAATCAATGGAAAACGCGTTCTAAAAATAAGAATATATTTGGAATCTGTAACCTTTATTATATTTTTAGTCTTACGATTATTTAATGGTTTTTCAGAATTTTAAAAAAAATATATTTTTTTTAATTATTTATTATTTCTTAATATTATTAAAATATCAGTTCAACCCTCAATTCACTACATAATGTATGTGGATGTATATAAATATTCCCATCACTTAATAGTTAAATTCATAGTAATTTTAAGATTTATATAAGTCAAATTTATATTAATTTGTATAAAATAAATGATCTGACCTAATATCTTACCACAAAAATTAACGAGAAATACAAGCTTTGGAAGCAAAATAAAATCATTCCACATTCTTAAGCTTACTAGTTCAGAGTTGTAATTAAATTCTTTTTTTTTTTTATTCTTCTTTCATTTTGTATAGTCAGACTAAGAATTGATCTTCTAAATTAAATCCATTACAGTAAGCTAGACTTTAAAAGTAACATTTAGCAACCAAAAATAAAATAAAATATTAGAATGATGTCTTTTTTTCTTCTCAAGTACTTATTATTGGGAATAAATGCTTGCTAAAAAATGTGCACTTACAAACTAAATTTGTAATATGAATTTTTTCTACAGTACAAGCTTTATCATACCTGCATTTGTGTAAGGGCTTTGAACATGCCATCATCCAATGATATGAATGGCTGAAGAATTGGAGAGTGGAGAGAATTGAAGCCTGATTTGCTATCTTAATATAAACCCAGTACTGATTATATATGTGTCTGACAGATGATGATCCGGACCAACTGATGAGTGTTGGTTCAGCATAAAATATGGATATTGGAGATTATTTATCTTTTTCACATGTACGTGGTCATGTGTATTGGTTGTATAGTATGGAGTAGATAACTAAAGGGATCATGAAAGTCTGGGTTCAAATTCCTTCTAATAATATATATAAAATAAAACTAAATAATCCTACAGAATTTATGTTATCAATATAAATTATATAAACAAATGTCCAGCATTTTCATCAGCATTTTATTCTACCTAAAAGCAGATTTTTTGTAATGTTGATATAGCTGTTTGATACTTAATGTTTATTTATACAATTATAATTGCATAGACTTACTTCTCATTCAGTGATAATGGTGTTAGTGTATTAAAGATTCCTACAAATTTATTATTTTCATTCATTATTTTACATTTTGATCTATTTATGAATAATCTTTCTTTTACATATTTATATGTTTTAAAATTTTAATAGAAATTATCTATATATTGTACTAGTCAAAAAACCCACCAAAAAACTGAATTCAAACCCAACTCAAGCTCAGATTAGTAGAAATCAACGGCACAGTGCTATGCACCAAGAAACTAGCTCAACGGTTGGTGAGGATCAGCAGGGCCGGCGGAAGTGGGCATGCAACGCATGCTAGGCATGCGGGCGCTGGCAGAAGGAGGCGCCAACAAAAATTATTGAGAGTAGATTATTGAAAATCATATGAAGTCATATTATATCTTATTGAATGACACACACAAGCAGGCCTGCACACAAGCTCTGCTTAATATTAAAAATATAAAACAATCAAATCTATTATTTATCATGAACAATAAACTAAACATAAAGTTTATTATATTACAAATTTCATATTGTAATGTTTATATATATATATATAGTACTGCTTATAGTAAACTATAAGTAACTTTCTAGCTAGCAATATATAAATAACACACACTAAAAGTATTATAAATTAGAACTTATGTATGTATATGCGTATATATATATATTAGATCATGTACATAATTTTGAAATCGTAAGAAAGTTATAATATTGAAAATAAAACATTTTCTAATTTTTATTTAAATAATAATTTGATATAAATATTCGAACGTGTATGTAATATATATTATAGGTATAATTCCAGTAAACTTAATATAATTTTCAGTTTACTTTTATTTTATATATTTTAATCGTTGTCAAAAGTCTATTTTTTCTGCATACTAATTAGGTTTGCAAATTAATTACATACTTTGCTTATGATGTTTATCCAATTTTAAAATCTTAGTAAGAACTTGTAAACAATAATTATAATCCCAGAAAATTTTCTATTGAAATAAAATCGGCCTGGCAGGCCACCTGTGTTAATTAGAAAATATATGATAACAAAAGAAAATCTGCCAATGGTAAAACTAAATTTCAATCAAGCGTAAAAGCTGGACACTTGAGTTATTTTAAAACCTACCATTTTAATTAATGGCTGAATATTTCCAATTTATTAGCTGCCTTTTTTATAAACAATAGTTGTTTTTGGGCAAGTATTTTGGGATCTAAATTAGCGATATATATTTAAGTAAAGTCTAAATATAATTGGGCTTTTATTTGAAAATTATTTTAAAGTGTCAAGAAAATATAGAACAAAAACAAAACAAAAACAAACATTAAAAACAAAGGATCACTTAATAAATATAAAACAACTCTCAAAATACTCAACAAAACCAACTCCCCATCCAGAACTGTTGAAAATATTGAAAAGATTTTAGTAACAAACAGTTAAGTGACAACAAAGTATTGTGCCAAATCATATCAAATTTTAAAATTTAGAAGATCCAGCTGAATGAATAAAATCATGACAAACAGTTTATTTTAGTAGAAGCCCAAAGAAAGATATTATATCGAACATACATCTAATTTTTTTTTTTAAATTTTATTCAATTTTGAACTCTGTGTTTTGCTTTTTTGCAAACTTTTGATCTACTGAATCTAGCCTCATAGAAGGATACAATAATTGGAGAAATTTAAGTACAACTTTACACAGACATGAAACTAGTATGGCTCACATAAAAGTTTATTGAATTGGAATGAACTTGAGAAAAGATTAAAAAAAAAATTACTATTGATTGTCAATCTCAAAATTTATATGAAATGGAAAGAAAATTGGAGGAGTGTTTTGGAACGGCTGATTGAAATTATCAAATTCCTTGGTAGTCAAAATTTAGCATTTCGCGGATCATCTGATAAATTATACGAAAAAAATAAGAAATTTTTTAAAATTAATTGAATTATTTGCGAAGTTTGATCCCGTTATGGAAAATCATGTTGAGAGGGACCTAGATCAAAACAATAGAGTACATTATTTGAGAAGATAGCCAAAATGAATTATTGGAAATTTTAAGTACAGCAATTAGGAAACAATTTTATTATCGATAAAGAAATCCAAATATTATTCTATTATTTTAGATTGTACACCAGATGCAAGTAAAACTGAACAAATGACCATAATTATTCGCTTTGTTTTTTGTAATAATGGAACGGTTAAAATTAGAGAAAACTTTTTAGGTTTCATAGATATAACAGATTCCACTGGACGAGGTTTATGTACAACAATAATTGAACAATTGGAAAAATGGAAGATTCCCATTGAAGACATGCATGGTCAAGGGTATGATAATGGGGCCAACATGAAAGGCAAAAAGGCTGGACTTCAAAATTTGATTTTAACCAAAAACCCTCGTGCATTTTACGTACCATGTGCTGCTCATTCTTTAAACTTAATCATAAACGATGCGCAAAGTCAATGTAGATACAATTGGTTTTTTTGCAATTGTTCAAAAAATATCAATTTTTTTTCATCATCTTATAAACGTGTCAATCCTTTAAATTTATTAAAACTTTAACTCTAAAACAACCATCAGAAACACGATGGGAAAGCAGAATTGATGCAATCCGGCCTCTACGGTATCAGTTGGGTGAAATTTATGATGCACTCTATGAAATAATGAACAACGAATCTTTTAATAGAGAAATTCAACATGAAGCTCAATCACTCTGCACTAACCTTAAGGATTACAAATTTATTTGTTCTTTGATAATTTGGCATGATATATTAAATAGAATAAATCCTGTCAGTAAAATGCTCCAAAATGTAAATATGAATGCTTCACTTGCTTTAGAATCGATCGCAAATCTAAATAAATTTTTACGAGAATATCGATCAGATTCAAATTTCAAAAACATTCTCAAAATTGCAGATGAACTTAGCGAAGAGGTTGATGGAGAGAAAGAATTTAAAACGCCAAAGAAGTTCGATCAAGAAAAAATTCGTCAATTTGATTACGAGCATCAGGCGAAACACCTCAAATACCTGAAGAAAAATTTAAAATAAACATGTTTTTTACACTTTTAGATGTAGCGATTAATTCTTTAACAGAACGCTTTGAACTCCTCGAAGCATGTTATAATAATTTCAATTTTCTATATAAAATATCAGAAATTAATAAGAGCGAGTTACAAGCAAAATGCAAAGATTTAGAAAATATTTTGAAATTTGATAACAGTAAAGATATTAATGCTACAGATTTATTCGACGAATTATGTGCTTTTCGAGATATTTTTCAAAAGGATTTTTTAAATTCTCAAAACCCTTTCGAAACACTTAATTTTATAGTTTCTAATAATTTATCTATGCCAAACTTATCAATAGCTTTAAGAATATTATTAACATTACCTGTTAGTGTTGCAAGCGGTGAACGCTCTTTTTCTAAGTTAAAATTAATTAAAACTTACTTGAGAACAACTATGTCACAAAAACGGCTTGTTAATTTGGCATTAATTGCTATTGAAAATGATATTTGTGCAGAACTGGAAATAAATACAATCATATCAAGGTTTATTAATATGAAGTCAAGGAGTATAAAATTATAACATGTTTTGTAATGCATTTACTTTTTTTAACTGTATTTTCTTTTTTTTTAATATTAAAAATTATTTATTTACATTGCCTTGTTTGTTTCCTTAGAAAGATTTTGTACACTAATATTTATAACATGAGGTGGTATACATTAAAGTGACCAGATTTTAACATTGGTAAAACGGGACACCATTGACCGGGGGGCTGATTAAAAATTTGGTTTATATGGAGGTTTATATAGATATAGCGACATTAATAATAATAAATTAAATATGTATGTTTGTAATATTATCTTTTTAAAAATTATTTCATTTTATAAATTGTAAATTTATTATTAAATTTGCTAATATTTGTAAATTTAGAGGTTAGAAAATTAAAAAATTTTAAAAATAATGGGTTTGTTAAAACAGACAGTGACGCAAATAATAAATATGAAATTTTAAAAAAATATTTGAGATTAAAATATGTAAATGTTTTCGAAAATTATTTTAAACATTTAAATATTTTAATCTCAAACATTATTTTTTTTTAATTTATTATATATATATATTTGAATCACTCTGTCTATTTTTAACAAACACATTATTTTTAAAATTTCTGCAAATTTTTCTAACATCTAAATTTGCCGTGTTAAATTATATATTATTTCATACAAACCGTTTGTATGAAATAATATATAATTTAACAATCAATTTTATGCTATTTTTGATATCAAAAATAGCATTACATCGTGCATTCTTTCTAAAAATCATGACTTTTTTAAAACGCCATGGGACACGGTCGGGTCACCTTAGTAAACATACATATTGACAGGGGCACCAAAATCAAATTTGCATGCAGGCGCCTAGTACCCAGCGCCGGCCCTGAGGATCAGAGACCCCTTATCTGACACTAATATTGGATAATCAATTAACTAAGATAATTTTTAAATCGAATCATATGTATATGTTCGGGTTGCCAACACAGACAGTGAGTATTAACATTAAAATAATTATGAAAGAATTAAGAACTAAGAAACCAAGTGTGTTTAGAAAATATTTAATAATAATAATTTGTTTGGTTTGAATTTTAAATAAAGATTAAATTAATTAATTCTAGTCCTTAAACAAAGTTTATAATTATAATACGAGTGGCGGTCCTTATTATATGCCAATGAATAATACGCAATATTTGAAAGTCTATGTCTATGCCCCCAACAAGAAATAAAAGGCATATAAAGGTATTCCTTAGTAAAGGAAATTATTACTCTAATTTTATATGAAAGAATGTGATATTTATTTTCACATTCGCAAATCCATTCATGAAGAGCAAGATACGTATTTTAGGGCATAACTTTAATCTTTATTAGAGAACTTATTTTGAGATATAATGGAGAATTTGTTGGACTTCAATTTAAATCACTTCATCATGAATTACGAGCACCAGAGTGGGCTTTACCAGAACAGAGAGGCAACGGTGCTGACGAATTATGAACTATAAAATGAAATTGAAAGACGATAGCTAGTCGATAATCGAAGTCCTATGGAGGCTTGTGTCTGACCAGTCTTATGCCCTTTGACTAATATGAACAGGAAAGGAAGTGCTTTCTTCCTCAATAATTTAAAATAACAGAAATATGATCACTGACCAGCCTAACGGAGTGGAAGATTGCCCTACGTCAGCAACATTCGAAGATGATGATTTGATGGTCATTGTTTGAATACTAAAACCCATATAGAATGCTCTACATGATGACTTGATCAATTAATTAAAGTCAAATGAGCTTTTAATGAAAACTATTTTAAAGTATTTGTAAATCATATTAATTATGTCCCAATCATCGTGCTCTTCCTGAATCTTAATAGCGAGTAACAGAAATTTGAATTAGAATATATTTTATTCCTTTATCGGCCCTTTTGCAATAAAAACATTTTAAGATTATATATGAATAAATAAGTATTAGTGAAATGAGAAAATAGCGGTGGCATAGATTAGAAGCGGAACTAATAATTTATCATTAGCCAATTATAAAAATAACAATCGTTTAATAATTTCTTTCGACTCGATGATTGATCGAACTGTATAAATCTAGTTCTAATGGGCAAGAATTAACTATCAGAATTAATCTTATATTACTTGTATAAGGCAAAGGAAAATGAAGGAGATCATCATGTCGAAGGATTATTGGCATATAATTAAAAATAACAACATTAATAAATTTACTCAATAAATATACATAATAAAATAAATGAACCACCATGTAAGAAAGGAAAGTTAAAGACTAGAGGTTGAGAGAATTACGATATAATAGCATAAATAAAAGTAAGTTTACACAGAGATTATTACACAAAGATTATTACATTTATAAAAGGAAAAGAGCTCTTAAAGAGAGTGTAAAGTAAAGTTCGGAACTGGCCAGAAAGTTTAAGGTTCATTATGGAAATATATTACCCATTTCTTCTGGGCTGGATCCTTAGGTTACACATCCGAGTTGGTAAAAACATAGGCACCATTTGATTGATTACTTGAACAGCATTTTATTTGATTTTGGCAGCCTGATTTGTCTGGAAAGAATTTAGCAGCTCCATTGAAGATTCTCAAAGGGCTTCAGGAACGATAACCAGATTCCTGATGTTTAGCCCCTTACCATGATAGGAACAATTTTTGAATTCATGATTTTGAACAGCACATAGTTTACTGGCACTTTTCTACAATAAAGATAGCTTCTTTTTTCCAAACTTTTCAGAGCTATATATATATACTGTCCTCTGATGCCTTCAGGCTAGTGCTTCATTCATTATCAGTGTTTTTAGATTTACTGGTTGTTTTTAGATACATTCCTTCAATAAGGCTTTCAACCTCATTAACTTGAATTCATTTTCTAATTAGAAAATGAATTCTTAAAATCAGAAAATGATTTTAATTAGGAAATCCTTATCTTTTTTTCTAATTAATAAAACTTTAACTATTGTTTTTGGAAAGGGAAAATCTGAAAGCTTATCGAAAGAATGTAGCTTTTAATCAATAAAACTTTAGCAAATTATTTAAAAATAAAATCAAACATTCCTTTCGCAATGAAACTTTCGAACAATTATAAATATTTAAAATTTACAAATATATACGCACAATCCACGCAGTTGTAATATATATAAATTCATGAATAATTTTCATGAATTTATTAATAGAATTGATCAATTTAAATCTGAAAGAATTAATTTTAATACGTATTTTATAAAATAAGTTTCCTTTATGGAAATTAGCGTAGATTGAATGTATAAAGCCCCATTGCATTGGAAATTTAAGGTTAGTACTAGGGTTTGAAGTGGGCTTATGGTTAGATGTCATGAAGCTAGGATTGAACTCAGATCTGACTGCTTCAATATTTTTACAAATAACTATTCAGTTATGTTGTAATGAAGCAAAGTTGTGATTATTAATTAAACACATAGGAAGTATGTAAATACTTTTAGCAAAAAGCTTTAATCTTTATCATATGTACCTTGAATGTTTTGACTATAGGGGGATCTCTCAAACCTCAATACAAGATAGTGACTTTATAAAAATAAGAAGGCTGTTCTTATCTTTATAAAGTCGCTATCTTGTGTCAGGGTTTGAGAGATCTGTCTATAATCAAAAAAAGACATTATTTGACTATTATAAACATTTAAGGTGCATATGATAAAGGTTAAAGCCTTTCTCTAAAAGTAATTACATTTGTTTAAAATTCATTAAGCCAAAAATGAAATCAAGTGAATTTGCTTTATGCTTAGTATCAAATTTTTATAAAAATCATAAATCAAGCAGTAATACTTTATTAAATTTTTGTTTAAAGTATTTTAAACAAATATAACTAGTAAGTGGTGTAATTTCAATTTATAATATTTAGTTTTAATTGATAATTTTCTTCATTATATCATAGCTGAAAAGTTATTTATAAAAAGATCTGGAAATTTATCATTAAATTTTTAACATTCAATCTTGTAGCAGAACATTTTTTTGACTGAACCTAGGATCTGGTTGGATTAAATTTCCAACATTTTATTTGGTAAAGTTTATCTTTATTCTTTATTATGTTTTCAGAAATTTTGAAATATTTATTAGAAATATATGTTTGTAAATGAAAATTATTTTTAATAATATTATTTCAATTTGCAAATATAAAAAACGATAAGTAAAATATATAATCAAAATAATAACTTTTTCTTATTAGATGGATACCACATTTCAATAAAAAAATTTAAATTAAAAGATAAATTAGATTTGTTTTAACTTATTTTCTAAAATCTAAATGAATTATTATTCAGATTGCTTAAAGCTAATGAAATGCTTATTTAAAATTTTAATTATTAAAAAATTCCAAAAAAAATCTGCTGTGTTTAATATAAATGCATTTGTTTATCAGCAATTTCAAAGTATGGATGTAAATTATTGATTCCTTTTCACTTGTTTTCTTTAAAAGTAAATATTATTGAATAAAACCTAAATCTACTCACATTATTTTTTTATAAATATAAATATCACACAGACATTTTGGAAAAATAATCATAAATATGTAAACAAACAATAGTAAGTATACATATATTCCAGATCTTAAAAAAGTAAGATTACTTTCTGTGTGGAGAGAACAAGAAACCAATAATAGTATGTCAGTTTATTGTTAGCTCAAATGTAGTAGGTGAAGCAATATAATAATGATATCTTTAGGATTTTTTAATTAATAAATCAATATTGTTTTAGTTGCTATTTTCCCCCATCAAATGCATGCAAACACGGAAAATAAATGCCAAAGATAAATGCAAGAGAATACATCAGAGAGTATTTATAGTGCCACTTAAAATTAAATCTGTAAATTGTGAATTTTTTTTTTATCTGTATGTATATAAACTATAAAATAAAATTAAACAATGAGAAGATTAAACATAGAATCCCTTTATCAAAAATTGTGCCATGTTTAGTACCTAATATATATCTTTTTTATAATACAATTTAACCTTTAATATTCTTAATTTTCTTAACCTGTTAAGCATGTTATTACAGAACACAATCATTGGCTTTCCTTTCAGCTGTGTTTTTAATGGGGAAAAAAACATTCACCATTTATTTTTTATGTTTTAGTTAAATTTTGTTAAAATATAAATTCAAATAATAAAATTTATTGAAAAAATAAAACATATATTTTTTCAAATAAAAGCAATAGTAAAAAAAATCTATTATCTCAAAAAATTTTGCTTTTGTCTTCAATCTAATATATATATATATAATGAAAAAAAAATTATAATTTTTTTTATTTTAGAAAATAATAGTATTTTTGAAATATTAGTAGTAACCTTTCTAATTTAAAAAAAAAGAATAAAAATTTACAACACAGTTTTAAATAAAACTCATTTCCTCTCTGATATTGCATAGCGTGATTTTTATAATCAAATATATTTACACAAAAGCTAGATGTAAACATGACCTACTCATAAAAAATAAATACTTAATAATATGTCCCAAAAAAAGAAACAAACAAGTAAATAATACATTCATTTTTTTTGTCATCAATGAGGAAAAAAGCTATGTAACAACAGAAGTATACTTTCTTCTAAGAAAGAGTTCATTTTTCCTAGAGTAATCAAATTCTTTTCCTTGAAATACTGTTTGTTGCTGACTTCTTGGTACAACAATTACAACTAAAATATTCACTATTAAATAGTCTTCAATCATGATACTCTTTAAACAATTCTATTTTCATTGAAATTTTTTACTCTTAGTAATTTAAACAAATTTGGGGCATTGAAACTTTTTAATACAGATTGCAGCACCAACGTGAGTCTAACAGGATTTTAAACTTTAAGGTTAATACATCTATTTTATTTTTCTATGTGTGAATTAATGTTATCTATGCATTTAAGTTAAGATAGTTCTGTTAATATATATATATTGATTAATTGTATAATAAATATAACTTATTTAATAATATAAAATATTGTGAAATGATATTTCTTATGAATATATGCAGTGCCTATTTTATGTGTGTGTGCTGATGTATATATAATCACAAAAAAATGTTATTTAAAAAAGTAATTAATGAAATGTATAACATTTAAATAGTAAATATCAATAAGAATGTTAAACTATTCTGTTTTATAAGTAATTTTAAATAATCTTAAATTTAAATCTCAAGAAAGATAAATTGAAAAATAAATAATTATATTTTCATTTATCTTGCAGTTCTCTTTGTGTTTCAAGAAAATTAATTTTGTTAAATGTATATTTCAAGCTTGATTTATTATGATTTTGTAGGCACATCCTGTTCTCTTTTATTTACATAAAATCAGTTTTATTTAATTTAGAATATAAGGTTGAGCCATTATGATTTTATCAATGTAATTAATGGAGAAAGATTGATTTCTGAACAAATGAAAATTCTACAATTATAAGCTTAAATTAGAAATTTTAGAACAATTAACATTGTCTTCATTGGAATTTTAAGTTAAAGAACTTTTGGAATATTGAATGGATAACATTATAGAAATAATTTTATATCAGAATAAATGCTTCAAGTGATTATAGATTACTTTCCCTATTTTTATTAGAACAAAATATTGTATGGTGTATTGCTAAATCCATCTCAATTGTGACCTAATATCGATAGCAAGTATCAAATAGATAATCTTAACATACACCAATTCTTTTGTAGATAATTGATAAAAAAAATTTTCAAAATCATCAATGATTATTTAGTGCTGCTATGAATGGGGTATTAAAGTATACAATCATACCATCAAAAAACTTTACAGTCCTGAAAGTGGGCATCATTCTAAATCCATCAACAAAGACAACCATCAATCTCTTTGTTTATTATCATTATCATTAATCCTCAAAGACTGAGTTAAGTAAACTCCCAACAGAACACAACTCAGATAAGATAATAAAATAAAGACAATTTCATAAATATAAATTCTGATTTTAAAGTATTACAATAAACTTTTATTGGTATAGACTTTCTATGTATTTATTATTCGTTTAATTTATAATCATTATCGATTTTTTTAAGAAGTAATGGATTTTAAAGGTTTATTAGTATAGTTGTATACCAATATTGTAACTCTTATCAATTAGAAAATTAATTCATATTTTGTGTTCTGCAAGATATGCTACTAACCTACAACTATTCTAATTATATCTTTTTTGTATATATATATATATTGGAGTTGCTAAGAAAGTCAAATAATATTTAAATATTGAAATAGCTGCATAACTCAGCAGTGTCTTATCAATTGTAGATCATGGGCTCAGTGTCTTTAGGAATAAAAAGCATTTCACTAGAGATGAAAGCTTCATTATATTAAAGTCATATTTTATTTTCAGAACACAGACACTTTTTTGAATTTCATTCTTCTGTTAAATTATCCAAATATCTACTTATCAGTTAATAATCAATGGCTAGCTGCATTTACTATAATTCAACTATCTGAAAGATAATCTATAATTTTTTTTACAAATCATCATCTTTACTTGGAAAAAATGTTAAGTTTCACTCAGATTTAATTCATAAATTATGAGTATGCTCAGTGGATGGATTTACTTTAAATAAATATATAACATGCAAGTAGACTGGGTCCTCTTCTATAGACATAATTTTTTGTATGATTTAGAATATCACAGTAAAATATTTCATGGTTTCTCAGAGCATGTTATTCTAATTATGAAAAACCAGATGATTTTAGTATGAATGGAAGTGGTCATTAATATACTTTTCATTAAATTCTTAGATATGTTTTTTTTTAAAAAATCACTATGATTATGTTGATATGTGGTTGTTATCATTTGCTTAAAGCAGCAAATAAATTTTCCAGCATGAAATCTAGCATCTAAACTAAATCAAAAAACACTCCTCTTTCCCTGTATTTCCTAAAAGTCTACCACAGAATATTAATATTCTGTAAGGGAGTTGTAGTTATTTTATAAAAAGATGTTTTTCTAGGGATTTTTTTCAAAGTAATTATCATATTGAATTGTGACATCAAGATTACTGAATTAACATGGTTCACTTTTCTTATGATTATAACAAGTATGGTATTAAATTTTCTCCAAGTACCATGGATAGCACCATGATAAAAGTAAGTTTTCTGGATTAATTTCTTCCATATAAAAGTTTTATTTGATTGAAAATAACAATTGTACTCAATCTTCTACATAAGGTTTTGAACTTCACACAATTCTCTAAGCATCTGATCATAGATTGATTAAAAAACAAATAGGAGTATATGGAAACAATTTTTATGGGAAAGGATAACATCCTTCGTGCAGTGATTATGGTGGGCATTTTATTAAAAATTATCATTAAACCTAAAAATACATATTCAAAAATTTTTTTAATTATAGTTCTAATTTAGTTAACTCTTAATATACTTAAAAATTTCATTTCATAGCCAAGATTTTTTTTTGGCTGGAATAGCACTATTAACATGGCCCAGAACACAACTTCTTACATGACTTCATTATCTTTGTTCAGTGTTTATCAGTAACAATCTTCCAAGTGTCAATGTGCATGTACTCACACATTTGACCACAACAACTTTACATAAATACATTAATAATAATTACTAGTCATTTGTTAGACTAAATATTATCATATTATTTTAGTTCAGATATAAACTTTAAACTTAAATAAAAATCCATATAAATATTCTTATTAAATACTATCATATAATATCATTAATCTAACTCCATTTTTCTTTTCCCCCCTATTTATATCTTTAAACTTCTATTTTTACCATACACATGAATAAAGAGATTTAAAAAAGTAAATGACTCTCAAGACACATGACAGGTTGTGGCCAAGAGTGCTAATTTAGACAAAATAAATCTTATGAGCAAATGTATGAGAGTAACAACTTAATATTTATAGCTTGTTTTTTAGTAAATTCTAAATTTGATACAAATTGCAAATAGTTTGAAACATGTTAAATCCAGATACACAAAAAATTGATAGATAAAATATATCGAATTACAATAAAAGGAAGATTCTACCAAGAAAATGTAAGTTATCTTGTTAATTTTGTTCATTATTCACTTTAAGCTATGCAGCCGTATATTTATTATTGGTTATAAAAATAAGCCAGAATATAATTTTTCGTTTTTTAATTTTTAAATTACTCATTTTTCGCAAATTAATGGTATACAAAACTTCTCTTGTTTTATATTGTGGTTTTCAGTTTAAAAAACTGCTCTAATGATGAGTTTCTATAATAAAATGATTTAAGAGGATGGAAACAATTACAATTATTATCTGTCATGGTCAATTGCTTCCTTGAAACAAAATATTACTGCTTAGATACTCAGTAGTCATTCTAAGCAGATAACTTAGCATTCATTTTATATATATGCACAGGATTTTGGGTTTGAATCAGGGATAGAGCTTAAAATTTTTGTATAGTTGAGTTTCAAGAAAGCTTGAGCTTTTTCAAATAGCCAAACGAGAATATCCTTCAAATGAGTTGTATATATAAAGACCTAATGGGAAATAAGGTGATGAAGTCCGAATCTTTTTAAAATTATTGTGAAAATAAAAAAAATGTATGGTTAATATTTAAGACAAAAATCAGAGAGATTTTTGGCCTGCAACTGGTTTTAATATATTCAAATGTCTTAACCTATGAATAAATTAATATAATAAAAACTAATCAGATATTTTTCTTTTATAAATAACGTAAGATGTAATTTTACTCTTATTAATTCCAAAATATCTATTTTATTAAATTAATAAAACAATTTGTATTTTTAGATAGGGTCTTTACATGATATTTCCATTAAACTAATTGCGTACTATCTTTTGAAATTTTCGATTTTTCCCTTAATAAAGTAATTACAGTATTTAAAGTAAAATCAAAATCTTATTTTCAATTGTTATTATAAATTTATAAGCTAATAAAACGCAATTGTCTACTGCTAACGATTTAATGATTATTTTTGTTTGAGTTTTTCCTTTGTTTTTTAATGTATAACTTTTTATTTTATTATATATGAATAAGGTGTCTGCGCGCGTGTCTGTGGATGAATAAAATAACAAAAAATGTGTTAGTGAACACTTTTTTTTTTTTTTTGCTTTTCGTTAAAGGAGTATAAAATTACAAATACTTAACTTTTTTTTTCTGAGTTTAAGAATTCATAATGTTAACGCCTGTTAGCTAAAGCATCAATAACTAAAACTGCTGAATTGTTTTGGTTTCTAATATCAACAATGTTTTATGCTGTTCAGTGCAATATATTGGAATATTCATGGGCTAAAAGGTCCTGGATAGAAATAATTTTTTTAAATCTCAGTTCAGTCAATTAAATGAAACTTATCAATCATCATTTGAGTACTCAAATATCACCTGACCTCTCAAGCAACTACAACTGAATCCAGTTGAAAGCCTTCCCAGCACTTCATAATTGTCTGCATTAATAAAGCTTTGCTCTCAGTACATTGTTTATGTACCTTTTACTTATATAACTAAATGATTATAAATTAACATTTTGAAATATAATGATTGCATTTATTGCTTTGAGTAATTAAGTAATTACAGTGATAAGAATGATAAACTTGAAAGTTAACTTTTATTCACCCTGTTATTTTGGAGCCCAAATAGCATCTAAATTCTTGAACTGCTAACCTCTCAATTATTTATTAATGATTTTACTGATAATAATAATTTAAAATCTGCAAGACTCAACTATGGTCATAAATTTATACTTACTAAATGAATAATATGTGGAATTATAGTAATAAAATTGACAAATTTGAAATTGTGGCATCACTACGGAATTCAGCATACACTTGAACATTCCATTGTTTTATGTATTACAACAATAAATTGTTTGCTGAACTTCCCTTTTAAAGTCATTGCTTTATGCTTGAGTGGTTGACTTAAGTCATATATTGAGGCTAAAATTGGTTATATTATAAAGTGACATCACTTATCAGACAAATATATAATGCCTACAAAAACTGTAGAGTTAAGAAAAAGAGAACAACCATGAAAGAGGTGGATAAACTTTATTTTAATTGCAGTACTAAATGTGCCTTTGAACAGTCTAAATGACAGTAGGTTCTGAAGAAATACTATTTATATGGAAACCAGGAATCAAAGCTGATTTGATAACCTAATAATAATAACAATTTCTAAGAGGCAGTCCTGATACTAAAAGGTCTGAGAATGTGTTCAATAACAAAATATTAGTATATTGATTAAGTCAAATATTTTTTTTTACTTGGGGAAATATATATATTCTAGCACATGCACGTGTACAGTGCAACTGTTCCCAAAAGCTATAAAGTGTTATTACAAAAGAGATAAATAAAAACAAATGAGCTGAGCACTTTCAATGGATCTTGCCTTCATAATCATAGTTTGCTAATATGTTTAATGGTATGCAAATATGCTAATTTCATTTCTTCAATAAAGCATAGCACATGTTCTTTCTGTTTATGGTGTCTTTGTCTTATGAGATGAAGAAGGCCTCTTTAATTTTTCTTTTAAGGTCATGTCTCTCTCTACACACGATTGTGGGATTGTCTGGAATACACTTGTGGTGACTTGTGCTCTGGTGCCAAAAGAAAACTGAATAGGTGGAAGGATCATTGAGAGCTCTATTATATGAATATTTATGTTGTGCTAATCACATGCACAAAGATGCTCTGCTTTCCCCTTAATATGTGCCTTTACAGTTATTGTTGGAGCAAGCAATATTATATATTGTATGGTGGGTCTGTAAAAGTGGAGTTTGATCTTTAATATTGTTAATTAAATTGTTGGAGTTTGGGGGGGGGTCGGAAGCAAAGCAGATATCTGTTGTTGAGGATGGGTTGCAATTTACTGTGTAAATTGGAGATGTATGGTAGCAATAATCTGGGTTTTTCCTGTGTGATGTGAGTGTTAAGCTGTTTATTCTGAATATGTAAGATTTTTTTGTCAACAATGATAAGCTACTACAAGACATTTTAGAATATCACGAAAATAATATTGCTTCATTTTTTGATTTTATAGACAAAATTAATAATAATACTGTAGCTGATTAAATTGATATTATTTTTCATTAGACATCACAGAAATGTATTATTTTACTGAAAGATGAGATTTCATAAAGATTATTGAACAATTCTTAATAAGTAAAGGTGTTTTCCAGTATATTATAAAAATTGTTATTAATTCTTTGAGAATTATGAAAAATATTGCTGCCTTTTTTTTTGCATGTAAATTCTATAAAATATCTAAATATTAGCCAATGGGTCTGCCCTACAGTTGCATAAATATGTAATTTTCTTTGTCTAAGTATGAGGAGAAAATTTACAATAATTGCAATTTTATGGGTATTAAAATTTACAAAAGATATGTCAATAATGCTTTTGTTTATAGACATGAGGAAAGAATTAATTGACTTGCAGGTGGACTGTTGAAAAAAAACATTAAAAGATGATAGTTTATTAAATTATAAATGGGTAATCAAGATTTTGCAAAGAAGGACTTATATATATTGTAAATCAGAAATTCCAGATAAGTATACAAAATATTGAAACATTTATAGAAGACTTGATTGAAATTAGATATAATAATAAACAAATTTATTATACTTTGTGTTAATTTAAAATAAAGATATACTACTTTAAAGGAGCAGAAAGTCAGTAATGAAAAATAGACAAGTGCATAAACTAATTTTTTTAAGTATACATAGACATTTATATAATGTTTCATTTTGTGCTCCATCTAATATTAATAGATTGGTAAATAATTAAAAAAGTACGTCTTTTAAACAAAAAGGTAATATTGTATATCAAATTTTATGTAAGTGCAAGGCTTTACATGTAGATAAGTCTTGATAATAAACTTTTTTTTCCATGTCATCTTTCTTTTATTTCAAATTATCTTAAATAATCGTTCCTAAATATATGCCCAGCTTCTTTCTCACATATTTACTCATCAGTCACCTTTGTAAAAACAGCTACTCTAACTTAAGAAAAAAAAAATCAAACAATAAAAAAGTAAATATAAGTTAATCTGTGAATCACAAATACATTAACATATGCCACATGTTAGGCCAGGGGTCTCCAACCCTATGCCCACAGGCATCATGGCACCCGCAGATCATTTTATGTGTGCCCGCCGCAATATTGAACACGATAAAAAATTATTTATCTGATACAAATAAATTTAATTTTTAAAATTTCTTATAAATTATTGTATTATATTGTAATCAAATTGCAGGGCATACTATACTGTTACAGCGTAAAAGAGTTTATATGTTAAAATATTCTTTTTGAAATAAATATTTTTGTACATTATGTGTATTATTAACAATATCCAACTATAAGTTTACACTGAAAAAATAAATGGTGCCCTCCACCTAGATGGTATTATATAATGTGCTTTTAAGTGCAAAAAGTTTTGGGACCCCTGTGTTAGACCTTAGATTGCTTTTTTTTTCGTTTTTCTTTTCTTTTTTTTTTTTACTTCTTTGAATGCTGTATTTGAACTTTTACAGCAAACATTTGTATTGAAAACTCATTACTTTTTTAACCTCAGCCATATTCTACCAATAAAATCAATTATGATTGTTTTTTATTTGAATGTCATTAAGATAATATTTATAATATAATAAAGGGTCTCTTTCTTTCATAAAACAATTTACCAAAAATATTTTAAGGAAGTCTCTTACTATTTATTCCCTCACTGCTTTTACTATAATGAATTCATTACTATCCCATCCACAAAATGAAAACATACCAATTGATCTTATGATCTCAATATCATATTTTCATATTAATACATATTTTTAATAAATTTTTCTAGTGATTTTACATTATATTGGTAGAAAGTTTGTTTCATTTTAATACAACAAATTTCATAGAATAATAGCCCATTATAGTATTGCTTACATGAAAAAAAATTATCACAATGATGAAATACCCTATTTTGTAATTTTATAAATGCATCAGCAACATATCAGAGATTGGTATACATTCCAACATCTAAGACTACTTTTCTACTTTAAAAAACTAAGAAATATTCATCTCATTTACACTGGCAAGATAGTAATCCAAGTTATGAATTCCTAAAGATTTTTTTTTTTTTGTTATTACTTAATGTAGAACTTGAATTTTGTAAATTTCAACAAACAAACTAAAGCCCTTATAAGTTACTTTCAAAACATTGAGAACATTCTTTAGTTCAGTGATCTTCAACCCTTGGTCCATGGACTGGCACCGGTGTTTTCTGCCAGTCCCTGCTAGATTGGCAGGAAAGTTTGTAATAACAAAATAATAAGAGTTTAAACTTTTAATTAATATAAACAATTTTTATTTATTTTTTCATCTCATTTTTACCCAATTAAAAAAAAAGTAACAGAATGAAACAAAATCTAATCAATCATACATAAATTAATTTGTTTTTCTAGTTGTCACAGATGTTTATGGAAGGGAGAGGGTAGAATTAAATTTTTTATTATTTTTCTAAAAAAATTCAAAATTAAAAAAAAAGTTTTTTATTATACAAACTCCATATATAACTTCATTTTGTATATTTAACATTAAATACAGATATTACATTTATCATAATCATTGTCATGTAATTACACTAGTTGTGATATTTTCCAACATTCAGGTGAATACCATTTTATTCTTGCATGTTTTAACAATGAAATAATAAATGCAGCAATGCAGTCACATTAATGAGAATGATTGTTATTGTACTGTTTTCTGTAGCAGTATGACTGTGCAACTTAAGAAAAAGTGTTCACCATGTGAAGGTAAGCAACACCATTACTATACACAATAACTAGTATGTTGTTTTGGTCACTTATAACAATTATGCTCATCTAAGGTTAAGCAGTTTACATCTTTAAGAAAATTTATCTATAGACTTCTGCTGGTCCATGAAACCTTATCATTATTTTTGCTGGTCCACAAAATTTTATCTTTATTTTTGCCAGTCCACAGGTGTAAAAATATTGAAGACCATTGCTTTAGATCAGGGATGCCCAACCCGTAGCTCACGAGTCACATGTGGCTCGAATTGCACTCTTCAAAAAAATTGATAAAATATTTTATGTTCCTTGATGGCACATGCACACACTAAAAAATAAACATTTTTACAATACAAACAATAATGATATGCAGTGTCAGGTTTCACATTAAATAAAATATATTTTTCCTGTAATTGTAATTTATATGTATGTTACCAAATTTTTAATAAATAAAATGTATTTACATTTTTTTTCTTTTTAACATATTACACCATTTTTTTTTTTTTTGCTGTACACGTTTGGTTTGGTGCTATATATATATATTGTGTTTAGTGCTCTTGTATATATTGTTGTTTTTATCGAGAAAGATCCTTGTAGACGTTTGGTTTGGTGCTGTATATATATTGTGTTTAGTGCTGGAAATAGTTTTTATCGAGATAGATCCATGTACACGTATATATTTTGCTGTATATATCGATGTTTAGTGCTGTAAACAGTTGTTTTTATCCGTGTACACATATATATTTTGCTGTATATATATATTGATGTTTAGTGCTGTAAATAGTTGTTTTTATCGAGATAGATTCATGTACACATATATATTTTGCTGTATATATTGATGTTTTCATTGAGAAAGATCCGTGTACACGTTATTTTGGCCACATTAGAAACGACGGATTGATACCAATGTGAATAGGCCATCCCCCCCCCCCACCTATCTCTCTACATTGCAGGTTTAGTACCCAAGTACTATGTTTATAAATGTAATATGAAAAATGTAATATATAATTGTGGCTCCCCAAATTTTTTTAAATTCTCAACTGGCTCGCGTCAAGTTAAAGGTTGGGCACCACTGCTTTAAATCATCCTTTGAACTGGAAGAAAACACAATCTATACTTATTGGAATTCTCATATTAAGAAAGTGTAGTTAATCTTTTTGGATTTTTATCACTTTAAATTAATAGCTTTATTATTAAATCTATATCATATTTTTCTACCTGCTTTATTAAGCTATCTATAAATTGTATCAAGAATCACTGATGTAATAAATAGAAATCAAAACACATTACTGCTAAGACCAGTTTTTATTTTATATGTTTCAGATTTTTATCAGCAATAATACTGGTTTTTTTTTTCATTATATTATGCAGAAATTTTGTAATACAATTAATATCAATGTTTAGTTAGCTTTTTCAGCCAATATTACAAACTTTTTTTGATAAACTGAGTCAAATGATTTTATCAAATTGATAAAAGCAACGTATAAATCATACTTGTTTTCACTAAACAATATGAGTCTCATGAGAGTATTCATCTATAACTGAAAGCAATCTTTGCAATAGAATTTTTGAAAATATTAGATAACAATGATTTTTTGTGATAATTATTGCAGTCTTTTATATCTTTTTTTATTTGTCTAAATTAGAGTAATAAAAGCATTTTTAAGATTAGATACTGTTTTTGAAATTTATAAATCCAATTTTATAAGTTCATGTATTTCTAAAAAAAATTATTAATTTTGACACTCATGTATCATTACCATAATTTACAACTTTTCTAAAATATCTTGTTAGAATCTACAGCCTTTCAATTTTTAAATTTACAAAAAAAAAAATGCTTTTTAATTTTTATCAAGGTTACTATCCTTATTTATATCTAATTACCAAGCAGGATAGATATTTCATTAAAATCTGTAATCTACATTTAAAAGATAAATGAAAATACTTTTTCTATCTATTCAAAATATCACATTATAAACAAGATCCAACAATGCATTTAAAAAGATAACGATATATTTTAGATCCAAATATTTTCAGGGCATTAAAAAAAAGGTCTAAAATGATCCCAATTAGTAAATGATTATATCTCCTTTGCAGTTTTAATTTAACAATTTTTTTAATCTTATTATCAATCTGTGAATTTCTGACTTTAAATCTTTATATAAATTATGAAGTTCTAAATTTAATTTTTTATTCTGGCCAGCACAAAAAGCAACATTTTTCTTTTAATCAAGTCACTAATGATACATCTTTTATCAGAGAATCAATCGAGATTATATTTACCTAAGCACAGACTGTGTCCACCATTCTCTTTTTAAAAGACTTTAATGTTTTAATAACATGTCAAGTTTGAATATCTATATTGTCAATTCTTCTATTTAAATTTTAACATGATGCAAATGATTTCCAAAGAACAAATGTCAAATTTTCCAAGAGAGTGCTTAGAGTAGGATATTAATGTGATATTTTGATATTGATCATAATAATCTATGATTGGTTCTCTTGTTAAATGCATATGTACTGTTAATTTCTTTTACACAAATTTCTAGTTATGTCACAACTCATAAAATAGCATTATTTTGAATGCAGATGTATTCAGTTTTTATAGCAAATTTTCTATCTGAACAAAGCATATGTAATTGTTAATTCATATGTTGTACAAAAACTCAATAATAGAAAACAATGTGAATGCTAATACCATTGTTTCGAATAAGTTTTGTTCCAAAGGTTGTTATTTTTACAAATAAGTGCTTTAAAGTTTCCAAGAAGTAAAATTTAGTTGTTTACTAGTATTGTTATAATACTGTCCATAAAAAATAAACTTTTTCTACTAACTTTAGGAATCTAATAATAGAGCATAGAACTAATAAATAGGCATGGGTTCTATTGTGTAAACCAATTTTTAATACTATTGACCTTTCATTGATATAATAATTCTAAAAATAGATGTCAAATTAGACATTACAATGAATCCAACATCACTCCATAGTCTGCCAAATACTTGCTCATATAAGCTTTTTTCTTCTGAAATTTAAGAATGTCTAAAATCGTCTGACAATCTATACTAATTTACATCTTAGCTAGTTTTTTATTCACTTCTTGAAGTATTCACATCAAGCAATGTTTTCACATTCTATGTATTTATATTTAAAAAATAATTGAAGTTAGCATATTTGCCATCATAACTCCCATTATCTTTTGCTTTACCAACATTATTATCACTAATATTACAACTATTTCTACCACCATTTTAATGAAAAACCCACCTGGCATACTGATCTAGCCAAATTTTATACGATAATTGATTTTTAGACCACCTTTTCAAATAAACAATCATTTGTGAAATAAAACTTCTGACAAAACTTACTTTCAAAATGATTTATTATTGATTGTACTGGAATATGAAATCTCAAATAACTATTACTTTTTACACTAAAAACGTTTGCAAAAAGAGAGTAAAAAAGATAAGTGAATTTCTATATGTACAACTAAATAATGAAATGTTATTACAAAAACATGCCCAATATCATTATAACAGTTACAATATGTAGACAATTGATGATATAAGAGTTCAGGATGACTGAATCATATGTTAACTTAAGTAACTAAAGACTTTACAATAAAAGAAAAAATAAAATAGAAATAGAATAAGAGAAAGAGCATAGAATAGAAACAGAAAAGAAACTGCCCAATCTTTGTTGAAACAATATCTTATCCTACAAGGTAGTAAGGAATATTCACATTGGGTACTGTTTATCCATTATTCACATTTAATCCTCAAATCTAGAACTTAGTTCACTATTTAGTACTTCTGAATATCATTATTAGCTTGAGTTCATCATTCTATATATATAATAAATTACTATTATTTTTTCTCTCACCCTATGATAAATAATGTGAATTAGAAAAATCATGGTTTTAATTTGTCGCATAATATTCCATGCTATAAATTTATAATATTTGCCATTGTTTATTAACATTTTTTGGGGGGTTTTTAACATTATTAGTAATGAGTACTTTAATAATTTTATTTTGAAAATGTTAACCAAAACTATGTACATTCAAGTGGTGCTAATATTTACAATGTATACAATTTCATTCTTATGGATGTTATTGTTTAAATTTTGTTTCTGTCCAAGATCATAATATATAACGAAAATGAATTCATTTTTTATTTGCTAAATGATTGAATGTAAATACTATGAGATTTATATATTATTTATTGTGTGCTGATGGTTTTTACTTTAATAATTAATAAATTAGTATTTACTATACAATATTTTATGCCAAAAATTTATTATATATTTACTATTTTTACATATTTTAATTTTAAGATTTGAAATACCACACACTCTTATACCTGATTGTATATATGTATGGGAGATGATAATCTGGACTAACTGATGAGTGTTGGTTCAGCACAAAATACATATATTGGTGATTATTTATCTTTTCTGCATGTGTGTGGTAATGTGTATCAGTAGTATGAGATAATGTGGATGGTTGAAATGGCTTGAAAGTTTGAGTTCAAATCCCCTATATTTATATTTTAATTTTATAATAATGAAAATAATTATTAGAATATAAATATATTTTACAAAAGTATACAATTCAAAATCTTAAAGTTTAACTCTATATAAAATTGTTAACTTGCAAAAAAAACATGAAGATTATTACTAGCAAATGTATTTGAATTTTCTCAACATTGGTTTCAGTACCATGAGTTTTCAAAGCTGATTTTTTGACTACCTCCATTCTACATTACTCTGTTGAAAAGTAGATTTTAAAAATTGATATTAATGATAAATTTCTTCATTAAAATTATACATTAAAAATAATTATAATCAAAATTTTAAAATCATACATGTTAAGATAGTATCTGAAAACACCATAATTTGCTCATTAAGGTTATTATTTTTAATATCAAACAACATTAACCTTATGCTGGTATAATGGGAGCGGGAGAGTTAATGATTATTGATAAAATGTTTTAAAGGGGTCAGCTACAAATCTAGTCAAGATAATGTGGATCACTACCAGAGAGACTTTTTTGCTTGTTTATTACTATTATAATATTTTGTTGTCTTCTATTGTAAATTTAGACATGCATATTCTTTACTAGATTGATCATGACACTTTTATTCTATTTGATTAGTTGATTTTTTTTTACTTTATCCTGCCTAGAATCAATCCAGAAACATTTTAAATACACATTTTTGCCATTGTGCTAAATATACCATGCATTAAAGAAATTGTTAAACGATTTTAATTAAATAAAGGAAGATTCAGAAATTTTTGAATTGTGATATTTTTTTGTAAAAAGTACAGATGTTGAACTCTTTCTTTTTTCAAACATTTTCAGATAAGTTAACATGGTTTTTCAAAGATATGTATGGACTACAATTCCATAGTTCACATTAATGAAGGGGTTGCATTTTCAAAAGATCAGTTATATGCGAATGCTATTGAATACATATAATACATTAATATTCTCAGCTCTATATGGCATAAAAAAACAAAAAACTTTCAGCTCTATATTAAAAATGTATTTACACAAACTTTAAAAAGAACAAAAACATAGAGCAGTTTATAATGTCAAATTGTTATTCCAAAAGGAAAAATCATGTGATCATTTTCCTATCTATAATTTTATTAAAAATAAAAGCGTTATTTTTCAACCTCACAAAATTTACAACTGCTTGTATAGTCCAGAAACAAAAAAAAATCACAATTCTGTGTTATAATTTATTTTCAAATAACAAATGAAAGATAAAATGTGGTGGCCAAATTATTATATAAGCCGAAGATAAAAGAAAAAAAAACATGTAGCCAGAGATTAATACAAAATTTTTATTAAAAAATTAAGCTTACTTTTTAAGTGGAGTGGAATTTCCAATTATTTATAAACAATAACTTGCAAAATCAAAACTTTATAAATCCATTTAAAAATTATTTTTAGAAACTAATGTTTCATTATATCAAATAATGAGTAATACTTTTGTAGTGTAATTTTCACTACATCATTCTTATGCTAGGTAGAGACTGATTTCTATCGACTTTGAACTTTTTGTGGAGGAATATAATTATAATATATGATCAAAGACATGAAAAATATAATCAAAGATATGTGAAAAAGATTTTTCTGCATGTCTTTGGCCATTTGTTTATGATTATATCTTTCCACAAGGTATTAAAAGTGAATAAAACCCAGTCACTATCTTGAACAAGAATGGTGTAATGAAAATTACACTACAGAAATATTATTCATTATTGGATAATCTCTAGTCTAATGAATGACTAATAAAAATTATTATTATACTTTCATTATATTACTCTGTGTGAGTAAAGTCTAATTTACAGTCTAATACTTAATAAGTAGTCAATTTCATTTAAACCATGGGTTTCATTTATTTACTATTGTATATTTGATTTTTTTTATCTACCCCTAATAATGAATTGTAATTCACTTCCAAATGTCAATGCCAATGTTACTAAAAAGGGAAAACATTTAAATTTAACAAACTAAAAAAAATGTATTGCTTAAAAAATTGAATGATGATGAATCAATACACAAATATGTGTAAATGATATAGTGTAAGCTCAACACTTATTTATAATCTTTTAAAAACCAAAAACAAAGTGTTTTTAATTTTATTCAAAATAACATTAATAGAAAAAATATGAGACATGGCGAATGTTTGAAACATTATCTAATCATTATTGAATGCTTTTGCAAATTATGTACTAATGGAGTTGATTTATTCAAAAGCATGGTCATCAATAGAGTAAAATTATTTCACAAGCTGCAACATGCTTATTAATATAGTGAAGGATGTCTTCACAAATTTAAATAATGCTATGGGATTTGTATGCATAAAGTTTGTGACAAAAATGTTCAGCTAATCATGAATAAGTTGCTAAATTCCTGAATGAACTTCCTCAGTTTATTGCTAATGAAAGTCTTAATTCAAATTAAACAGCATTATATTGGTGGTATGCTTGTAGATGAACATTAGCAGGCAGAAAATGAAAATAAGCTCATATGAATTGTGTAATTTAAAGAAAAAGGAACTATTGTAACTTGTTGGAATGCATCTGCTATTCACAGATATATATTAGAGTTTTAAAAAATCAAATCTCTTAAGCCTTGAAAAAAATTACAGTTTTTTTTATATCTTATCCAGTGCACAAATAAAAATTATTGAATCACAAATGATATAATGTTGAATTGGTTTTGAAGATTTGCATTCTGTAAGATCAAAGTGTATCTAAATGACTACAGAAAATAAAATAAAAACCTTACTTACTTTAGATAACTGTTCAGGTCATTCCAAAGCAGAATTTATGCATAAATATTATGTTAAGTCTGCTTATTTATCATACAATTACATGTCTAATTATCTAGTCTTTTAACTAACTAATACTGTATTTTTAAAGGTTAACTATTACTTCCTTTTCATGAAAGTTTTGTTAGATGTTGTAAATTTGGATTCTTATGTTCAAATAATTATTAAAGAATTAAATACTAAAGAGGTTCTTTGGCATATTGCTCATTAGTGGGAAGATATGAAAATTCTTGAAGCATGGCTGATATAAATTGTGGCTGCCTTACACTAACAATGTATTTTAAAAATTATTTGATTTTTTAGATTGTATATTAAATGAACAAGAAATTATTGTTGAGTTGCTTATTTATGAAAAAAACACTATATATGTGTTTCTGACAATATAATCATTTTTAATGAACAAATTGTTCGTGAATGGATATTTTTGTTGATAATGCAATTTCTATTGTGTATCATTCTATTGATTCAAAAGTGTATGGACAATGTTCAATATACTGACAAAAATGATGATTACAGTGATAAAAGTAATAATATAACTGATGAACCAGAAGAAATTAATGCATAAGTTATCAGCTCTTTGATTATATAAGGCATTTAATCAAATGATAAGAATCAGATGCCTTTATCACAGAATGGGAATAAATATAACTTTACATTTATTATAAGAAAAGCTAAATCAAGAAAAAATGAAAGTATGAAATAACTTCATCTTGATCAAATGTTCTCAAAAATTCTGAAAAGTTCACATGTTCAAGAAAATGTATAATTTATAATAGATTTAAATTTTATTATTATTTTTATTATAACTAATCTTTTTGAATCACAAGTAGTGTAGGAATATTTTTTAAACTTTTTTTTTTAAGAGTGTATTTATAGATATGCATTTGAGTATATTTCTGAATTGGAAATGAGGTTTAACACAGGTTTCATATTTGTAAAATAATTACATATATAAAAAATATTTTAGAAAAATTCAAACAGCAAATATTAAAAGATCCTAGTGGGTAACAGCTAAAAGACTTTTTAGATTCTCTGAAGTAAATTCAGAATCTTTGAGGGCAAGGCACTTCTGATATGTTTGCATCTTTTTCTGAAAATTCTGTTTTTTAAGCTACATGTCTTACTTTCATGTGTAAATTGCTTATCATCTTATAGCAGCTTGGTTTTGCATAAAATATCATATACCATTTACATCTTTTTATACACTTTATCAATACTTTTATTTGTATTACACTAACAGTTTTGACTGTCCTGCAGTCATCATCAGAGCTACAATATTCAAATATATAATTATACAATTTTACACTTATCCACACACACACACACACACACACACACACACACATATATATATATATATATATATATATATATATTGTAACCTAGTGTTATTGACACTTGGTTTACTTGGCATTATTTCTGCAGGAAAACAATGCTATTCTTTAAAGAAATAAAAAGATAAAATAACAATAGTAATAATTGATTAATAAAGTATGCTATTCACTCACTTTGGCATGTTTTGGGTGAATAACTAATAGATTTAATAACTCAATGTCATTTTTAAAGAGAGAACATGAATAATTTAATTGAGATATTAATAATTAGAGCAAATTAATATGGTATAAAAGCTAAACAGTAATTGATTTTGGATGGGTAGAGGGGAGAGTGGATGAGTGTCTTATCATAAAGCACAATAACTTCTGGTAATTTCTTTTTGTAAAAAAAAAAAAAAAAGAAAAAAAATAATGTTTAAAGAATTATACATCACTGATTGTTAATTTAATGTATTTATTATTATTTTTTTTATATTGTCAAATTACTTTGTAATCCAGGTAAATAATACTGAAAACTATATGATTGTAATAAGTTTTTCCTTTCTTTTGTTTATGTTATAATCAAATGATTATTTTTCTGTAAGAGGTCGCTAAAGTAAAAAAAAAAATATAGTCTGCTTTTAGTTTTCAAGGAAGGAACAGTGCTGAAATTTGGTAACTCAATTTTTTCATTTTATTTTGCAGAAATAAATGTAATCAAAGTAAAATTTTAATAATATAATGTGTGGCTAAATTTTTTTGATAAGATATCCTGATTTTCTTTGCCATCTACCTATTTAAAGACCTTTTATACTTAAAAATTTATTGTCTCGTGCTAAAGTTAAAAAATGACAGAATTAACTAAGGGAATCACGAAAAGTGTTATTATGTCTAAATTAAGGAAGATAAATGATTTCCAAATGAGAAATAATTATTTAGTAACTTTGTATCACTTGTTAATATTTTCTTGGTATAGAAAAAAAAAATAATAATTGAAAAAAAAATGTTGAGAAGCAAAGGAAGATTAACTAGATACATTTTTTTTGGCGCTCTTTCTGAATATCTCGTCTGCCTTTACAAATAATGCAATTACATATGTTAAAAATGTTTTTATTCATCAAGAATTGTCTAAAAATAATAATAATCATCATAATATTAAACTATACATTTGTATATTTTTTTTAAAAAAAAAAGAAAAAAATGAAAGACTTTCTTGAAGTAAATGTAAGAAAAAAAAATTATATACGTGCATTCTTACGGAGAAGTTACCGTTAAAAAAATTTATAATTCCTAAAGTATGAACAAAACCAAATATCTTAGTGACTTAATGATAAAATAAATGATATATTATATTATACATCAGTTGGAATTATTAAAAACTTCCTGTACACGTAAATTGACTGCAGTTATTATCATAATAATCTCTCGGAAAATTGCGCATTTTCGTCCATAAGTAAGCTAGCTAATAAGTATACGTATCGTTAATAAAAAAAAAAATATTGTGTATGTTTATCGTCTATCATCAACTGTTCGTTATGTTAGAATATGTATATTTTATTTTCTTGGATCCCAAAATTGTAGTAGTTTAATTCAAGTAAGAATTAATCTTCAATTCTGCTATATTTTTCTTTACCTAATTTATTAAACGCACAAAATAAGAGAAAACTTTTATTTAAAGGAAATAATACCATGCGTTTATTGTTTTTAAACTTGCTTCGTGAAATACGACTGGATAAAGCTCTTCACCTGGACCAATTGCTCAACAGAAAAACATTTTCTAATGAGAGAGTATGCACTTGTTAATTAATGATTGTTTAAAACTAAGTTATAAATGATATGTATTTTTTTTGTTATATCACATAGGTTAAAGTCTGTATGGTCAAGTGATATTTAATAGCCTTGTAATGACAAAGGTATGTTTTAATATAATTATTATAGGTTAAGTTGATATTTAACACGAAAGAAAAAAATCTATAAAATATGTTTTAATTATTACATACAATTGTAGGTAGAAATTTTGTATGTTAGATACGTAAAAGAAAAATATTTAGATATTTAAGGGGTAAAATAAATATTGAAAATTATCAGAAGTAACTAAAAAAAAAAAAAAATGCTATAACAAAATATTTCTTGTTAAAGTTTTGAAACGAATTTATACTGTATTAATTGAGGAATTTATTCCTAATTATTCTTAAATAACACATCCACTTTATTTAGTTTAAGATAGTATGCTACCAACTATTTTGAATGTTCCTTTATTAAAATTAAAATTATTATACTTTTATTCTATGATGTCCATTGATTTCAGATGTTGATCAAAGTATACCCGGTAACATAAGTTTATTATAATCAGTGTATTTACTTATCCTGCCCAGATATAGCATTGGTATATGCTTAATATTCGCATAGGTAATAATTATAATGTATTTATTTTGTGGGATGAAAAATGATCTCCCCAAAAGCTTTGTTTTCCATGAGAGGAAGATTTTAAATATAATGTTCGGGTATGTTTATAGCCCAAGTGATCGATTCTCATAGATAGGACGATCAAGAATTTATCTAGCATTTAGTATGCTTCATTCGTTTAAATCCCAGGAGAGGATTGTATTTGGTGTGTGTTCGTTGTATGCCCAAGTAAGAGGCAAGAAACCACCAAAATATTTTAATGTAGTAGATTACTTTACAGACCTTCGTGGTTATTCCATATTCCTCATGTGAAAATAAAGATAGCTCCACCATGGAAGGTGTTGATTATTGTGCTTAATTTTGAAAGTTCGGGCAAGATAAAGGTTATATTGGAGGTGTTAGTTCCTCAAGATCCACTTTAGTATAAATAGTGCGTTAGTAACTAAGATCAATATCTGTATTGTGCTGCTAAATATTGCTAGTATTTGACAAGTAAATCAATGGAGAAAGTAATTAAAATTGCGTAATTTAAAACGCTTATTTACTGAAGGAATATTCAAATGCAATATTTAATTCTGGTTAGTAATTAAATAATACTCATATTTAAAATTATACGTATGAATAAAATTTGTATCATAACTTAAGTTAGCATTAAGTTAAATGTAAGATGGTAAGTGTAACTTCTGATAACTGGCCTATAATTAGAATAGGTTATCCCATTAAAGACCATAAATAAAGTAAATGTATTAGAAATAAATTTAATATTTTGCGTATTGCATATGATGGGATTAATCATTTTTTTAAAAAAAAAAAAAATAGTTAGTCAATAATTTTGAATAAAAGCTTCTACAAGGTTACCAAAATTTAATAAACAATGTATTGGTAATGAAATGTACTTTTAGTTAATCAATCCATATGATTGCATACAGGAGAAGTAGTAACCTCTAGTCCATAACCAAAAGAGTATACAGATTAATGTCAGTTATATTTTATATTTTTGTATTACTATGGGATTATTGAATAAATGTTCATATATTTTTTTTTGTGATAATAATAAATTATAGTCTTGTTAAAATTTGTTGTAGATTCATTTTTTTTGTTTTTATATGCTAAATATAAGTGTTTGCACAATATTTGCAAAACCTTTTCTTGAGTCCGAAATCATTCCAAATTCTTAAAAACTTAATATACCAGATAAATAAAGTTAAGCAGATCGGAATATGTCATTATATTTTAGTTTAATGATAATTATTTATGGAGTTGAAAACTTAAGACTAAACATTCACCTTTGTGTAAAAAAAAAAAAATGAATTTATTCCCAAACCATTAACTTTGGTTGCACATTATTCCATTCCCATTTAGTTAAATTGTCTAAGTAATAAATCTTAGTTATATTATTGTGTTGTCATGGATGATGGAAGGACACAAAAAGCACCCTTGTCTTTTTATTATTCTGACTGAGATTCTGAAAAAAAAAAAAAAGGCTGTGTTATTCAAAATTATACGTCATTATTGAATAGAATTATCATCTCTTTAAATAATATAGCAGTGGATATGAGAGATGAAGACACATTGAATTTAAGTAAAATAAATGTTTCCTATAGCCGACCAGAATGCCAGTCATATGCGACAACACAATACTGCCGAGCATTTCCTTACATGAAACAAAGAACCCTGAGATTAATATTATTATAATTATTCTTTAAATTAATAAGTGATCAATTATTGTTGTTATTACAATCGTGGCATGGCTTAAGAGAATTGAATGTACAATTGTATTATATGAAAAGTATTTTAGATCATATTGGAAAATTAATGGATATGTTGCTTTATTTTGGTTGCCTTAACAACAACCGGAAAAATTAGTGTCATGGGTGCAAATTAATAATAAACTAATTAAAATTGGGTTAGAATATATATATATATGCATAATTAATACACAATATAAACAAAAATAATTATACATTTTAATATGATCTTTATAAATAATCATTTCCCATTTTATTACCTTATCTTTTAACTAATTTTATCAATATTTTATATTAATTTATTTTATATCACTTTGTTTTATTGTTTAAATATTATTTAATATAATAATTATAACTTTAACATTTATTTTACTATTTAACGCACATTATTATCATTTTTCTTATACTATAAAATCAACTATAATATGTGTTAAATAGTAAAATAAATGTTAAAGTTATAATTATTATATTAAATAATATTTAAACAATAAAATAAAGTGATATAAAATATTGATAAAATTAATTAAAAGATAAGGTAATAAAATGGGAAATGATTATTTATAAAGATCATATTAAAATGTATAATTATTTTTGTTTATATTGTGTATTAATTATGTTTATCAATATGTGGATAAGTGTAATAATTATATATTTGAATATTGTAGCTCTGATGATGATGTCAGGACAACTATTAGTATAATACAAATAATACAAATAAAAGTATTGATAAAGTGTATTAAAAGGTGTAAATGGTATGATATGTTATAATAGAAATCAATACATAGGAAAAGAAGAAGTAGAAAATTTTGCATAAAAGTTTGTTTCAACTTCTTAAATGATTGTGTTACTAATTTTAAGTGAAGTTGTAAAATTTGCCATGCCCCCTTCTCTTTGTTAAACAACTCAGTGTAGTTAGATGATGTAAACCGCTATAACATCATAAGATCACCATCTTATGCTTACACAATCTATTAACAAAGTAGCAACTTTCTCCGTACAATATTGCTACCTATTGCAAACCATAGTAATCAATGGATGATAGAAGATTAATACATAAAAATCACTATCAAATGCCTACTCATCCAATACTCTCAAACTAGTTTCTAGCTTATGAAAAAATAATGGCCATGTGATGTTGCAGTGGTTTAATACCAATCCTATACTAAGGATGTTGTTGACTATTCCTATTGAAAAACCAAAGACACCAAAATATGTAGAGACTGAACTGGATTTATATCAGTATGATTATACAAACAAATTAGCTTTGATTGAAAAAGTTATTATTTTCAGTTTGGGCTTTATACTTAACTAAAAACGTAAAAGATGGCTGCCTACTGGAAGGATGCATTAGATTCAAAGATCTAGGAGTAGTGCCCTCAGATCCAAGCCTCCTCGCTGCTAGTCTGGGGCTATCAGATGAATAGGCATTAGGTAGAGAATTTGATACACTAATCTTCTATCATCCATTGAATACTATGACTTGCATTAGACGGCAATTATTTTATGAAAAAAGTTGCCACGATGTTAATAGATGATGTTTTAAGTTTTTATTAGTAGTCAAAAAGTGTCAGATAATAAATGAATGCAGATTACTTTTGGTATTTATTTACTTTTTGAAATTATTTACAAAATCTTCAAAAATCGTCTACCTATAAACAAGAATAAAATTAAAATTATCTTTAATTTGAATATATAAATTAAAAATTTTCTTTGTTAAACTAGATAAAAATCTTACACAACAGTAATACAAAAAAGACCGATTTAACTACAAGATATCAAATTAATGGTGACATACGGCTGTAAATTATAAATCTTAAAGGATACGTGGATTGTATTGGGAATTTTAACTGCTCTAGAAACTCTTTCTTCGATGTTTGGAAGAAGATTAAAATTCTCTGCAATGACAACTCTTTTCTCTCTCGCTCGTTCTCTTTTTAATCACCATACAAGTCGCCAATTTTTAACTTAGTATTGATTGCCCTTCTCTAAGGTCATTTTTTCGAAGAACTCAGATGTCTTTAAAAAAGATTGTTTAATTTAAACTCGGAAATTTGTTTTGATTTGTTTGTTTCTGTGTGTGTGTGTGTGTGTATGTGAGGTTTCGTTTTACATATAAAAATAAAAGTTTTTTTGAATTGCTTTTACTCTCTTTAAATTATTTGATATTATATATTAGATTACCATGGTAACAATTTTATTTTAAATTATAGATCTTTTGATCATAAAAACTGCTCACAATTCTTTAGTGTACATTAAATATTGTACAAGTGAATTCCTTTTATATTATACATTTTTATAAAGTTTTATATATATGATTATTTATTTAATTTTATTATTTATCAAATTTTAATATTTGAAGAAAAAAAAAAATAGATTCGTGTATGAAATCGCATGTTTCTTTTGAAGAAAATAACTTTTTTTTTTAAACTTGAATTTTTTTTTTTTCAGAATATTATTGTAGTTTATACAACTGCTAGTCATATTCAAATTATAGTTATCTTTATAGAAAGAATTATTTTTTATTATAAATCTTTATCAAACAAATCTCAATATGACAGTATTACTTATATTAAAAATATGATTATTATATGAATATAATATACCGAAAGAAAAATATGGTTCTTTTTATGCAATGATTAATAAATAAATAATAAAAAAGAAAGACCCCAAAATCTTTGGACTTATTAATGACAGTTTGTTTATGTTTTTCCTTCTAACGCTTTAGTCAAGTATCTCAAAATTATGAGCACTTTACTGTTTTATTAAAATAAATGCATTTACATTATGGGCAATGAACAAGTAATGCATACTATTAAGACAATAGAGATATTATTTGAAAGAAATTTTATGCTTTAGTTATTGCAGCTTTTTTTACATATGTAGTTGTATTAATGTCAATTATAAATAGTGTTTTCATCGGAGATCTGCATGAGTTCTTTTTCTTTTGCATAAAATAGGACACAGTATATCTACATAGTATTATTATTTTATAATTTAAATGTAAAATATGATTTGTAATTCACTAATACTGCTAATATTAAAGCAATTTTATATAATTAAATGAATTGAATCTATGTGTAGTGATGTTTAAAATATTAATGAAGATGTGAAAAAAAATGGTTGTCAGAAGCAGCTACTCAGATTCCTTGATCTGGTGAACCAGATTCCAAAGTACTCAGATGAAAAAATTTGATATAAAATATGGTCATGATTCACATTACTGAAAAAAGAAAAAATGAGATAAATATATTAAGTTCAAATTATATACACTAAACAATATGTAAACATTGAAATAATAAATATCTCTTAGTCTCAATAGAACTTACAAAGTTTTAGGAAATTTTCAGATTTTAAGTTTTTAGATTTCAAGCCATTTTTTTTTTTCACGTGTCAAAGCATTGGCCAGGAAGCGAACCTGCAAACCTGGGACAACTGCTTGAAAAGCAGATGTGCTGATCACTCTGCCACCAATGCTTAACTATTTCAAGACATTTTTATTTAAAATTATAAAGTTAAGCACAAAGAAAAACAGTATATAAATCTATCCTAATAAGTTAGTTATAAGTTGTGATTATAATAGGACAATGCTTAAATATTTTATAAACCAAAAAAACATCATATAACTTCAACATACACAATGCCCCTCCCCCTCTCTCTCTCTCTTTTTCCCACTATAATACTACTATCTATTGTAAACTCTTGAAATCAATAAATATTAGTTAATAGTGCTTATTAAATCCATGTTTAGGCTATTCTAATTATATCTTCAGTCTATATTTTAATTTATTATCTTCATCAGTAAAAATGTTGAACCTGGATCTATTATGCCTCCATCTTACGTAAGCTTTCATCCAACAGCCACTTGTATTTGCTCTACCATAAATTTATCAGTCTGATATTGAAAAACAATTTAATATTTTGAAGTTAAGAATGCTTCCTTGCACAATTGAGTAGTTCTAATAACAGTTTATTTATATATATATATATTAGTGTCCTCAGTTTTATAATAATTGGATATGAACCATGTAATAATGCAAATTAAATTTGAATGTCAGTTTGATAGCTTGATAATAATAAAAAGATAAAAGATAATTGTTGGTTAAAAGGTACATTAAGACTGATAGATTTTATTGCATTAGACTAAGTCTAAACTACTCTAGAGATATATTTAGATAAGATAGCATTAATTTGGATTTAATAAGCTAGCATCTATTAAAATTACTGTAGTTTACAATATGTGACAGCACCGGAATAGAATATAAAGAGAGTTATAAACTTAAGCATGGTTTCAATAGAACAAATATATTTCATGGTATAAAATGTATTTAAAGGACACTGTAAAAAAGTGAAAAATTGAAACTTTTTACTGAGAAGAAAGTGTAAATGTAGAATGTAATGAGAAATTGCAATTATGTAAATTATTTAAGCTTTTCAAAAAAAGGTTTGCTCCAGAAGAAGTTTTAAAAAAATCAACTAAATATACCAAAGGACTAGCATAAGGTATATGTTGATATTGTATTTTAATGATCGCAATCACAAAATTGATCTTTAATGTTTTTATTTATGTCTCAATTTTTTTTTATTGGAAACAATGTTCATACTTGCTTAAGAATGGATTTTGTTTGTGCAGTATGATAATAGAAAGATATTATGGTTTAGAAAAAATTAGTAACAAATTTAAAATTGAAAGTGACTTGGTATGTATCCATTTTAATGCCAAAACAGAAACTAGCTACATTAAATAAAATACTTGATCACTGAAAACCTACTCTGTCAGAGCTTCTATTAATAAATAACTACTTCAAACAAAATTTGAAGAACATTTTAATATCTGAATTATTTATAATTATATAAAGAACCAAACATTGAAACAATTTTTTAATGATTTATATTTTTAAAGGTATTTCTAGTTTCAAGTCAATTCAGCTTTTTGTTTTGTTGGGAATATGTTTTATATTTATCTTTGTTTTAATTTTTGTTAATATTACACTTCTAGTAATAAAACAAAAAAATTATATAGTTTAATTGTTTTCAATATTTAGATTATGTAGCAATTTTGAATATACATATAACATTTTCACACAAAAAAATTGCATTAAAATATTTAGTTGTAAATTATATAATATACTTATGATATGCAATTTGTTAATGGTAAATAATATATAAAAGATATTATTAAAATAAAATAATTTATAAAATATAAGTTGTATAAATAAATAAATATTTACAGTTGTGTTTTTGATTATTTTCCAATTATATTTCAATATAATTTTGTACTTAGCATGTAAAGTGAAAAAAAAGATAATTTGGTACTTGTGTATTATACTGTCAACCAAACTCAGCAGCTATTTCTTAAATAATTATACACTTTCAGGGACATACAATAAATCATTCAAATAAAATGACTGAAAACAAGTGATTACATTCAATATTTACAATTTTATTTTTATTATTTTAAAAAAATTAAAATTTCTGTAAAAACTAATTATAATTTTAACCTTTGGAAATACTCCACTACAATGCTGCTCTGTTTGAAGATGATCACAAATTTTCAGAATTTTGATAAAATGGTAGAGGCAAAAAAATGATGCTGACTTTAAACAATGTATGAAAATGGTTTGAGCATATCGGTGTTTAGAAGTTGTAAGATAAATAAAATTGAAATAAACATTCTGAATGAAATTTATAATCCATTCATTAATTTTTTAAACTTAACAACAACATATATTTAATACAACAAAATTAATAAAAAACATAATCAAATAATTGCAGGGCTCCTGAAACTATATAATTAAAAAAAGGCTGCTGAGCTTGGTTGATGGAATAATAAACAAGTACTATAATTTTTAGTATTAATTTAAATATTTAATTAAATAAATTGTATTACTTCACATATAAAATCCAAAATAAGTATATTTTTTCCAATAGAACATAAAAATTGTACCTGACAAATAAATAAAAAAATTTCCAATATTCTATAAAATGAAATTTTTTTCTCAATTCTTAAAAATGCCAAGAACTTTATATCTTAATTCTAATCATTGCCAAATTATGTATGTATCCAAATCACTACTTTATAACTTTACTTGACTTTTACACACTTCTTTTTTGTAGTCATATTTTTATACATAATATTTTGTTTTTTAAACATATGAGACAGTTCTGTGTAAAACTAAAATCATAATTCTAACTCATTTCTCACTAGAATGCTTTGTTTAATTTCATTAATTTGTAGACTGGCATACTTAATAACCAAAGTATTCCTGGATTAATTTTATGCTGAGAAAAATATTAAGGAAGAAATATCACTTTGGATAATTGAATGGAATTATTATGTTTTTAAACACTTACTTGCATGCTCAAACATCTTATGACTTTCTAAGAAACTAATGATATAATTTTGGAAGATGTTGTAGGACAATTTTTGATACTAGGGTGCCACCAAAATTTCACAACAAAATGAAAAACAACAATTCATTCACAGTACTTATAAAAGTGTTGATTATTTTATTGAGTCCACATAAAAAAATTCATTGAAAATTCTTAAAAATGCAGAGTTTTTTTACAAAGAACATATATAACTATTCCAGATATTTTGTCTGCAAAATAAATTATGAAAATGGTGTAAAACCATATACAAATATTTTTTACAAATGTATGGCATCAAAATAAGTCCATGTTTTCATTTTGGGTTTAATATTAACATGTACAAGTACTTATTGACAAAAAATAATAATAATAAAACAAAATAAATTATTGAATCAATATAAATACATGGACTTCAGTAAAATAAATGTAAAAACAGATAAATTAACCTAAAATAAAAACATATTCAAATACTTATCAAAAAACATGGCCACATAATAATTGCAAAAAAAATTACAATTTATCAAATATTAAATTTGAAATTAATACTACAATTAACAAATAAAACATTTTTAAAAAATCACATTTTATCAACACTGAACCAACATAAAAACATGAACAAATATTTATCAGCAAAATAAATTATTAAATAAAACAAACAAAACTTTAAAACAAATTTTATCTTTAGTTAGCACAGATACTTATCAAATATACAGTGACAAAATAAATTGTTAAGCTAATGTAAAAACATGTACAAATACTTATCAAAAAAACATAATGGCATATGATGTGAAAAAAAAAATAGCAATTACAGTTTAACAGATATTAAAATTGAAATTACAATTAATTAAATAAGCCATTAAAAAAATTCAAATTTTATTGAAACTATTACTTTGATTTTTTAAAATTAAATAGATTTTTTTATTACCTCAAAGCATTGAAGATTGTGTTCCACTTTATAGCATGGCCTGAGAGAAGAAAAAATTGGCATGGATTATCTTCGACTGTGTGATGTCAAAAAAAGAAAAAATATATATAAAGTTATGGTCAAACTCTTGTTTATTTATATCAAAAATTTAATATTTATTAAGGCTATAACCTTAAGACTCTGTGCCCCAAAAAATGACAATAGAGACTTCTGCAAATCTTTAACACAAGATTTATTTAAAATACAGGAGTGGCCATTCTTATCTAAACCTACTTTCTAAATAAATAGGAGAATCTAAAGTATTTTGATTTGAGAGTGTAAGGCTATTCAATACCTCACTAATTAAGTCCACAAATTCTATAACACATTAACATTCATGAAGTCTTTTGATTTACAATGAGTCAATGTTGAGATCTTATGCTTAGAAATCTATTAAGATAATATAAAGTTGTAATAATTACATTTATAAAGAGCATACCCATAACTTAAAGTAATATTTATTAAAGCCTACTGTCATTTTTTCAGGCACATAGTCTTAAGGTTATAGCCTTAATGCAATTTATAAATATAATTATTACAAGTTTATATGATCTTAATAGATTTCTAAGCATAAAATCTCAATACTGACTCATTGTAAATTGAAAGATTTCGTGAATGTTAATGTGTTATAAAATTTGTGGACTTAATCAGTGAGATATTGAATAGCCTTACGCTTTCAAATCAAAATGCTTTAGATTCTCCTATTTATTTAGAAAGTAGGTTTAGATAAGTATGGCCACTCTTGTATTTTAAATAAATCTTGTGTTAAAGATTTGCAGAGGTCCCTACTGTCATTTTTTCAGGAGCATAGTCTTAAGATTATAGTCTTAATAAATATTACTTTAAGTGACAAGTATGCGCTTTATAAATATAATTATTATCAAAAAGTTTTAAAAACAAATTAAAGTGAAGAAAAAACACATCCATCAATTTATCTATCTAGCCACTTATCCATCCATCTATTCATCTATATGCCTATTTATTGACCTGCATCTATCTACTTACATACCTATATATTTATCTATATATTGAGCTATATACATTAATATTGATCTATCTGTCTAAATATCTACCTACATATCTAGCTATATATGCATCTATCTACCTACATATCTATATCTATATACAATTAAATTTTATCTATCTACCTATTTACCTATATTATATGCTCATCTATGTATCTATTTATCTCTGTTACATTCTATTTACTTATCTACCTGTAATATCTACCTACCTACCTACCTATCTATCTATTTTTATCTGCCTCTTTATCTGGTTATCCCTCTACTTTATCTATGTACACACCTATTTATCTATCTATCTTTCATCTTTTTCTGTTTATCTATTTTTCTTTCTAACTACATACATATCTATCTTATAGATAGTTAGATAGTCAAATAGCTAATAAATGCATGGAAAGATGGGTTACTAAATATTTAAAAAGATAGGTGGTGTTATTTTTCCGCCACTTTGATTTTTTTTTTTTTTTGCTGCCTTAATATGAAGAATTTTACCAAAAAAATTTATTTGTTCCTCTTGCTTTATTTAATGTTTACCCTTAGTACTGTTTTATAGATCTCATGTGCAAAATGTCTAGTGTTGTTTAGCAGTTGTTTGTGTCAACAAGGTTTGGAGAGCCCTTGCTTCTAAAACGGTACTCAACTGAACACATGAATGTTATTATTATTATTTCTTAATAGGACTTTTTTTACACACTATATTCCATAAGAATAAACATAGACGAAATTAGTAAACTGACATGCATGGAATTAATGAATTTACTAGACTTTGACAAAGAATTTTTTTATGCAACTATTCAATAAATTGTGGAATTTTTTTTATTTTAATAAAAAAAGTTTTTATTATGAATTTGAATAATAAAAAAAATATTCAAATTGAATATTATAGTTACAAATTATCAAATTAGATATGTAATTCAGATTGTCTTGGAGAGGATGGCATCAAATATACTTTAACAGTCAGCATGTAAAAAGCTACTGTTTCTTAATATATTTATAAGTAGAACAATAGTCATAAACTAATATTAACCAAATTCCACAAAAAAAAATTTAACCGAATGATTGATCCAAAGTATTTATCAATAGATTTGAAGCTAAAAAATAGCTGTTACAATCTATTATCAGTATGTTGATAATGCCATTCATATAACAAAATTTTTAAAATTGTTTCACTGTTCTTCTCTATTTATATATAATTTTTATTTAAGTATGTTTTAGTTTTTACCTTCATATAATTACTTATAAAGTATTGTTATTTACTATATATAATTTTTTCTAAAAAAAAATTTACTTCTCATTTTATTTTACATATATATTAAACAAGAATTTTATAAATGCGATTACTTTAATTATTTAAATTAGAGCAGGAATTCATTCTATTTATTCTTCTTCATTATTATATATTGTAAATTTGAGTAATCGTGGAAAATTAGTCGTCAGTGTCCAAAGATTACGCGAATTTGCAATAAATATTTTTAAATAAAGTAAAGGAGATCTTTTGACTTCTTTTTGATCTCTTAAATGAACAAAACTGGATAAATTTTTGATATACAACTTCATAGGTTCTTGTTATTGCAGTTGTTATTTTATGTGATTATTTAGCTGTGCATCAATTTGAATTCAAGAAATATTGTGATCTTTTTTCTTAGTGTATTGATAATTCTTAACTGGAATAACAGGTGAGTTTTCTTGAAGTAGGATGAATATTGTGAATCTTTCTCTTTTTTTGTATGTAATATTTATGATTACTACAGACAAAATTAGGTTATGGTCTTTTATTCTCAGAAGGTTATAAAGTTATCAGCCAAAGCAGCAGTTGGTGGCAACAGACATAGAATTCTAAGAATCTTCTGATTGCAAATACAGGCTGTCATTTAATGGCAATCTTTATTTAGGCACTTATAACTGTAGATCACTTTCAAATAAAGAAAAATTATATAAATTGAAAAATATTAAACATATGCTACCCCAACTTATTTAAAATATAGTATGTTTTTAAGAAGGGAGAAAGCAATTAATAATTTGACTAAGAAAGTTTTGCAGCTTTTTCTAATATATATAAATACAATTACACCCGAAAACCACAGAATATGGATATACTTTCATTAAATGGTTTTTGTCTAAAGTGCATCTTGGGATCATTCATTTTTTTCACATGACTTTGATCATATGTTTATGATTAAATTTCTCCACAATGTATTAAAAGTGAGTAGAAACCAGTTCCTACCTTGCGTGAGAGTGGTATAGTGAAAATTACACTATAGAAATATTATTTATTAAGTGGAAATTATCTCTAGACTAATGAATGACTAATAAAAATTATTAACAGAATATGAAGTTTTAAACACTATTTTAATTAATATTTCTAAAACTTCTTAAATATATTTTTCCACTTGCAATATTAACTTGATAATATATATAGAAGTTAGTATGTGCATACACGAAAAACAAAATGAGAACAAAACAATTCATCAAGAAATCTATATTTATTAAAAAGCTTATTTGCAATAAAAATTTACTGCATGTGTGTTGAGCGAATTGTTTCCGTAGTAACTAAATTGTTCATATATAATGTCGCAAATAATTGGCCTTATTAAAACGTTAACGTGAATTTAATTTTTACTTTGAACCAAGCTATTTGAAAATGAACAAACTAGCATTGCGTTGCAATAATTATTCAGTAATTATATCTCAAATTTTTGCTCTTAACATTTCTAATAAAATAAACTTAAGTAACAATTTCTCTCTAGTAATCGCCGAATAATAAAATCAAAATTAAAATTGCAATAGACTATTCCCATGTGCTAAATCAGTTTTTAAATGTAAAGTTTTATTTAACCAAATTAATTAAAAATCCTTTTTTTTTTTTCAAAAATTTAAAGCAGCATGTTATAGTAAAAGATAAAACTGTCTATAAATAAACCACTACAAGGTAAAAATCTTCATAGAAGATCATCGGCTGTCCAAATGATGGACAGCGCTTCCATTTTTATTCTATTCTCTACTTAAGATTAGCTAAATATTCATTTACTGACTAACATTTGAATGATTAGCTAGTTGGCTTCGGGTCACTAATTTCCAAAGCAATCCTAACTTTGATTAAAACCTACAAAGCTTTTCAAATTTAACGCATACCAGTATTTGCCTGAAGATTTGTCTTTATGTATATTAGATGTGATAATATGTTGGACTATTTCCATCATCTGTCATTAAATGTTGGATGTCTAGAAAATTTTAAACTTTTTTAAACTGTGTTGTCTATTTGTGTGATATTACTAACAGTTGTTATTATTTATACCGTTTAAAGAAAGTTTAAAATTTTCTAGACATTCAACATTAAATTATAGATGGTGGAAATAGTCCAACATATCATATCTAATGCATTACCTTATTTGAATTTCAGTGTTATCTTTTTTTTTATGTGCTAACCATTTCTCTATGATGTGTAGTAGTTAGCTGAAAATATAAAAAAATATTTCTCAATTATTGTTACTAGAAATTCAAATTGCTTAGTAATAGGTATGCCTACTCAGATGCAAATACATATGTTTAATTTAAATATCTTCAAGTCGGAATTGACTTTTGTCAAGCATATATATATATATATATATATATATGTGTGTGTGTGTGTGTGTGTAGGATCAAGCTCTTTCTAGCTATTCATTCCATCTTATACAACTGATATACATGTAAAAAAGATAAATATCCAGTATACCTATTTTATGCTGAACCAGCACTACAGATCATCATCTCTCACACATATATACAGTCAGTGCTTAGCTTATACTAAGATATCAAATCTTACAAACTCTAATGGACAAGCATCAGTCTTCACCACTCTCCAACTCTTCAGCCATCTATTTCATTAAAAATACAATGGTAGAACACTCAAAGGCCTTTCTGTTATAAATATTATTGTCATACCCATGTTGACATTAAGTCACTCTTATCCCTCATATATAGGCCCTTAATTCATCCATTTAAATACACAGAAGATGGATGGCCAGAATACAGGCTGAATATGTAATATTTAAATACATGACTTGAACTCAGACTTTTAAGCTTTCTACAGCTATTCATTCTATATGTGAGGGATTAGAGTGACTTAATGTTAACATGACAATAGTATTGGCATCAGCAAGACTTTGATGGGTCCACCATCAGATTTTCAGTGAAATGGATGACTGAAGAGTTGGAGGGTGGTAAAGATTGAAGCTTGTCCATTAAAGTTTAAAGATTTTCTATCTTAATATAAACTGAGCACTGATTGTATATATGTGTAGGAGATGGTGATCTGGACCAACTGATGAGTGCTAGTTCAGCATGAAATACATATATTGGAGATCATTTATTTTTTTCACATATATGCAGTCATGGGTATCAGTTATGTAAGATGGAATGGATAGCTGTAGGGAGTTTGAAAATCTGAGTTCAAGTCTCTTTTAATTATATTAAATTTTAGTGTAGGAAAAATACATGTATTTAAATATTATATATATAAAATAGATTATTATAAATAATATTAAAACTCTGTTGATTGTTTTAATATTGTATCAATGATTTTCATGGGCTACAGATATAAATGAAATCTTATCCAGGTATATATATATAAACGTCTGTTTATATATATGTATTATACACGGCTGTACCCAGATAATTTTATTTATATGTATATATTAGACTTACCATATATTCCAGTTTAGAGGTTGATAAATTTGTTATTTTACTCCAATAAATGAAAAAAATAAAACCTACAACAAAATAATAGTAAACAAATGAAAAAAGTATTTTTTTTTATATATTATTAAATAAATAAATAAATAATATATGGATAGTTATTTTGCATTCACATAAAATTAGAGCATTCAATTGGCAGATAAATTGTATCTAATCCATTTAAGTGACAATTTTTTTTCTTTATTCAAATTACAGATGGTGTACAAACTTTAATTTTTTGAATCACCACTGTGACTTAATTTTTATTCTTTTAAAGAAAGACTTACTTCCTGGCAGTTTTGGCGTTGAAGTTGCATTGGTGGTGCTGCAGTTTGGCATTAAGTAATTCTTCAGGGGTACAAAATTAATCACAAGTTACAAAAATATTTGATTTACTGGAACAATTGTTTTTTTTTTTAGTTTTGAACGATTGGGCTTATATAACATGCAGTATAAATATTTTTTTCAAAAATAAAATTTTTATTCATGTCCCTGTTAACATTAAGACAAATGTTTTAAACTCAGGCCTGTAGTAATTCTTTATATGCTTATATTGAGACAAAATGGTTTCATATCACAAAATATAAAATGTATGTGTATACATGTTTAAAGATTAAAGAAAAAGTAGAAATAAACACAGACAAAATTTTCTATTGTATTTATTTAAATTATATATATATAATCTTGAATAATTGAAATATTAGTTAAAATAAGATGTTTTTCTTTACTAATTATAGATTTAATTCTGTAATATGATTTCATTTAAAGAATTAAGATTTTTTTACTAAATTAGTTTTAATGAATGTAAATTAAAAAAACAGGTTGTTGTAATTAAATTATTATCTTGTGGTTTTTTTTTAATTAATCAAGATGGAAAATAACTTACTGTAATTCTCTTGCTTTTTTAATTTCATTATATACTATAAACAGTGGATTCAAATTAGAGACTGACTATTAGACTGAAGAAAGAGAATTAAATCTAGAGTCTGCAAAAAGTCTCCTCTGCAAGACAGTTTTCAATCTTCATGTTGATTAAATGTGAAGTTCCCCAGAAATACATTTCTTGTTTTTAAACTGCTTGTTTGGCTGCAGCCTAAACATCGACCCTGAAAATGTCAGTATGAAGTCAAGCTACTAGTTTGGAAACTCCAGCCCTATGTTGTATATACACTATACATGCATAAAGTTTATTTTTCCAACATCTAGAATACAAATGAAAGAAATAGGCTGGCAAGGAAAGATATATATTGAAAATGTCATATTATTTCAAACATTAACTATGCAGCTAATGAAAATCTGTTTCCACTTATTGCCCAAAAGAAAATTATTAAACCTCAGCTGCATTGATTTAAGATTAAAGAACTTTTGAATAAAATTAAATCAGCTAACCAATGAAAATAAATTTGGAAAGCTTTCTTATTAGTTAGAGGGCAAAAGTTAAAAACAAAAAAAACTTTTAAATAAAAGTAAGTTAAAAATAATAATATTTCTTTATTCTAAAAATATTTTATTTACAACTTAATTGATTTGTAGAGTAAAATAATTAAAATTAGACTGAAAGTTTTTATTTTTATATAACAATATGCTTATATGTGTGTGTTTATTATATGTGTTTAGCATTCAATCACGTATATTTGATTATAATAGAATAATATTTATTGTCTTATAGATAATTTAAATATTTTTTTCTTATATGCACTTCTGTGTGCTTACATATAAAAACATTATGTAAACAATTTATATATCATTGTAAATTTGATTGTTTACGTTTGGCAACTTATGGAAATAATAATTAATATTTGTAAAAAAACTCAAAATGATGTATTTGTATTATGGAATACTTATTATACATTTAATTTGATTTTATTACTATTACTTCTTTAATATATATATTAATCATTATTTTAATTATTCCAGTGAAATTATTTAATATTAAAATGGTTTAATTTTTAGAATGTATATTTCTCTTGTTCACAGTTACATTGTTTAGCATTATTATGATCCCAAAGTTAGATCAGACAATAACAGTGTGTGTGTATGTAGGTAGATATCCATATGTTCTCTATAGGATTATTTGGATATCACAAAGGTAAAGAGCATCTTTAAAATTTACACACATTACTTTTTAAATTAATGATGATTACTATTTTACTGATGGCCAATGTACTCAAGATACCAGAGGCCTTGAACATTGATGGTGATCAGCATGGATACAATGATCTTGGCATTTTTAATGCAAAATTATTTTTATTGTTATTTTTTAGCATTTACCTATATGTGTGCAAGGTTAAATGATTACCCTACATTTTATAGAAAACCTCTTTTAATTCCAATCACAAAGGATGATTGATAACTCTTGGTGATTATTTCTGGTAATGCCATATAATTACTTACAATTAGGTATATTATTTTTAGATGCTAATTCTTTTTTTATTTTTTGATGATTTCCAGAAACCACTACATATCCCTTGTCTGTATGGTTACAATATAGATAGAATATATGCTAATTTTATTTCCCCTATTCATAACAATTTATAGTTGTCTTCTTTTAGACTTCTCATATTTTATTGTTATCTGAGCTGTTATAACTGACTGCTATTTACATTTTTATGCATGTTAATAATGTCAAAGCACTTTGAAGTTTATGATGTAATTATGCATATAAGATGTTAGAAAATTATATTAAGATTATGGCAATAATTGATAGATTCTTAGCACTGATGATTAAATATACATCTGGCATGACTGCTCAGTTGTAATAGAAAACTAATATAAGTATATATTCACTGCTGCACAGTAAATGCATTGTACAATTTTTATCTATATAAAATGGAAGAATAAGATAAATAGGTTTATTAGAGTGTTGTGAAAAAGAGAAGATATAGTTTTAATAAACTGGATTACATTGCTACAGATCTTCATCATGAAATGGGTTGATAATGGATAAAAGCCTTGGTGATAATTTATCATATAGTTAATTGTTTTGCATATAAATTCAAGTGAAAAATTAAAGACAAAGTATATGGCTCTCTTCATCAGACTAAACTAAAACTGTGTTATTTTTTTAATAAATTGGAATTGATTGAGGAACATATATCTTTTTAGTGATTGCTTTTACTTCATACTTGAGCTTTTAATTTCTGAACATTGAATATGAAATTTGTTTATCTAGCTCATTGGATACAGAACATGAAATGAAAATAGCAAATAAGAGTAGAGAACCAGCATAAACTATATGAGTAGTTATAACTATACTTTTAATATTAAAACAAACAATTTATCATGATACATAAACAATTATCCAATCACTTAATAGCCATACCTTGTGACTGAATATAAAAGAAGTACATCATAAGCTAATTATTATCTAGACATTACCAAACTTAGGGCAAGATATATAATCATTATTTGGGTGCATATAACTGAATGTTAATCTATCAGTAATAATAGAATAATGCTAAGTTACTGATACATGCTGATCATCCTCAATGCTTTGGCCATATGTTTCCATTAATGTGCAGGTTAACTTTTAACTAAATTTTTTTTAACAAAAAATAAAGTATCTTAGTGTCATCCAGAGACATCTGAATGTCCAAACACAAACATAAATACCCACACTTAAAAAACTTAACCTTAACCATTATTCCTTATTAGAGCTACCTCAAGATTACAAGACCCTAGAAACTATGATTGTAAACAAGAGAAAATATTCATTTATAGGCTTACTCTACTATTTAAAATTCAAATAGTTTTACTGGGATAATTTAAAAATTCCCAAAACACTTTGCTTTTATGAAATGAAGTCCTACACACTGCTCATTCATAATAGAGACAACTGAAGGAATAAAGTCATTAAAATTATTTTTAAGCATATATTTAATAAACTAATTCATTAATAATTAAAGAAATCAATATGGTAATTCAAACTTTTATATTTTATCAAAAAATTCATTATGTTCTTTCTTTTTTAATAACAAATGTTGGATAATTAATTTTCACAATTAGAGATAATGAAATTGTATATTAGCTAAAAACCCTTATCTAATTTTGAAAGAAAAATCAAATAAATAAAAAAACATGTTTTAAAAGAAAATGTTAAATTAAAAAAGAAATATTCATAATTAATAATTATATAAAAAAATTATCAGTAAATGAAGATATAATGTACACATGAAAATACTTTTTACCATATAATTATTTTTCTTTTGTGTACTTCTTAGTAGCTGTAATTTTCAGTTATTTTCATGTTGGTTTTCTTGTAAGCTTTTCCATTATACTTATTTCCAGGCTAATGTATGCAGATAATTTATTCATTTTTGTCATACAATATTTTCAGGTTTCACAGGCTAAATTTATATTTTTTCAGATCAGGCTAAACAAATAGACAGAATTTATCCCTTTTTTAATCTACTGGGTCAGGCTAAACAAATAGAAAAAGACAGTCGTGCTTTTGGATGAATATCAGGCTTGTTGCAGGTTACTTCAGGGGTATAATTGTCTTTTACATTTTTCCAGTGATGATTAAATGGTGAGGTTTGAATGATGCTCTGTTTCTGGTTGAACATAGTGAATGGTTTTTTAACTTCATTTTAGAAATATTTTTAATAGGAAGTACACTCTATTGAACTTTTGTTTCTGTCTTCTTCAACAGGTAAATTAGCAATAACTGCTTCTAATAACTTCTTCAACAGCTTGAACAAGAATAAATGCTACTGTTTTCTTGCACAGTGAACCAAGATTAACTTATGTCTTCTTTAATAACTTAATCAGGAATGACTATTCTGTACATGATACTGAGTTCTACTTATTTATCTACTCCTTTATAGTACAGTTTTTAAAAGAATTCTGTTTTCATCCAATCACAATCTTGTCTCCATCATGAGCATATTAAACACTGACAAGTTGAGTCTATTTTTCTCCTTCAAAATTAAAATTTCAAAACAAGTCAAAGATAAAAAAAAATTACATTCTATTCATAAGAAAAAAATCATTCTGCAGTTATTTTTCTTATGTGAAAACAAAAACAAGATAATCAGTTAATTACATTGATTCAGTACACATTGCTTGTTTTGGAGGGAGAGATAAAGAGAAAAAATCAACTTTAACAAATTATAACAAAATTTAACAAATGTTAAAATTTTATTTTTTTTAATTTTTTTTTAAAAAAAACTTTTATTTTTTTTTTTAAATTACAGATTTACTTATTTATCTTAGTAATTTTTTAAACAAACCAATAAAAAATTAAAACTGGAAAATAAATAATATTACTGAAAAGAAAGAATAAAAGAAATTGTTTATTTGGTTTTATCCTTTTACCTTTTTTTACGACTCTTAACCAATTATAATAATCACATTTTTATTTTTAAAATGTTTGGAAATTATCATGTCATTGAAAAATGTAAACTTAAAAAATCATGGGAATATTAAATCTATCATTTCCCCATTAATTAATACATTTTAAATTTTAAAAGCTTGTAATATTTCATATGATCAGAGTTAGACATTATCTACAATATTGATAGAGATGATGGTTCTATCTCAGATTTTAATTTATTTTAATAAGTTTCATGTAAGTTTTATATATATATATAGGTTGGTATTATATATGCATGCATTGACAAAAATCTGTGTTTATAAGTAATTTAAGTCAATTTTACTTTAATTTTAAAAAGATAAGGAAAATAATTTATTTTAACTAAATTTATTTTAATGAATCTGTTTTAGAATTTTTGTTATAGGAATAATGCTTAATTAAATAATAATCTATAAAACTTACTCAGTTATTTTATATTTTTTATTAATTAAAAGTCTCAAAATCAATTTCTTTTTAAGCCTTGTTTCTGGTCTTGAAAATGTTGTATTTCAATTAATAATATTTTAAATGTCAGTTATAAACAAGTAGATTAATTTAATTTAAAAAAATGTAAATCTAATAAATAAAAATAATTACTGGTTTATTTTATTGTAGTACTGGATAAACATGTAATTACTAGATTATTTAATTAAAAAATCTTGGTAAATGTGGTAATTAAACTAATCACTGGTTTTTTAATTAAAAACACTGGTAAATAAGTGAGCTATTTCATTAGAAAAGAAAAAAGTGTTTTGTAAAAATGAAGGAGATATAAAAAGACCAACTCAGAAAATAAATTCATTCTGTTTCTACTCATTAGTCATTCAGCTTCATCTTTTAGTATTTGTTTTTGTCTATATAAACATGAAGAATACCAAAAGTCTATTAACAAAATGAAAGAATTAATATGCATTGCTAACTACCATATGAACAAACTTAATTTCTCCAGTATTTATTCTTAGCCATTAATTATCCATCTTTTCTTGCTGAGTTTGATCCAACCTGCACCAATTACCATCAAGTATGCAGTTCAGTAGGTGCACTTCTCAACCATAAAGAAAAAATTTAATGGCAACTCACTACAAGATTGAAAACTGGTAAATGAAGAGACTTCACATGTTAATCATCAAGGAGCTCCATTTACACATGTACATTATATATATATATATATATATATATATATATATATATATATATATATCTGTGTCACATTTTATGTGAATTTTTTAAATATGATTTTGAAGTTATGTGATTCATGTTTCTTCTTAATATCTTTTTATGCAGGTTTTCTTTTATGTGATAAAGAAGTTCATATTTCACTATATTTATTAGATATCAAGAAATTTAAATTATTAATAACTTATTTTGACTTGAAATACTTTTTTTTTTCAAAAACATAATGTTATATTAGCAGCTAATGTTAATATGGCCTGAAGCTATTTAAGAATCTTAGCTTCTATGTAAATAACCTACTTATACTTATGAGTAAATAATAATAATAGATTTATACATACAAGTATAAAAATATCACAATAAATATTCAAAAACTTTAAACTTTTAAAACATATTTCATTAGATATAACAGAAATAAATAATCTTTTACATTTTTAAAAATAATCAGAAATAACAAAAATTTTGTTGATTTTGTAAACTGAAAATAATCTTTCTGCCAATAATATTATAATCTTTTTGTTTTGATTGCAATCACATTTTTTTAATATAGAAATAAAGTGTGAACATTTAAAATTTATTTTAGTAGTAAACAAAAATATCTATCAAATGAAGACAAATTTATTATTTTTTGATAAGTAATAATCATTTAATCATAGATCTTATGTTGATGTGTGGGACAAAGAAAAATGTCAGAAAATGATGAAATCTGAGAGTTTGCTGCAATGAACAACCTTGTAAATTC